>QEPC01001257.1:976062-1005604 GCA_003113815.1 Sphenodon punctatus
TGAGATGACTCTAACTAATTACTAACCTACCTATTAACTTGTTGGCATATTGGACCCCCGCTGAGTGCGACATATATTAACGTATTGCTTGTGGACTCCAATTAGAATTAAGTTGTTCGTATCTTCTTCGGTTCAGTATTAAATTCTATCTCAAATTAAACCGAATCGTGTTATGCTCAAATCAGTTAAATAATTCGCCAATTAAATTACTGATTAACCTATTTAGTTTTTTCCTACTCAGCACTGCAGAGGCGGCAAAAAACACAGTCCTCTAATCGAGGTTTCCTGTCAAAATTCCTCCTCGGTTCCCTAACGGCAACCGTTTCTTTTTTTTACCACAGTGTTAGAGGGAGGTGGGTGGGCTGCTTCTCTGCCCTCCGCTTACGGAATGGCCGCTTCACGCGGCGACGGAGAAACGCCCCTCCTAAAAGGGGCGTGTCCTCGTGGTCCCACAAGGCGCGCTTGCGCTGCCTCGCTGTCGGGGACGGTTGCTGCAGCAACCACCAGAAAGAGCGCGAACGGGGCTCTCTAACAGCCCCGCCCCGCTGGCTGCTCTCTCTGCATCTCTCCCATGCGGGAATGGGACGCGACAATCGCCCCGTCACCGCCATTTTGGCGGCGAAGGGGACTATGCACAGAAGTCAGGTGGCCATTTTGCACATGTACAGGTGGTTTTTTTAAAAAAAGGTTAATCTATGGATTTTAAACCAAACTGCAACTGTGACAAACACGGCTGTTATGGTTTGGTACAGATTAATCCTCAATGGCTTGTTACGAGCCATTATGGATTATATCCAAATCTGAATGCCCACCTCTAGCTTTTTAGCAAAAACCTCAAAATGAGTAGTTTTTATTAAATGAAAATGAAAACAGATGGGGTCCTTTCTGCTCACCCCTAAACGACACTAGAAGCAGACTGGTTGTAATGCTACTTAGAACAAATCTATATGTACGGAGAAGAATGCTGCTGCCGTAGCACACAGAATCAACAGCCATCAGCCTTGCCTTATCGTGGGCTACTCCATCCCCTCAGGCATAATTCAGATAGCCCTGGGGCCTGTCTAAATGACAGCCATCTCTCCCCAGCTGCAGAGTCTCTGGAAAGTGCATAGCGCTGTAGACCTACTCCTGGTACTACCGTCTTGCCCCAGACACCACCTCTATGCTGGGCTCACAATCAGGTCCCCAAAGAACTTCTCAGAGTTTTCTTGGTTGGCTGAGCCAATGGAATTCTCCCCTTCGTGACAGCTCTTTCACCTAATATCAAGAGACCAAAGCAGATAGTCCAACCTGAGCAAAACTGAGCCACTTCCTGTTTGTAGCTCAACAACAAAACACGTAATTCTAATTCTCTCCCAAAACCCAGATATTCCTTTACATGCTCTAGTTTCCACCAGTGGAGCTGTATCAGGGATGAAATGGCTGAACCACTTGCTAGCAAAAAAGGATATGCAGTGTGTGCATGAAAATAAATTCATTAAAAATTAATACATCCGTCCAAAAAGGGCACAAACAGAACAGAGTCAGTTTTTACTGGACAAAAAACTCTCGTTACAATTTTTCATAGACCAACATACAGTCACCACAGATGGCTCCAGCCTGGGGCATGCACATCGCATCCTGGCTACCCAAGAAAAGTAGCTTGGCATAGAGGCCTGGAACCTGACCAGAGACCAACAGGACCCCCGAGCTCCAGGAGTCTCCACCCCCTACAAAGCACCTTAATGGCATAGTGTAACCTGGTCACATTGGAATGGGATGCTTTAGCCTTGTTCCTTTTGCTCATATAGCTCCACCCCCTACAGAGCACCATGTTGTCACCATGTTCCATGCGAGAGGGCAGAGCCTCCAACCCAGGCACATTGGACCCAGGCTCAGAAGAGCTTGGCTACATCAGACCCAGGTTGAGCAGAACACAGTTGGGCGTGGGCCCAGCACGGCTCTTCCTTTGACCCCTGCCAGTGCTGCCACCATGGGCCAGGGAAGGACTAATGCACCTGTACTGGTTGTAGGGAAACTGGCCGAGACAATAACCCATTTTGCTGTAGTCAGGGTGGCTGTGGACCACTTCTCATGGGTCATTTGTAATCTGTAGAGCACTGCTTTGGCAGCTCCTCTCTTCAATTATTGAATAGTTATTTAACAAGACTCACTGATACTGATGTAAGAACTAGTGTAAAGAGGAAGAAAAGGCCTTTTGGAGCTAATCTGAAATTTGATCCGATAAAACCTGCAGTTGCTCTCACCTGTTCTCCCCTTATGGGTTTTTAAAAAAAAAAACCAAAAAAAAAAACCAAACCCACACAGTTTAGCTGGAAACAGAGCAGCACCCAGTGCCCAAGAGTATAGACAAAATTTTGCTCTTTCCACTTGATACTGTTGCTCAGAAGATGTAATTAAAGTCTTGGGCCTGGGCCTGCAAGGTACTGAATGACTATAAGTCTCCACTGAGCTTTAAGATTGGGCCCTAAAAGACTTTCCCTGGCACCATAGGCTGAAAGGATCTATTCAACCTCTTTTAATTTAGCAAGCAGCTCATGTCTGCCCACATATTCATAGACTCAATTCCCATTGACTCCCGTTGCACCAGCGGCAGAATTAGGACAAAGGATTATTGCAGTGTGTACACATTTGTCTTTCTCCAAAATAGACAGTGCTATTTCTCCTAGATTTTCATTTTTTACAAGACTGTCTCTAGGTAGAAGCATTCTGATGTCAATAATTACTACATGGATTTTTCTTAACTGCACACAAGAAAAGAAGAACCTACTTAATTGACAAACTGGTCTTTGAAAAGTCCCTTTATGCTGCTTTTTGAGCACTTCAAGAAAGTAACTCAACTGACTCAAGACAATTAAAATTTGTTCCCTGACTCAGAAGCAGCTGCTAAAGTGCTTCTAACCTCCCACATCTAACCCATGCCAGCTCAGCCCAGAAACCGAGTTTCTGGCAATTCCAGAAGTTCAGAGGAATCGACCAGAACAAGAAGTGCCTTGGTACTCTCTGGTTACAAGGCAGGTGGAAGCGGGAGCTACTTTGAATGAAAACAGAATGCTGATCAATCTCCAGAGATGGCTCACTGCTAAGGGAAAGTGGGTTTTTTTCAGAATTTCCCTGGAAGTCATTTTTGTGGGGGGGAAATAAAGCACGGTCAGTACCTTTTCCTTTAGGCAGAAGTTTCTCTTTCCTCCTCTGACTGAGCCTTTTGTAGATGCACGGTTTTCTAACTGTTCTTCAAAGAAAAATGAAACCACAATATACAAGTATAGACTTTTGCCTAAAAATGAGTTTGTATGAAGGAAAAAAAAAGCCACATGCTGCAAGAAATACTATGTAAGCAGGTTGACTCTTCTCTTATATGGTGGGGGAAAGCAAATGATTTAATGACATTATTTTAAAGAAGTCTCAGGGTGTGATCCCCAGCTGTTTAGCATCAGTGCTAGCAACCAGCCCTCACACAAATCCCATTGAAGTGAAGTCTAAGGACAGGGACCCATTCACCATGTTTTACCCATTGGTGACAATGGGTATTTCCAGACAAGTACGTTGGCCATGGGGGCAGGGTCCATGGCCGTGCATGGCTCTGCCACTTGTGGAGGGTGTGGGGAGCAAAACAAACTGGCAGCTCCCAGCATGGCTAGTAGCACAGCCACAGAAGCAGCCTGCCCCACAGCCCACGCGATGCACTCCGGATTTCCTAGCAGTGCTCCATCAGTGGCTGAGAGTGGGTTCTCAGTGGCTTGCGGGAGCACACATCCAGCTGCTCCGCCTTCAGGTGGGTGGGCAGACCCATCACGGTGGCTCATGGGTGGTCATGTAGGGTAGTATCTTATCTGAGAACACCCAATGAGGAAGACTCTGGGTAAAAACAGAAGTGACAGCAACCCTGGCTGGGTCAGGTCACCAGCATGCCACTGACACAGGCAGGGTCATATCAGGGAACTGGCCACACACGAACCCTGTCACAGCTGCATGGTGATGATGCTAAGTGTTGTCAGGATCAGGGCCCCAAACTACATAGTCTTAGAGGGAATTAGCATTTAACAATTTATTCAAGTATAGTTCTCCAACTTACAAGCTAGCTAAGTCAGGTATACAACCCCTCCAGGCCCCCTTGACCTATCTAGACCCAAGCTCAGCCAGATGGCAGTCCGCTGACTGGCTACCCACATCCAATTCACTCCTTTGTGTAGGCAGGCTCTTTACCTCAGGGGTCTCCTCAAGCAGCTCCAGCATCAATGTGTTCTTTCCAGCTTTCAGGTGGCTTCTGCCTCTTCACTCCCCATTTCCTGGCTTTTGTACAGTTGAGTGGGCGTGGCTTGAGACCCACTCAGTCTCTCTTAAAGGGCCAGTGGCCTGCAGGGACTCTGCCCTGTTAGAGATCCTCCACCACGGAGACCCTCCTCCACCAGTAGTCGTGCCTTATCCAACTCCAAAACAGGGCAGAGTCACATTGTCCAAATCCACACATCATTTACATTTACAGCTGCACCTTTCTATATTCACTCTGGGGTCTAAAACTCCAGAAGGGCTTTAACACCCTCCCAGCCTCCTCTTCATCCATTAATAGATGGGCCAGAAGCCCCGGGACTTATTATTTCACCATAATGGGTCTGGGGAGTAATGCTCCACCTAGCACATCAATACCTCCCATCTCAATTGGGTCTGCACTGCTTGGCAGCAGCATCAGACTCAACTCTAAGGTTCCTGGGGCTCTAACTCCTTACATTCAATTAGGCCATCATGCGGCCAATTCCTCCTCCTCTCCCCCAGCATTATACATATTTGCCAGTTTCCTTTTTTCCACCTGTCATATCAGCAATAGGGATTGCTTGACAGCGAAACCCCACAGCAATACCAGATCACAGATATTTCCTTCAGCTTCCTATCTGGGCTCAGCGTGGTGCTGAAGTCTACACATCCACAATCATTATTTCTCCATCACGGAGGTCATCCTCCACCTGGCTTACAATCTGTTACCCCTCTAGGGGTTGGGAGGCCAGCCCACATATTTCTTCCGGACACTCCCACCCTGGGACCCTCTGGACCTTTACAGGTCAGTATTATTTATATACAGGGTTTCAGCAAACACATGCAGTTTTTGAGAGCAAGCTATCAGCAACCACAAGTGTTTCACAGGGCTCTTTGCTGTCTTCCATTCAGTGATTCAACCCCAGCTTGCTCCTGTCACTGGTTGAGGCCAGCTGTAGCCTATTCTCATTAGGGCTGTCTAGCAGCTCTAGCCTTCTGCAGCCAATAATCTTTAGTTGCTTTGGCTTTTTCCAGCCATTTCTCTTGGCTTCCTTCAGCCTGGAGTAGGGCATAGGCCCTTCCATGCCTTTCCCAACACACACCAGGACCCTGTAGCCCTTGGCAGGCAAGTCTCAACTTTACTGTTCAGTATTTTCTCCCAGGGGTACATACATTCCTTGCTCCTTCAATTTCTTCTGAGCCTTTTGATAGTTTTATTGTATAGTCGAAAGGCTGTTACAAAATACAGTAAAAATTAAACAATCGTCTAATACATTACACTATCAGCAAGTACAACTAAATACACTCTTCTCTACCACACAATTTAAAACCTCGAGAGGATATTCCATTGATAAGGGATTTCAAAGGATAAAAAACTCCAATTGCAGAAGTAAGTATCTGTGATATGAACTACAATCATCTATAAGCTACCTTTGAATCGGATTTTCCAACACTAATCGATATTTAAACAATCCCATCTTATTTAGATAGCAGATGCGCAAAAAATAGACACTAGCCTTGTTGTGTCAGACAGTTTTTAGACGAGGAGCACTGAAGCGCCTCCTGAACGCCGCGTTCAAAGACAAGCCGCCGGAAGTGATGTGTCCCCATTGTCGCCGGCAGCAGCGGGAGACATGGGGCTTTCGAGTGGCGCGTTATGAAGACTTGAATTTTCTGGCTTTCAGAACGCGCCACTCGAAAGCCCCGTGTCTCCCCCCGCCGCTGGCGCCGGCAATGGGGACACGTCACTTCCAGCGGCTTGTCTTTGAACGTGGCGTTCAGGAGGCGCTTCAGCGCTCCTTGTCTAAAAACGGTGTCAGAGTAAGTTATATCAAGCAATTCTAAGGAGGAGCTGATCATAAGTGGAAGAAAAATCCGAGATTAGACCTTTTAAATATTTACCTCTAGGTCCCAAATAGGCGGGACACACAAAAAATATGTGCTCAGCCGACTCAACTTCCTGAAGGGCACAGAGAGGACAAAACCGTGCCTCTCTGGGAATACCCAAATAGCGCCCTTCCAAGAGGGCAGAGCTGAACACATTACTGTGAAACTTAGTAAATGCTCGTATACGGATTGAGTCCACCCATGAAACTAAATAGCTCTGGCCCTTACTCGTAGGACTCATCCCCAAATAGGCAGGGGCAACCTTCTGGATTAGCAGTAACTGTCTTTCAGATTGGAGCTCCTGATCTAAAACTCTCCTTTTGAGGATTGCAAAGGCTCCTTTGGGTCCTAAGTAAAAAAGGGCATTCTTAGAGAAGCCCAACCTTTGGAATTTCAACTCCACATCGATATCCCATTGCCGAAAAAGCCCGTTAACTGAAGCCAATGATACGAGTGACCTTCCTTGGGTTGGAAATACTGAAACTGTCAACCGGTATTTGGTAAGTGCCAGCAGAGCACAGGAATGAACTGTTTGACTAGCTGTTTCGGATCGCAAGATAACCTGGGGTGTTCCCCGAGGGACCTCCCAGGATAGCACACAGAAAGTTGTTTTGCACCATTTCTAGTTTTTCAAGGAAGCGTACCCCCCAAGCAGGGAATGTGTAAAGGCATTGGCTAATTACTTTAGCCTTAAATAAATGCAAAGCCAGGGGTACTAACCTACCCCCGCTTTTGTAATGGACACAGATGTCTTCCTTGCCAGGGTCAGAGATGCTTCCATATGTTGTCTCCAACTTGCAGTGGTGGAAATTATTACCCCCAAGTATTTGTAAAAACTAACCTGTTCGATTTGGTTGGTTCCAATGAACCATCGATGTAAGCCACCCTGACCCCCAATCATCAGAACCTTCGTTTTGGAGTAAATAATAGATAGATTTTCAGCATCACAATATTCCTCAAATTTTTGCATAACCCGCCTCAAACCAATAGGCGTTTGGGAGATTAGAACTGTATAACAATGCTGGAATCCTCCTCTCACCTATTTTAGGTGCATGGGTGGCAATATATTTCAGGAAAACTACCACGTTGTTTAAATAAAAATTGAATAAGGCCGGGGCCAATATGCACCCCTGCCTAACACCGCGAAAAACTTGAACCTTCTTTGTGGGTTGCTTAAGGGGGTCATACTTTATCTGGAGAGAATTTTCCGAGTGCAACTTAACTAATAAATACAGGAGCCAAGGATCTAATGAGGAGTTGCTAAACTTGGCCCAAAGTCGCTCCCTGTCAACAGAGTCGAAGGCCGTTTGCAAATCTACGAAACAAAGGTAAATTTTACTCTGGTACTCTACATAGTGGCTTATAAGCTGATGAAGAATAAAAATCTGGTCAGTGGTAGATTTACCTTTCTGGAAACCCGCTTGCTCGATTTCTATCATATTATTGTCCTCCAACTAACACTGCAGTTTTCCCAGCAAAAATCGCACGTATAGTTTCCCCAATATGCTGAGCAAGCTGATTGGGCAGTAATTAACAGGGAGCTCAGGGTTACCTTTCTTATGGAAAGGTACCACAATACTATTAAGCCAACCTGTAGGAATATGACCAGTAGAATTTATTTGGATGAAAAGCGGGGCCAACAATTTGGCCCACCAATCTGAGGCACTTTTTAACAGTTCCGGAGTGATATGGTCGGGCCCTGGAGCTTTCCCAGCCTTAAGCTGGGAAATAAGAATGCAAACTTCTTCCTCGGATGCCACTCTGGGAATCGGTCAATCGGAGCGAGGACAGGGGAGTTGCCAACTAGAAGGACTTTTGCATATATGCCCTCATAATAATTTGTCCAGGTTTCAGGGGGCAAGATAGAAGCCCTTTCACCACTCTTCCCAAGATTAGAAGACTGGATAAGATCCCCAAAATTTTTGGAATCCTGCTGATTTACTGCGGCTAGTAGTTGAGACCAGTATCTCCTTTGATGGTCGAGGTTTTTTGAGGATAACAACTGGCGATAAGATTTCCTAGAAATCTGCATCAGAACTCTTAATTCAAGCATCTGAGTCTTTTTTTATTAGTTCAAACTTTTCTGGTGTCATTTCTGAGCGGTCTTCTCTCCCTTAGTCAAGGGTCTAAGAGGCTTCTCTGTCTCTATTGCCAGGCTCTTTGCCTCTTTTCTCTGCTTTTCTTTTACTCCCTTTTTTATACATAGATGTTTTATTTTATTTGTATCTATGTCCATACCTCTGGCTACTAAGAGCCTTCTAAGCTCTTTTTCTTTTTTATATTTTTTACACTGCTCCTGGCGAGCAGTTGCCTCTTCCTTGTGTCTTCTTGGGGGCTTCCTTACTGCCACCAAGCATGTGGTTCTGTCTGATAGCAGATTTAGCTCTTTGCCCTCAACTGAGTTAATATCTGCATGAGATATAAAAGAATGTTCCTCTTCCAATTCCAATGGAGGCATCTCTATATCTTCTATCTCTTCGATTATTGGTGAGGCTAAAGGGGATGTCATGTTTCTCCAATTAGCAACATCCTCCCACAAATTCTTGGTGCCCACTAAATCCCAATCTACTTGGGCACTTGTTCCTCCTGATGCATGGGACAGCTAGACGGGTTGCTTGGATAAGCACCTACCCATATTATATCATTTTCAGGAGTCTCCCTCTCTCTCTTCCTTGGTATATACTTCTATACTTAGTTCTTATACTCCTCGTGTTCAACTTCTCTCCTCCTTTCTCTCCACCATTTCTATACCATGCTAACTCTCTCTCTAGTTTCTCTTCTGATCTCACTTGCTTTCCAATATTCCTGGTTATTATTTCAATTGACTGACCAGTTAACCCTGTCTGTGTACTTTGATTTCTCCCCTTGAAGCCTCCCGTTTGTCTGGGTGCTAGTCCTCTCGCTGTCTCTTTGCAAATAAGGGCATGTTCTTCTCAGGTGCCCTACTTCATTACAGTGCCAGCACCAAAGTTCCAACTGCCTTCTGGGTATCAAAAACAGGCAAGCTCTCCTAAGGTGCCCAAACTTGTTACAATTCCAGCACCTTTTCTGGACTGTTGTAGTTATCAATGCTTCCCTTTTTATACCCGATCTTTCTTTGGGTCTTTCTGTGTGAGCCTGGTTATTGGGGATTCCTGTACCCCTACAATATTTACATAGCTCAAAGTCTTTGCCACCTTGGCCGCAAAACCCAAATAATGTCTCTCTTCAATTCCTCATTTTTGTATAAATCAGGCCTCTCCCTTGCTAAGGGCAGGCCCTCCAAAAGTGTTCCAGTTGTCACAATTGTAACCACTCTTCATAGTACCTCCCCCTCCACCCCCAGGATCCCCAGTACTTACCAGTCTTTGATGCTTCTGGCTGCTGATGCTCCAGTCTGGGCCCCACAAAGCCCCATAGCATCATTGGCTTCCGTCATCTTGGGCACACTCCTCTGGTGGCCATTTTGTCTCCACTCAGGATCCACATGTTGCAGTATTGTTGTGGGTAAGTCTCCTGACTCCAACCCACTTGAGCCCCTCATCCTTGGGTGAGCTCCCAGTGCTCAGTGCAATCGTCCACTTCTGTGATCACCATGCTGCAGGAGTCTTCAGCTCCCTTCAGTAAGATGGCTTGATGGCCAACGTTAGAGCTGCCTGCATTCTCCACCAGCTGTCACAGTTTCACAGTGATAATCCTAAGTGTTGTCAGGATCAGGGCATGAAACTACTCAGTCACACAGGGAATTAGCATTTAACAGTTTATTCACATACAGTTCTTCACCTTATAAGCTAGCTAAGTCGCATATACAACCCCCTTGGTCCCCTTAGCCTATCTAGCCCCAAGCTCAGCCAGATAGCAGTCCACTGGCTGGCTACTCACATCCAATTCACACCTTTGTGTAGTCAGGCTTTCTCTCAGGCAGCTCCTGCAGAGATGTGTTCTCTCCAGCTTCCAGGCAGCTTCCACCTCTCTACTTCATGTTTCCTGGCTTTTTTACTGTTGAGTGGGCATGGTTTTGGTCCCACTCAGTCACTCTTAAAGAGCCAGTGGCCTGCAGGGACTCTTCCCTGTGACAAACCCAGTGGGGAAGCTGTCCCGGCCCTGCCCCCATGCTGCACCCAGCTCCCTGCCCCTCTGGCATGATAGGCAGCCATGGCAGCCAGTCACGGACCGCCATAGTGCCTGGCCATGGCAGTCCTGATCTGGGACAGGTCACAGCAGGTCAGAACATATGTTCTAACCCTCTGCAGCCTGCTTTTCCCTGGACTGACCCCAGTGAGGGGAGCGGTAGCCCAGGCTGTGACTTTGGACCTTTCCAAGTATAAGGCCGGGCTAGCCACCGACACCCCTGGGCTCAGCCCAGGGCAAACATATGAGGGCCCAAGTGACATGCAAGTCACAGTAGGACAAAGCTGGCCACAGCGGGTCACTGTCATGTTTGTTTTCACCCTAGGTGAACATCGGTTTCTGATTTACACCAGCTTATCCAAACTCTGAATTTGGCCCACTGTGCCTGAGCTTTTGGCTGTGTGTGGGAAAATTAAGGGAAAGGACACTAGTCCCAGAGTAAGCATGTTACAAGAACTTGTGACATTTTGGGCATTTTCACACAAGACACTCTCTTCCCACTACCCAACGACCACCCACCCACTATACATGTTACAGGGCTGCAGTATTGCCCTATGGGTGCCCTGTAACATGTATAGTGGAAGGGATTTAGTGGGGAGGGTGTCTTGTGTGAAAATGCCCTTTGTAAGCCCTTGTCACAAGCATGAGCACAAGCTCTTAGTGGGCAGCAAGCTCTCCTTGGCGGTTAGATCAATAAAGCCATGGCCCTTCCTCACATGCTCTAGTGCCTCTAGGTAGCTCCACTGTCAGTGCTAGGTTTCCCTGGTTCTTGCTGACTTGAAGTTCCTGATCTGTGCATAGGATTGAAAGGAGAAGGGAAAAGGTTCCTTGCACTCTTCCCTTGTATACTCATCTAGTACAAAACATCCCCCCCTCCCCGCTAGTCAGCAGGGATTCTGGAATTCTATCTTTGCCACAGTCCCCAGTCATGCTGAAATGAATGAATGAATAGCATTTATTGTTTAGCCAAAAGCCATAACATATACAAAAAACCAAACACCCCCGGACAAAAACATATACAATGCCCCAGGGAAATCTCAAATGTTAAAAATAAACAAGAAATAACAAACTTCCTATCAGGAGACAGTCAAAACCAATAAAAACGGAAGGCTCTGAAGGGTCCTTCTTTCATTAAGAAAAGCAAGGGGGGGCCAGCACTTGCTGTCTAATCCACAGTACCGCCCAGCAGTAGCTAGTAGCTAGCCACTGCCCTGGCTCTTTCAGAATCGACAGGGTTCAGAAGTCTCCGCAAACTGCCACCCGGGGCCCCATTACTCAAAAGAAGGCTCCCCAGGTATCTATGTCTAGGCCCAGCAAAAAAAGGACAGCGGCGAATGATGTGGTCCAGCGTATCTCCCTCTCCCAGATGGCACAAGGGCATAGCCGCTGGTCGTGAGGGATACCTGCATAGCGGCCCTCCAAGATTGCCGACGGGAAGACATTCGCCCTCATTTTAAAGAAAACTACTCGTTTGTTGGCATCCTGCCACATAAAAAGGTAATAAGGGCCAGGAAACCTGGATTGTATGGTATGAAGTCTGGGGCCACCCTCTGCATGGCTATAAGTGCGTTCTCTGTTTGGAGGGTCTGGTCCCTCAAGCGTCTTTTGATTAAATCCTTGGCAGCCTCTAACCCGAGGTACCCTAAGCACTCTGGCGAAAATCCCAGTAACAGTATCCCTTGAAATAAAAATCAGACATTTAAGAATTTCCTGCTTCACCA
This sequence comes from Sphenodon punctatus, assembly GCA_003113815.1. Taxonomy (NCBI): domain Eukaryota; kingdom Metazoa; phylum Chordata; class Lepidosauria; order Sphenodontia; family Sphenodontidae; genus Sphenodon; species Sphenodon punctatus. Next base: position 988,032 of record QEPC01001257.1, read on the forward strand.
ATTTCTTCCAGTTGTCCCCAAGGTCAAATGAGATAGCCATAGCCAGCAATGTACCTTTAGTGGGAGGAGGAAAAAGAACCACCCTGGTCCAAAAAATAAGCAATGTCTGTAAGGCATAAGTTCTAAGGGGGAGGCAAAGGGCTTCTGCTCTTAAAATCACCTGGGGTGTCCCCCTTGGGGCCCCCAAAATCACCCATAGGAATTTATTTTGTAAGCATTCCAGTTTAGAAAGGAAAGCCAATCCCCACACCGGGAAAGCATATAGTAATTGGCCTATCACTTTAGTCCTGAATAGCCATAGGGCTGATGGAACCAGCTTCCCCCCCTGACCAAAGAAAAATTTAGTTCTTTATTTAGAAAAATTTAGACCTTCCCACAAGATCTTGGACAGCTTTGAAGTGGACCTTCCATCCATTACGGGCAGAGAAAATCACCCCCAGGTATGTAAATGCATAAACTTGTTCGATGGTATTAAATTGCCCAATGATGTAATTTCTGCGCGCCTCTGACCCCCGCTACCAGTACCTTAGTTTTAGCAAAATTAATAGCTAGCATCTCTGCCCGGCAATAATCTCCAAAGGTTGCCATTGCTCGCCTCAAGCCCACAAAGGTCTGTGAGATCAGAACCATATCATCCACATATAAAAGCAACGGCACTCAGCAGTCACCAATTTTTGGAGCATGTGTATCCGTTGCTTTCATAAAATGGACAGAATCATTCAGGTAGAGATTAAAGAGGGCAGGGGCCAAAAGACACCCCTGTCTCACTCCCACTCCCACCTGGACAGGGTCAGTAAGGGCGCCCTGAGGGTTCACCCGTACCCGCAAGGAATTCCCTGTATGCAGTTTTATCATTAAAAAAAGGAGCCTAGGATCGATATCCAGGGAATGCAACTTGGTCCAGAGCCGTTCTCTGCATATCGAATCAAAGGCTCTTTCCAAATCGATAAAGCAGAGGTAAAGGTTCCTCCGCACAGAAGTCAACTTAGCTATCAATGCTGCCAATACAAAGATATGATCAGTTGTTGCCAGTTCCCTCCGGAATCCTGCCTGTTCTGGCTCCACTATCTCCAAACTCTCCATCCACGCCTGCAGCTTGCTCAAAAGGAGCTTGGTATATAATTTAGCCACAATGCAGAGGAGGCTAATTGGCCGGTAATTACCCGGAATCCTGGGGTCCCCCTTTTTATAAATAGGGACAATGATGCTAGCAAGCCAGGAGGCCGGGAATCTACCCGTCTCATTTATATGTGAAAACAAGGGGGCTAACAACCCCGACCACTGGGCTGGGTCACTCTTCAAAAGTTCAGGTGATATATAATCAGGGCCTGGGGCCTTACCGTTTTTTAGCTCACCAATAAGTAGAACCACCTCCTCCACTGTAACTGGGGGCCAGTTCTGAAACCTATTTACAGGCGGGATAGTTAACTCAAAATCCCCGACCTTAGAATTAGAAAAAAGGGTTTCATAAAAGGATTGCCACACCTCTGGATGAAGCAGGACTGTACCATAGCGTCCTCCTTCCTTCCAGGAGCGCCGTATAATCTCCCAGAATTTTCGCGAATCTTTATCATTGGCCGCCTTAATAAGGGTAGTCCATGTAGCTTTCTGGAAATCTCGCAACTTTACTGTCAACAAATTTCTGTAGTTTTTACGAACTGAAACCAATTTAAACCTTAAATGTTGACAGGGGTTAAACCTCAAGTCCCTGGCAATACGACAAAGTTGAATCTGCGCCTTGCGGCAATCCACATCAAACCAGGTAAGAGAACCAGAAACGGAAATTTCTCTCCTGGAAGTGGGAGCGTTGGTGGTAATAACAGGATTCAACAATAACAGCAACTTATCATACCAATCGATGGTATCTAATCCCTGCGCTTCCATACCAGCACGTATAACAGCTGCTGGGGGAGACTCCAGCAGCTCGGTAACGACCCTTTGTAAATCTTCAGACCATTTGACACGTCAAAGAGGAGGGATTTCATCAGCCAAATCCTTCAGAGTGTCACAACCAAAAGGGCAACTCTGGGGAGCCCTAATACTCATAATTAAAGGGAGATGATTAGACACACCCAATGGTACCACCCGAAACATATGCATTAGAGGGAATAAATGTGGTGGAATTAGCAAAAGATCCAGGACACTGGAACCCTGGGGGGAATGAAAAGTAAAGTTTCCCTCTAAATCTCCCTCAGACCTCCCATTGATTGTAATGAGATCCAAGTCTCATAATAATCTCCCCTCCCTGGGGCCTATAACTCGATCCTTTGATTAACGAGGAGGAATGGAAAACCAATCCATTGAATCCTCCAAATTGGGCCAGCTCCTTGCACTTGCGGAATCCTCTAAATTGGACCAGCTCCTTGCACTTGCGGAATCTCCCAAACTGAAGTTAAAATCACCTCCCAACAACAAATCAGCGTCCGGGAACAGTATCACGGCCTCACTCACCAAATCCGTTAAAAGATTCCAGATCTCTGGGGAATAATAAGGTGAATATTCTGGTGGAATATATACGTTACCGATCAACATTTCCAAACCAGAAGGAAACTGGCAGTGAAAAAGAATAAAATTAGCTTTAATGGAGCCTACTCGCTGTACCTTTACTAACAGGCTCGATGCTATAAGCTGAAATGAATATTATTTACTGCAAAAAAACATATTTGTCTAAATTACTCACTTTGATTTGGCAAAGAGAGTACAAAACACTGTTCAGGTCAACTTCATTCAAGGGTTTGTTTCAGGTTTTTTGACTGATTCTCTAAGGTTTTTTTTAAATATTATATTCGATTCTATATTATTTGATAATCTGTATACCCATTCCATTGACTGTTGTTTGTTTTTTAAATTATTATAGCAAAATTTGCTGACACAATAAATGATTTTGAAGGGTTTTTTTTTTGTCATTTTCGTTTGGATATTTTCCGGCTATCCAACACCCCACCCCCACACCCAAAAATACAAGGGTTTCAATGAATGTGTGAATATTCTTTTTGGTGTGAATATTCATTCAGCTCTATGAGGGCTACCCAAAAATGCAAATGATATTTGCAAATATTGGGCTTTCAGTTTCCCTCAGCACCAATCCCCAGTGGATGAGAGTCTATGTCATGCACTTTGCTACACAACGGGTGTTTTTAGACAGACCTGGGGGTTGTCACCCCTGGGTCCACACCGGGGGGTGGGGTGGGGGGGCACCCCAGGTCTGCTCTGGCAGCGGCAGGTTTAAATGGATGCCACTGCAGACCACCTGCGTGTGCACCATAGAGCTGTGGGTGGATCGGCAGCCGCTCTAGGCTGCTGCCCATAGCTCTATTGTGGTGGCTGGTGCAACTCGTGGCCAGGAATGGAGCTGCAGCAGCAGCAGACCGTCATTTAGATGGACCACTGCTTTGCTCCCAGCTGGTGCTCCAGGCTCAGGCAGCCCATTCCGTTCTCAGTTCTCTGGAATATCTTGGAGTACTGCCAGCGGAGCTAGCCTGGAGTAAGCACCGCCTGCTTCACTCCTGCTCTAGCTCACCCCAGGGTGGCCTGCTTTTACACAGATCCAGGGGTGGGGTGAAGCAGATCATACAAGGCAGGTCCTGCATCCTGCCATCTCCTGCATCCTGCCATATTCATCTAAAGACACCCAATGTGTCTCTTCAGCTCAAGCTCCTGGTGTTCAGGTCACTGCTTTCAGAGCCTCTGCTCCCAGTCTCAAGAGGGCAACCTGCGCACAAACAGAATCTAGCCCACTGAAAGAACTGCTGACAACCCCGTGGCGTGGGCTGCAAATTGATTCTGCTGTATCCACTGCTCTGAGTGTGGCTAATGAAACAGACTACTTAGCTGCAGCCGTTGAAGTCCTCTTTGCCTGCATCCTCTCACCCAACAGCATGAGCTGCAATTAAAGTGCTGAATAGCTCCTGTTCACATTTAACAGAAAACTGCCTGGAAACACTTCTGGGGAACTTCAGTGTGTTGTATTGTTATGAATCAATTTCCCCCTTGAACTCTGAAAAGTTCCATTTAACCCAACATTTACTTCAACCTTTTTTTAAAAAAACAGACACACACCCCTTCGCTCCTCCCACACTAGATCTATCTCTGTGCAAGACAAACACTGCCAGGACAATCCTCCATTTTTAAAGTCAATGGAGGTTTTGCCATTGACTCCAAGGAGTGGAAAATTGTGTCCTTAGTGTCGCACATCCTTCTTTACAAGTTTTCATACATGCAGAGGTCAAATTTGATCTATTCCCATTTAAGGTGTAGCAACCAGATTCTGGTCAGTTACCCTCTCTCCTACGTGTAATGTTAGCCTCTTGGAAGGCTTTGCATAGCACCAGCGTTTCAGCATGACATCATGCAAGGATTCTAAATCTGGCTTGGCTCTGTTGTACTAGCTGTTGATTGTTTTTGAACGTCTAACCTTCCTTCCTTCCTGCATCATTTCTGTTTCAAAGGAAATATTTTTGCTCAAGGCTGCAAGCTTTCTGTTGTGCTTAAGATTCTTGGTGTTTATCTTGTGCACACTTACTAGGGCCTATCCTGCAAGCTGCCTCTCTGCACAAAGGGCTCATCCCTAGAAGAAATCAAGCACCCTGGCCCTGAACCAAAGCACTTCAGCACAGGGCCAGAATACACTAAACACAGAGCAGGACCAAGTCCAAGGTCAAGAGAAGGGCATTCATCAAATTGCAAGACTGGGCCCTTGCTTGGCCTAATTGTGTGAGGGACCGAGTACAACATTCAGATAAGTTAATTGGAGCAGAGCATGGATTAGGGCGTTAAAGGTATCTTACTAGAATGTTAAAAGTGTGGTTAAGCACACATGGTTAGTTTTGCATCTGCATTATGCTACAACCATTAACTGTGGCCATATACAATTCATCAAACACAGTACACAACTGGGCTTTATTTTTCTGCTAGCTTGTATAGGCACGTGTTTTATGTGTATGCCTAAAGAGGCATACGCATCTGTAGCATTGTGTAATATTTTTTTCAGTCTTTGCTACTCATGTTAATTTCCTTGACATAAGATATACAGTGTTTATTTAATGGTCAAGGACAAGATGTAGCCACCTGTGTAAAAGGGGCCTAATTTCCAGTAGTGCCAAACTGAAGCAGCATGGGGGTCAGGCCACAGTGATGTAGGTGTCACCTCTTGCAGGATCAGTGGTATTCCAGGGGGTGCCTGAGGCCCAAGGCTGGGGTCCAGACAAAGGAATCAAGCTGAGTAGTCAGTCCATGAGGAGAGCACAGAGAAGGATCTAGGTCAGGGGTGGGGGACCTCAGGCCCGGGGGCCAAATGCGGCCCTCGGCAGGTTTTTACATGGCCTTTTTCCAGTGCCTGGATCTGGCTCCTAGATCCAGTCTCTACCCCCAAGCACTGAAAAAACGAGCTCAGGATAATGGGGCAGAGAGGAGGGTCTGCACACGTAGCTAGGGTACAGATCTGTGGGACAGATCTATGATCTGGGCCCTCCTTTTCTTGAATACACCTGTTAAGCGCCCCTGCCCCCAACCTCTATGGGCCCTCCGAACTCATACTAATTTTCAGTGTGGCCCCCAGGACAGAAAGGGTTCCCCACCCCTGATCTAGGTGAAGGTGTGGCAAAGGGGTAGATGAAGAGGCTAGCTGGACTTGTGGCAGGGACAGAAGCCAGGCAGGCAGTCTGGACTGATGAGGAAGCTAGCTGGACTCAAAAGTGTCACGCTGGAACAGGAGGGAGGTGCTTCACTGAAGCCGTCTGATTGCAAGGTCTGAAAGACTAATTGCTCAGACAAGGGAGTAGTGGCAGGAAGAGGAAATAATTACCAGAAGAGGGCCAATGAACAGCAGCCGCCTGCTCACCTGACTGTCTCAGGCTGTGTCGGTAAGCGCAGCCTGGATTGCGCTCCATTTGATGTAATTTCCCTGGTCTGGTCTCAGGTTGTGATGACACAAGTGGTAAGGCCCTGGCTCAGTCTGTTCAGGGACTTGGGTGCTTGAATCTGGATTTAAACAACATTTAGAAACCCAAGTGTCAAAATGCTGGCCTTGCACTTTTTACATGATAAATTCTCTTCTCATCAAGGTGCACGTTTAAATAATTCTGTTGGACACATGTCGTTTATTTACCGCTAACAGAACAGCTTGTCTCAGATGCAGGTCCTAACAAAGCTAACTTAGTGCCTTCATACACTACTTATTCCTTATTAACTGCAAAGCAGGGACTGAGGTAGCTGTCTTAATTAGAAAAATTGAAAATTAACAGTATCCCTTGAAATAAAAATCAGACACACAACTGTAAACTTAGGGGACTCCTATACTATTGCCTTTGCTGAGAAATCACCGTCATAGACTGCCTACTCTACAGAGAGCTGTGAATCTAAGCCTGTATGAAACAATGCATAACAGTGCATTGAGAAAAAGAAGATTCCATAATTAAAAAAGGCGTCCCAGTGTAAGTGCACGAGAGGTTTGAGTGAAGGTTGAGAGTACAATCTTAATTTTGCCATTTCTTGTCTTTTGCGAAGTTATAGTGTGCCAAAGAATATCTCCTCAGTTAGAAGTCATGGGGGTAGATTGTTGTCCCCAGGACAGCTGGCAACGTGCAAAAGATGGACAACAGCATGTTTAAATGCCAAAGCGTGGAATTGTCTAGTACTGAAATGATTTTCCGTGACAATGCCATTTTCAATAAAAAGGGCTGCTTCACTGTTTTGCTGGTGAGGCAGAAACTGACCGCTTTTCATGATGATTTGTTTGTGTTCCCACTTGAAAATGCCTTTCAGTACTTTCATCATGTTGGTCATTGGTCATTGTATCACTACATGCAGCACAGTTGGAACTTGCATGCATGTGGTATGTTCAGGATTTCCAAAAAAAGCTCTTTTCCTCATTTCCATTATTGTTGGCATTTTGAGATATTTTTTTTGTGCATGTGTTTGTTAATTTTGTTAGTTTTTATTTCTGCCCTCTTTTTTTGTTAATTTTTTTGGTTGCTTTTGGATTTCGCACGTGTGTGTATGCGTGTGTGTGTGTGTATGTGTGCGCATGCTAGACAAACAAAAGTGATAGAATTTCTCCAGCAGAAATCCTGAAAAGCAGTGAATGGGCAAAACTCATCCCAAACATAGCAATTCTTGTGAAAGTTTGACAAGGTTTCTGAAATGATGAGAATTCCTATCTGGGAACAGCCAGCTCTACTCTGGACACCTCCAAGAATACCCCCTCTCGTGCACTTTTAGGGTGAGGCAACAGAGAAATTTTGACAACAGGAAGTCCTTGTCCTAACAACCTGGAGAATCCAATGAACTACATGAGAGTTAGGTTCTGTCCTATGATTTCTGGACCTGTTTCATGATTTTTGACTACTTGGGCTCAGCAATACTCCATGGGCACATTATAGCAGAAAATGCAGCTATACAGCAATACATAATTTAAATATGAATCCTGCACCCTCTCTGAGCTTGGCACAAAATCTGCTATGACTAGTAATCAGCATGCGAGTTTCAAAGGTATGGCACTTAGTCAAATCAAATCCTAGGATTTAAGCTCACAGAGATGATTTAATAAAGTAGTCAGATCACTGTAGAACAACATGAAAAAGGCACACAGTGTTCATAACCTTACTTTTTGGCTTCCTTTCAGGCATCCTCATTTCTATCCATGTTCTAGTACTTTAGTGAGTGCTGAAACTTTCTGTGGCTTGGATTTACCATTGGAAGACTAATAGATACAATTAACTATAGATACAGTGTTAATACCCCTAAATTGTATGAATGAGACTCTCTGGAAGGGAAGAAGAAGCCATTTAATAGCATCTGTTTCAGTTCAAGGTCATGCATGCAAGTATCTACTATCTCCAAAGAGTAAATCTGCAGAGCACCATTTTTGCAATGAAAACTGTAACTAAAGGTATTTCCCATCTTTTAGTCTGCAAGTTAACAAATGCATATTTAAATAACTTAGTCCAAATCCTGATCAATGTGAAAAGTCAGAGTAAGTGGACTTTGCTCAAGAGTCCTTAATATATGTTGGGATTCTTACTCTCTGGCCTGTTCTGTAACACCAGCAGTTATGGATCTGTACAACTACAGTTCAGCTAACTGTCCTCACAAGATCTCCTCCCCCAACGCATGGTATGGAAAAGATGCCAATGAACATTCAATTACAGCAGTCCCCATCTCTCAGCCTGTCCACATTTCAGACTCAACATTACGGCATGGCCCCTCTACCTTGGAGACTTCTTCCACAGCCCTCATGTTCTCAGTGGAAGAACTGGGGTCCTTATGCTTGTAACAGGATTGCCCCTGGTACCTAAGGGAATTCAGCTGAAATTGGATAATGGAAACTTTTATGGGACATTCTTCTTCCACATATTCTGTGAGTTGTAGAAGTGTCTTAAATTAACCACATTTTTGTTTTCCAATTAGTGATGGTTGTTTTCCGCTTCAACAGTTTGTTACACGAGCCCCTCAGGAAAGGCATAGTCTGATATAGCATTAGAAACACAAAATCTGAGAGGGAAAAACATGTTGGAATAACTGCAGCTCCTGTGCCAGAATACTTACTCAAGTCAACAGCTCACTGAGCAAGTGTGCAGAGTAAGTTGCATTTAAATGGCTACTTCAGTCCCACATGCAATCAGTCAGCATGGGAGCTATAACAAAGAAACAGCAAGTGTCTAAGGGCGAACTCACATGTGCAGCAATTATCTGGATTTTAAAAAATTCAGTTCTCAATAGTTCACTGTTAACAAGTCCTGTTGCATTCACATGCATGCCATACCGGTTTTAACTACAGCGAAATAACGCATTCAGACCTTCTTGTAGTGCATGCTTACCCGGCTGCTCTGTGCGGTTCAATTACAGGAAGTGGCCTGTGGGGAGCCAGAAGGTTGCTGCCTTGTAAACAACATTCTTTGAGATGGCTCTGAACAGTCTCACAACGCACAACCTTCCAGCCCGTATGGATTTTTTTTTTCTTGTATGTCTAAAAAGGGTTGGAAGGAATGGTCATTCTGAAGGCTAGAGTGCTTTTTATACTAGAGAAGCTTGAGACCATCATGTGGTCTATTATTTGAATAGGGTGAACATGCACAACCCAGTTGTGAGAATGTTCAGAGCCAACTCAAAAAATGTTGTTTACAAGGCAGCAACCTTCTGCTTTTCTCACAGTCCAATTGGAGTGCCGATGTCCCGCTGCTGCTATGGCTGCAGCGCTACTAGGAGGCAGAGGCAGATGATGGAAGGGGACGGGAAGCATGGAGGGGAGGCAGAAGAACTTTTGGGGGGAGAAGCTGGCTGCAGCCTGCCCCCAGCGAGGCAAGTGCGGGGCCCCAGCTGGTCTCACTGCTTACGGAAGGGGCAGGAGTAAAACAGCGCACTTGGAAGCACGATTGCATTCACATGCAGAAAATATTTTGCACCAGTTAAAACCACTACGATGTTGCTTTCACACTGCTGTAAAGTGCGGATTTATTGAAACAGGACACCAAAAAGGTCGGTTTGAGTAGCTTTGACATTCGGATTTCTTTAGTGCGATATTGACCACAATAATTTGCATTAGGGACTTCAGACGTGCATGATATGTTCGAATTATGATTTAATTCGAAAAAAACTGAACGTCTGAATCCCACCTAATTCCAGTGGTGGCAAGTGAAACAGTCAGGCAGGGAGCTGGGAAAGCCTGAAAATGAAAGAGAAAGACTCTGGTCTAGGGATGCCACCTGTGGTCGTTTTTTACTTGGCACTCCCATAGGCCAAAATGGAAGTGTCAGGTAAAAAACCACCACAGATGGCAACCCTACTATTGTCAATTAAGCATTATTGAAAGTATTTGAAAAATCAAGAAGTCAAGAGACAAAGCAGGTAAGATGATTCCTTATATAGACTCAACTGTCTTCTAGTGGGTGACTGAAACCAATGTGGCAATCACGCCCTAATATAAAAAGTCACAGGCAGCTGTGTGTGGTTGGTGCCCAATCCTAGGCAAAGAAAATAAGTGCTAATGATCTTCTGAACTCTATGTCTCCACCCTGGAGCCTGTGGCCAAGCAGAAAGGACAATCATCTGCCTCTATTTCTTTCTTGAACTACAGAATGCCAAAAAGCTCAGGGCTGCCCTGCAATCCAGCCAGGGAGAGCTTACTGTCTATAATAATGCTCCATTGAAGGTGATGCAGTACAACAGATGCTAACACTGTGAGAAATGTGCAGAGTAGAGAAGCCATGCAGCTGAATCAGCTTGTACTGGGATCCCATCACCTCCCACAAGCTACACAGGCCCATAGCTAAAGAGGAGGGAGGTAGCAACATCAGGGGAACTGTCCCCCTGTAAATCCCACTCTCCCACCCCATAGAAATAATGTGTTCTGAGTTTTATCCCTCAGTGGGTGGTAACAGAAGGGATGGCCACGCAGCGGCAGCCCTGACCCAGGTTAGGAGCCGTGGCCGAATTGGGCTGCACAAGACGCACCCACAGGTGGGGAGATATACGAACATGAGGCTGGCTGACCTCACCCCTGCGCTGTGCCCAGCGCCCTGCCCCCACCATGATAGACAGCCATGGTGGCCAATGACGGCCAGTCATGGCAGCTAGCCATGGCAGCCCCAATCCAGGCTCTGTCTGCCAGACCACAGCAGATGTGATAGCCCACCATGGCCCAATTGGGAGAACCTTAGCCTGGGCTCCACCCCACCTCCCCATATCATGCAGTCTGCCTACGGTTGCCACCTTCCATTGTTTTTTACCTTGACACTTCCATTTTGACCTCTGGAAGTGTCAGGTAAAAAACCCACCACAGGTGGCAACCCTAAATCAGTTAGTGTTCTAGCCTGAGGCAAGCACTTCCTTAGACAGGAAACAACCAAGTGTGGGATGGAGCAGACACCTCTTTTATCCCCTCACTTTCTCCCCCAACCTTCTCTGCACAACCACACATAAACCTGGAGCATTGCTTTCTGATTCTCCCTCAATTGGCAGAATCAGGTGCCTGTCTTGAGGACAAAGAAGTGGGACCAATAAGGAGATGGAAGGCAGATTGTGGACTCTTTCTGAGGGAGCAGAAAAAGAAAGGAAGAAAGTAGCTGTAGGCCAGAGAGAGGGACAAGGATGCTGCTGTATCCGGGACCTGGCTCTAGCAGTGAAGACTCTGGCCTAATCTCCTTCTATGTCTGGCTGTGGGACAGGACGGCAGCCAAAGACCCTAGACTGCTCCACCCCTGGGATGGGAGGCTGCTGTTAATGGAATCTTTCCTGTGGCAACACTAGCCAGGCCAGAACCTTCTAGTGATCTTACTGCGACACCGCACTTCTGGGACACTTGGGGTGAGAGCCGCGCAGAGGGTGGGAAGGCACAGCAGTGCGATTGGCCTCTGTCTAGGCAGGCGCTGCAAGAGGAAAGGTGAAGGACAAGGTGCTGTACTCTCTCTCTAACTTTGTGCTGGAGTAAAACTTGCTTTCTGTTGTTTGCTACAGTGGGAACAGGGTTGCTTCTGGTGGGGAAAGGAAAAGGGGTGTGGGGGGCTGCAGGGTTAGCGCACCTAAAGCCCACTAAGCAAAAAGGAGGGGAAACCCCAGGTGGCAGGTACTGCTGACTCAGTAGGCAGCCCTGTTCTCTCGAGCTCACTTTGGATGGGGGCACTGACTTTTTGGAAACAGTATCTTCTTTACGAGAAAAGGCAGCTCTTCCTTCCTTACTGTATGAAGAACCCGGGAAGAAGTAGAGCAGCAAAGAGAATCAATAAATCCCCAGCAAAGTTGGGTGTTAATCTCAGCCTGAGCATCCTGCTTTCAGCACTGAAACCACAGGTGGAATTCTGATACAATGCTCTCTCCTCATTGTCCTAATCTATTGCCTGGAGCTGCTGGGCACTCGGAAACAGTGTGCCTCAGATGCTACCTTCCACTTCTGGATGAAGTGGTTCATGTGCAAATTTTCTGTATGAGTTTGCAAAATATGTATAACGCTTAAGTGCTTCTCAATTTGAAGGAGCCTTCCTAAATAATAATATTCATTTGTATGGCTCATTCATTAAAGGAATTCAGAGTACTTTACAAACACTAAATAATTAAGGTTTCCAACAGCCAGGCAGTAAATTAGGTACCACTTTCCTCTTTATTACAGATGAGTAAGCTAAGGAGCCTGTAGTCAGGCAAAGAGCCCAGAAAAATCAGACCCTGAGTCATGTATTCTGCCCACTAGATAATATTTGTCTCCCAAAGAAATGGTGTTTGAAGAGTAAAAGCTGAATAAAGGCTATTGGTTTGAATAAAGTGTATAAAACAGCTACTAAATTCTGAACTTCCTTTATTCACAGGAGCATACACATGTGCAGGTAAATGTTATTCCTATTCTACCAAAGTTTTGTTTATGTGTTGCTTGCCCAAAGTCCCAGAGATAGTTAGAACTGGGATAGAACAGAAGCATTCAGTTCCTCTTCTGTAGATGTGGCCGCTCTGTATCTGTCACATACACCTGGAGGTGGGGGGGTCGGGATGTTCTATAGATTCATCCGTGCTTATGAAGTACTCTGAAGAATGAACATGCAGAATGTTATCAGTATTAGGAACCTGTGTTGGTGTATGCAGCTGCAATGCGTCTTAGAGTTACACCTGCTTTCAACAAGGTGGAATTTGGCTCAGTGATTTTATCTACGGAAGAGGACACTAGCCTAACATGCCCAGAGAAAGCTCTTCTAATATATTTATTTCAGTTTTTGAAATACACAAGTAGTGAACAAAACGTGACCTCTAAAAGATGGCTGAAGTTTGCATAGCAATATCCCTTAAGTATATTTTCCTAAATGGTAAAAGTGTCAATAATTTACAGAGAGGGACATGTTTAAGATGGTTGTGTCAGCACCTGGGACCATAATAATAATAAAGCTTTTATTGTTTAGCCGGAGGCCATAACAAATATACAAATATACATAAAACATAAAAACAGAAGCTGAGGGAAAAACCCCGAGACAAATCATATACAATGCTCCGGGGGACTCATAGTCTCTTACGATGTACACGCATAATAACAAAATTTCTAGTGTCATATAAAACAAGGCCAAGGCACAGTCCTTGAATCACTCCCTAATCACAAGGCGATAAGGGAAACACCTGTTGTCTGATCATCTGCATTACTGCCCAGCAGAAATTGACCACCGCTCTGGTTATTTTGGAATCAATAGGATTCAACAATCTTTGCAGGCCATCACCCTGGCTTCCATCTCTCAAAAACAGATCCCCCAAATACTTGTACCTAGGCCCAGCAAATGCAGGACAACGACCTATGATATGTTCCGGCATGTCCCCCTCCCCCATGTGACACAGGGGGCACAATCGTTGGGCATACAGAGTACCTGCATAGCGGCCCTCCAAGATCGCAGACGGAAAAGCATTATCCCGCATCCTAAAGAAGGCTATACATTTGTTCGCATCCTGCCACACATAAAGATAATGGGAGCCAGATGAATATGGCTTATAGGATATAAAATCTGGACCCACCCTCTGTATGGACATAAGTGCTTCCTCGGTCTGTAGGGTCTGATCTCACAACTGACTTTTAATTAGGGCCTTGGCTGCCTCCAACCCTAGAGATCCCAAACACTCTGCTGAAAATCCTAATTTAACTAATTCCTGTCTCACTGATTCCTTCCAGCTATCCCCTAGCCCTGATGAAATAGTCAAAGCAACCAGTGTATCTTTATGAGGAGGGGGGGGAAAGACCACTCTAATCCAGTATAGAAGTATTGCCTGTAGGGCATAAGTCCTAAGGGGTAAACACAGGGCTTCCGCCCTTAATATTACTTGAGGTACTCCTCATGGAGCCCCTAAAATTGCCCGCAAGAATTTGTTCTGGATAGGTTCCAATTTGGAGATAAATTCCAATCCCCATGCCGGGAATGCATATAGTAATTGACCCACAACTCTAGCCCTAAAAAGGCGTAGGGCTGGCAGGATCAGCTCCCACCCCTGTCCAAATAAGAACCTAGTAATTGCAGCAGTGGATTTATCAACCTGTTCTTGCACCGCATTAAAGTGAGCTTTCCCTCCCCTACGAGTGGAAAAGACCACCCCCAGGTAGGTAAAAGTCTGCACCTGCTTGATGGCATGGCCCCCAATTGACCAATGATGTACTTTCTGCACCCTTCCTGCCCCCACTACCAACACCTTGGTCTTAGAAAAGTTGATCAGCAGCAACTCAGCCTGGCAGTAAGCTCCAAAGTTTTCCATTGCTCACCTCAAGCCTACCTGGGTCTGCGAAATCAAGACCGTATCGTCCGCATATAGTAAAGGTGGTATGCGACGTTCTCCAACCTTAGGGGCATGGGTATCAAATGCCTTCATAAAATGGATGGAATCGTTCAGGTAGAGATTAAAGAGGGCAGGGGCTAATAAACACCCCTGCCTCACTCCAACTCTCACCTGTACCGGTTCAGGGAGCACACCCCACCTGTTTACCCGGACCTGTAAGGAGTTCCCTGTATGTAATTTAACCATTAGATATAATAATCTTGGTTCAATATTTAGTGCCTGCAACTTAATCCAGAGCCGTTCTCTGCTGATCGAATCAAAGGCCTTTTCCAGGTCAACAAAACAAAGATAAAGCTTCCTCTGTGCAGAGGCCAGCTTATCTATCAAGGCTGTCAAAACAAAAATGTGGTCGGTTGTAGCCAAACCCTTCCGGAACCCTGCCTGTTCTGGCTTGATTTTCTCTGGTCTCTCCATCCATGCCTGAAGCTTAGACAATAATAGCTTAGAGTATAGCTTAGCCACCACACACAGAAGGCTAATCGGCCGGTAGTTACCCGGAATCCTGGGATCCCCTTTTTTATGGGTAGGAACTATTATACTAGTAAGCCAGGAAGCAGGCAATCTACCCGTCTCATTGATGTGCGAGAACAAGGGGGCTAGCAGTCCCGCCCACCGACTCGGGTCACTTTTCAGCAATTCAAGTGGTATAAAATCCGGGCCTGGGGCCTTACCATTCTTTAACTCCCCTATAAGCAGGACCACCTCGTCCACTGAAACCAGAGGCCAGTGGGACCTATTTATGGGTAAGAGGGATAACTCAACCTCACCCACTTTAGGTTTAGAAAGAGGGATTCGTAGAAAGATTGCCAAACCTCTGGGTGTAATGAAATTTCCCCTTGCGTGCTTCCACCCGCCTGAGAGTGATGAATAATTGTCCAAAATTTCTGTGTGTCTTTAGCGTTGACCGCCCTAATAAGGGTCTCCCATGCAACTTTCTGTGCGTCACACAACTTTGATGCTAATAAGTTGCGATAGTTTTGCCTCACTAAGGCCAATTTAGTTCTTACCATTTGGCTAGGGTTACACCTTAAATCCCTTGCAGTACGCCGTAGTTTAGCCCAAGCCTTTCGGCAATTGGCGTCAAACCAGCTAGGGGGGCGAAAAAGAGGGATTTCTCATCCATTATGGGAAGCTCTGATGGTAAGGACAGGTTTCAAAAATAACAGGAGCTTATCATATAAAGGGATAGTATCCAATCCCTGCGCTATCATACCCTCACACAGAGCTGCTACTGTATGGGACTCTAGTAATTTAGTAACAACCCCCTGCAGACCTTCTGACCATTTAGCACGCCGCAGAGTAGTAGTATCAGCGTTTAAAGATCCAGGCGGGCTATAATCAGATGAGTAGGTCCTAGGGCTCTTCAAGCTCAAGCTTAGGGGGAGGTGATTAGACACCCCCAACGGCACAACCCAAAATTTCAAAACTGAAGAAAAAAGATATGGGGGGATTAGTAAGAAATCCAAGACACTAGACCCCTGATAGGAGTGAAATGTAAAATTTCCTTCTGGATCATCCTCAGTCCTCCTATTTATTATAATGAGATCTAAATCCCACATCAATTTCTCAAACACGGGTTTCCTAGGCCCTATAACTTGGTCTTTTGAATAGCGCAGACGAATAAAAAAAACCAAATCTATTGAATCCTCTAAACTAGGCCAGGTCTGTGCACTTGAGGAGTCACCTTGGCATTAAACCTTGGCATTAAAATCGCCTCCCATCAGTAGACAAGCATCCGGAAACTGAATCACAGCCTTATTTACCATATCCGTTATGAGGTTCCAGATCTCTAGCCAATAATAGGGGGAATATTCCGGTGGTATATAAACAACACCAATCAGTAATTCAAAGCCAGAGGGTAATGGACAGTGAAAAAGAATTAAATTTGCTTTGATGGACCCTATTTGTTGTATCTTAGCAGACAACCTAGATGCTACCAGTAACATCAGGCCACCACTTGGCCGCCCCTGAGCACAGGAAGGGGTAGCTCCTAACCAGAACATGTCGAAACCTCTCCATCTACCCGTAAAGGGGAGGTTCCACCAACCAGGTTTTCTGTAGCAAAGCAAAATCATGTAACACAAGAAAATTGTAAAATTCCGGGTCTGATTGATGCACCCTCCACCCCGAGATGTTCCACGAGGTAAAGAGGAGAGGTGCAGTCACCCGGACCTCCTGTCACTGTCCCTGAAGGGGTCTATTTCGCTGCCTCAATACCCTGCCTGAGATGGTGGGGAGATCTGATCGCAAAGGCTCAATTGAAGCCGGTACAGATGCCAACGATCGATCAAACTGAGTATCCCCCTGGGGAGCCGCCCGGGCACCTGGGACCATTGGTGGGAAGCTAGGTGGCTTAGGTCATTCTTTCTTGCAAACCAAAAGTCTGTGTGCGCGCAGCATACGAATGAAAATCCCAGAGTTGCATAAACATTATATTTCATCTGTAGACAATGAAATAACAGAGAGCACAGTCAAAATGCTCCTCTCAACATACAAGTTTTAAACCTAGATTATGGGCTGACAGGACCCTGAAAGAATAACACCAGGAACATGGAAACAGAGACCCACAGCAATGTTTATGTTACAATTTATCACTGATTTTTAGGGGATTTTAAAGGTTGCCTAAATAAAGATGACTAGATGAGGGGAGCAGATCCTATTTAGAGTTGAAATGGGCAGAGAAAACACTATTCGAACACCCAATTTTCAACATTTTGAATATTTCATTCATTGTATGTTTTCATTCATTTTTGTTCTGTTTTTGCTAGGAAAATCTAATTTTCCTGTTGATCCTGGTGAAAATAGTGAAATAAACAAAATATTTAAAATTTCAAAAATCAGTGTTCGCACCATCAATGTTCATACCACCTATGATGCCTCCCCATACCTCCCTCGCCTCCTCCCCTCTATCTCCTCCCTCCTTCTCACCCTTCTCATGGCCCCCCTCCTTCTCCCTCTTCCGCCTCCAGTGGCCTTTCTCCAGCCAATCTACCCCTTATTCTCACCCATGCCCATCCCCCCTCCCCACCCTCATCCCCCCTTGCCCATTCCCTGTAGGCCCACCCCACCCACCCCTCACCCATACCCTCCACACCCAGGCGCTCCACAGACCACTGTGGCCAATATGAGGCCAGTGCGCGACCCAAACCCTGCAAACCCGACTGCACCCCATCCCCCAATCTCATCCGCATCCCGTTCCTTCCCCAACAGCAATTGCCTTTCTCCTGCTCCCTCTGGAACTGCCGCTCTTCCGTGACTAAAACTCCCTTCATCCATGATCTCTTCCTCTC
>QEPC01001257.1:1016293-1032882 GCA_003113815.1 Sphenodon punctatus
AGTCTGTAAACAGGAAGGATCGGGCCCTTGGGTGACAAAGGGGTTGTCCCTGCGGCAGGCTTGAATCGGCCAGAGAGAAAAACTGATTCAAGTGGGCTGTACGTGAGGGAAACTGAGTCACTCAAACCCGGTAAAGTGGGGGTGCGGACCTCCGACCCGTGACAGCCATGCTTCCCGTTGGTATAGACCCTGAGTGCACAGTGTTCCACAGGGACATGACCCTGTCCTTTTGGTGGCATGTGGGGAGGGAATTCCTTAACCTCACTCCTTTTTGGATGTAGTCCTGCCCACTATGGAGCACCCTTATGCCACAGTGCTTCCTGGAACTGCTGCTATCTTGGAAATGGGCAGGGTTAAGGCATTCCCCCATTCCTTTCCAACGGGAGCTACCTGGAATGCTGTGATGTGAGAGTGCTCCTTGCGGGAACAAGAACACATTCACCCAGGCTCAGATAAGGGCTTAGCTTGTGGGCAATTAAAATCAAGGGACAAAGGGGCCTGAGCCCAGGCAAATGTTCCAGTGTATACCCCAAAGTGCAAACGACCAGTAAAAGGTTGACATTGGCCATTTCAGAGGTGGGAACAAAAGCCAGAAAAAACCTGGATGGTTTATTTGGCTTTTTAAATTACTTTCCCGCTCCAGCTCCTGGTGTGGTCATCTGGTCATCATACACATTCAGTCACAAGAATTCCTGTTTTATATTCAACTGAAGAGAGGTAGGTTAGTCCAGCGGTTGGGTTTCTAGCTGGACACTAGGGTTCAGTCCCCTGCTCTCACAAGCTCTGGGCTGGCAACCGTGTCTTCTGGGATAGGTTTGAGCCCCAGCAGTTCATTTTTTACAAATTCAACACTGAATCAGGCCCAATGCAGAGTGTTTTTAAACGAGATGGGGGCGTGGGGGACTCAATCTCTGATCGATATTGGGGGGGGGACAGGTGCATGGGTGCTGTGTGGGGGAGCACTTCAAATGAGCAGCCCCCCGCACAGCCACCCCGTCCACGCACCACCTACCCTGTCCCCACGCAGGACACTCCAGCTTTTCCTAGACTGCCCCATGCGTAGACTGGGTGGGCATTGTGTGGATCATGGGAGCGCATGCCCCCACGCACCTGTATTCAATTGAGATCTCCCCCATGTGGTCAGTGGGTGTCCCTGCGTGGGGGTGTCTCGTACAAAGAGAAACTTTTGGGGTCAGGGCTGAAACTTTCAGACCAAGCAGGGCTCTACTTTCACCCCTGGGCTGCTGGGAGTGACCAAACATTGCTAGCATCTGATCAGAATGGTTCACCTTCACAACTGGCATATTTATTTTATTTTATAAAAGATTTTTATTCTCACTGATGTTCAGAGGCATAATAAACCAGAGACCATGAAAAGTAGAGAAGCTTTTCATCTCTAAGGGCACTTCCTCTAGACCAGGACTGATAGCACTATTTGTGGGGCAGAACAGAGAGATTTGGTCTATAGCTGTTCTTGTTCTTGTTCTGATAATTTACCCCCATCTAGGATGGTTTGTGTAGTAATTTCCTCTGTGAGCACTAAGTTAAATGAGGGGGAAAGCTTAGATAGAAAAAGAAATATATAGTCAATCCACTTTCTTCAGAATATCAAACCCTTTCCTTACCTCATATATTCAGAGAAAAAATTCCAAGAGTGCTGACAAGAATTCTTTATGC
Source organism: Sphenodon punctatus (assembly GCA_003113815.1). NCBI lineage: Eukaryota > Metazoa > Chordata > Lepidosauria > Sphenodontia > Sphenodontidae > Sphenodon > Sphenodon punctatus. Next base: position 1,017,971 of record QEPC01001257.1, read on the forward strand.
ATTTTATCACTTGAGACTTGTGTCCCATTCCTTGAATCCTGCCAGACATTTTAGGGGGTTTCTCTATAGTGAAAAACATCTTGTCTCTATACCTGCAAACAAATAACTCCACAACAAAGCAAGTACCCATAAAGATTTCATACTCAATCAACAAATTTTCAGGACACTGCTAAAGTTTTTTGAGCGATACCTTTTTAAGTCTTTGCTGCTATTAAATTAATTTTATTATTTTGAGGTGTAGTGCAAAAATTTCTGCCAGGACTGCAGTTTGGAAAGTGTCTGATAGCTGGCTCTGTTGCCATATTTCTTCTCTTATAGAAAGAGCCACTGGCAATAATACCTTTAACAAAAATGGGTTGGATTTTTTAAAAAAAAACCAAACATTCCAGAACAAGCATTAACTTATCAGACCAATTTTTCAAAAGTAGCACAAATATGTCTGCAGAACCCATTTCTTTAATAACCCTTATTGTGTTCCCAAAATGTATAACCTATCACCCATTACAAATAACTGAACAACATATGCAGAAGTCTGTGGTGCTTGTATATCTAAAGGCAAAAGTTAGCTTCAATAGCAAGTTGAGCGGTATGATCCAAGTGATGGCATTACACTGCATTGCCAGATGAGCTACTAGATATAGAGTTTATGAATAATATAAGCAATTTTCTTCATTATTATTATTATTATTATTATTAATTATGACTTTATGTAGCACCAGCAGTGTAACTGGTGTTGTACAATCAATAGCTATAGACAGGTCCTTACCCCCAAGGGGCTTACAAACTAAGAGGCAAGGGAGGGGGAGACAAGGTAGAGGTGAACATCAGGAGAGACAAGAGCACATTTATGAAGTTGAGAAGTTACAGGCACACGATTCACTTAGTTACAGGGAACTAGATTCTGAGTGAGGGGGAAGAGGACACAGTTTCACTCATGATGAGCTAGGGAAGGCCTGACAGAAGAGGTAGATTTTCAGGAGGGATTTCAAAGTTGGGAAGGAGGGAGCAGAGCGAACGTATCCAGGGAGGGAGTTCCAAGCATGAGGGGCAGTAAGAGAGAAGGGTTGAAGACATTTAGAGCAGCAAGGGGGGCGCAAGTAGGCGAGGGTGGGGGCAGAGGAGAAGCAAAGCTCCCGGGCAGAAGTGTAAGCGTGAGATATGGGGGAGCAAGGCCATGAAGAGCCTTGAAGGTGAAGACCAGGAGCTTGGGCTGAATGCTGAATGACTCTTATAAATTAAGATAATGACAATATATAATAAAATTCACCCAATATTTCTTTTAACCACATTAGTTAACTTCTTGACAGTATATTTTCTATAATTTGGATGAAATACAGGAGACCAGAAATTATTTTCCCCCCAAATAAATTTCTGATGTGATGAAAGGAAAAACATAATTCTCTTGATGCTTTGAGCATCACACAGAGTGAATGGCCAGGGGGATGTAAAGCCTCGTTGTCCTCTTTATTTTGAGTCAGTAGAAGGGTACCCCTTTAGAACTGTTATTCTATGAGAAGTAACTATAAAAAGGCCATTTGGAGGCTCCATATTTATTGTCTTTCAATAATTCCCCTTCAAACTTGAATAAATTTCAATGGAAAACGGGGGTTTTCTAACTGCCACCCTGGCAAACCCAGTCTAGGATATAAAAGCCAAACATGGTTTGTTCTCCTTATGACATGACAGCTCCACAACTTGGAACACGTTCCCAGTTCTCTTGACAAGGCTCACTATCTCAGAGCTAACTCTGTCAGGAGCTTAAAACGGGGAAAGCTTCAGTCTCAAGTTACCTGGCCTGAATAAAAATGGTACCATATATAATTTTCTGATTATAACCAGGAACCCATGTTCACTGCATTTCCCCCATTGGCGACAATAGGGAAAATGCAGTGAACACAGGTCCCTGATTGATTATATCATCATGCTTTGCAGCAGTTAGATCTTTGGAAGTGACTACTGTGTATCCTTACCTGAACTACACTGCGGTATGACTGAAGAACAGAACATACTGGAATAATTCCAAGCAGAGTCAGGATAGAATTTGTTTTAAGACTGAAAGAACATTTCTAAAGCCACCAGTACTGAAGTCTTCATATCTGAGAGGGACATCTGTGAGCAATGCCATGAGACAATGGGTATTTTCAGACGTTACGAGACCACGCTCAACAACAGTCAATAGCCTGTGGTGGGGAATGGCCTCGTAACGTCTGTTGGGGAACCAGAAGTTCCCCCCCAGATGTTTACCACAGTCAATCGCTTCTTATGTCAGCTCGCTCCCTCTCGCCACGGCCTCTCAGCCTACGGCAGGTGAGAGGGAGAGCACAGATGGGGGTACCAGGGGCTGCTCCTCGGGAGGGTTGGGAGGTGCGGCTACTGTGGGGGCCAGGCCAGCTGAGGCAGAAGGTGGGATTGTCTCCTGCCACCTCACAGTGAAGCACCAGTCCCAGCACAAAGACCTGGAGAGGGATCAGTATCTCCATGCCCACACACCTCCCACTTCTAGCAATCTCCCTCCCTGGGCTACTGGTGGTGGGAGACCTTCATTGAGGACTTCCTTGGTCCGAGTCATTAGCTCTGGTGTTAGATAATACATTTCAATCACTCGTGGACTCTGACCAGCTGAGCAGTGTTGCTTTGTTGATGGCTCATATTCAGTAAAAGAAATTTGTTGCCAGACCGAGACCTCGTGTACCAAGTTTCAGTATAGAAAGTATTTTTATAGTTGAGATATAAATCCCTGAAAGTTGAGGTTGGTAATGTACATGCTGACACAGCCTTACTTAAAATGGTACTGCTCTAAGGTATTATTTACTTGTAGTAAAGGGTGGACATAAGAACAGTTGAATAACACATCCATGATGTTATGCTGGAACATTCTTATGCACTTTTATCTGGGTAAGTTAAAACGAGGGATGTGGAAGGGGCGGAGGGGGTAAGGTTTGTCTTTTTGTGTATCCAAGTTTTGTGGGTTTTCTGTTTGTTTTTTTGGTCTTTTGGTCTTTCATAGAAATTTACTCATGATAGCAAATGGAACGCACGTTTATACATTAAGTGATAAATAATACATAGAGAATGGTATATAACCTGTAAATAAGTGTTTTTAAATAAAGGCATGTAGACCATAAGGAGACTAGAAAAGCAATGTACAACACACAACCTAGTACAATAGGAAGTCTCCCACGCCACCTGCCCCCATATAGGGTACTTTCAGACGATACGGGGCCCTTTGGCCCCGTACCGGAACCAACGTCTTCGTTCCCCGCCGGGGTCACCCCTGCACGGCCCAACAGACGTGCCGGGGGGATCCCGGTGGGGAAAGTGGGAGGGGCCGGGGCCGCGCGGCGCAACGTGCGGCCGCACGGCCCCGCCCCCTCCACGCACCCCGCCGCCCGCCCTCCGAGGAGACGGGCGGGCGGCGGGGCCAATGCGGCCGCCGCGTCTGGCCGATCGTGCCACGGCCCGGGATCCCGCCGGGGATCCCGGGCCGTGGCACGCGGCCAGACGTTACTTTTTGTTGGCCACGGCCCGCGGTCCATTTGACCACGCTTCCCGGGACCTTCCCCCGGCTAGCCCGGGAAGCGTGGTTCAAATTGACCCCATTTGCCGATTGAGCGTGGCCAACATCTGGCGGCCGCCAAACAGACGTGCGGGACACGGTGACCCCAGGTGGGTATTCACCGTGGTTCACCGTGTCAACGTCACGTCTGAAATCACCCATACTCTCTCCCTCTTCAAGTTCCAAGCCAAGCCCTCAAGTCCCTGTTTCTGCCCAAGATCCTTCAAGCCCGCTACCCTGGATCTCCCATTTCTGCGCCCAAATCCACCCCTCCTCCACAAGATTCCCCAAGCCCACTGCCCCAGGTCCCTCCTGCTCCCAAGTCACTCCCTTTTACCCCAAGATTCCTTCTGTCCCAATGCTCCAATACTCCAAGATCTCCTTTCCTGCCCAAGATCCCTCCCGCCCACAAGGATGGGAATTTCTGTTTCTTTCGGATAGAACTGAAATTGCCCGAAAATGTCCATTTAGGATTAATCTGAAATTGGGGGTGGGGGGCGGGGGTGGGAGTGTTCAGTGCCAGAGTTTCCATTCTTTTACATTGATTTTGTTTGGGTTTTTTTACATTGCACTGGTTTCATTTTTTCCCCATTGCATCTTGTTCCCATTGACTTCAATTGTAGAAAAAGATCCAGAACCAAAAAATCCAAAACCAAAACGAGATCCAAAATGCATAAAGAACCAAAACCAAAAAAACTGAAATCCCCCTGGGAGTTCCAGCCCTACTGCTCACTGCTCCAAGTCCTCAAGATCCCCACTCCACACCAAGATCCCCCCACTGCTCCAAGCCCCCAAGATTCTTATTCCTGCCCCAAGTCCCCAAGATCCTTTCTCCTGCACCAAGATCCCCCTGCACTGCTCCAAGCCCCACACTGCCACTTCCTCACTCTATTTACCACCACATCCTCCCCACTCAGATAATTTACTGTCTTCCCAATTGTGTGCAACACTCTAAATTGGTCCCTGTTTCTAGGGGGACTGATCAAGGGGGTGTTGTGTCCTGCTGCGATATTGGTCTCCATGGAAACAAGGACTGATTAGAGTGTTGAACACAGCTGGGAAGAGGCTTCCCTGCTCCCCTCCCCACTCAGATGATTTACTGTCGGTTCCAGCTAAACTCTGCAGAGTGCAGCATGGCAGGAAAGGCAGAGAGCGAGCCTCCCAATCTCACAGATTAGTGACACTAATTACAAGATTGCGAGTGAGGCTTAGAAATCATGATAAATTCACGAGAGCTGGAAATGCCAGGAACTTGAAATCTGAGAGGGAAACCCTCTAGATTTTGGGTTCCCTGAAAGGGACATTTTTGTCAAAATTCAGGTTCCAAATTGCACATCCCTAGTCACAAGTTCATGCACCGATTAAACAAGAAAAACAATGATCTGAGATTCTGTGCTTTGTGGAAGGACATATTTGACCATAACACGAATCTTCCATAATCAACCTATAGGAAAACACAATAAATATTCTTTTATTTTATTTTATTTTATTTTTTTAATATGTCTTTTTTTATTTTAGCTTCTAATACATAACATCAAACAAAACAAAATTTACATGTATGTTCCTTTCCCCAGTTACTCCCCCCACTCCTCCCACCTCCCTGAAACCTCCCCCCGCCCCCAATTTTATTATATTTCTCTAAAGCAAGTCGAGTGTGTGAACTGTTCCATCTTTATCTTCTTTGTTAATACTGTCCAGCATTGGTCCCAGTCTTTATAAAATGTGTCTAGGTTGTCTTCTAGGCTGGCAGTGATCCTTTCCATTGAAAGGCAATGCCATAGTCTGTGGAGCCATGCCTGCCGGGTGAGACCCTTAGCAAATTTCCAAGTCCTGGCAATCGTGTGGATCGCTGCTAGAATCAGGTTGGTGCTTGTCCTCCTCTGCTGTTTGGATATCTCCTTTTCTGGGTATAGCCCCAATAGGGCTATTTCTGGCTTGAAAGGCAGTGGTATTTTCAAAGTCTCAGTAATAACCTTCCATACTTTATTCCAGAATTCAGACACCTTTGGGCAGCTCCACCATGAGTGTAGGTATGTACCTCTTTCACCGCATCCCCGCCAACAGGTTGGGGGGTATGCTGCTTTTATTCTATTAATCTCTACAGGCGTGGTATACCACCTGTGCATTAGCTTGATTTGTGGTTCCTTAACTAATAGGGATCTAGAGCACGTGTTGGCATATAACCACATCTGTTTCATCTTTTCTTCTGTTATCTCTATCATTAATTCATCCTCCCACTTAGACACATAACCCGCATCCGGCAGGTGGTATATTGTCTTTACTATCCTATGTAGTATTGAAAAAAATCCTCTTTGTCCTATCTTATTAAATAGGATTTTTTCTAGCTCTGTGGGGGTTCTACTAAAATTTGGTTTATCCCTTGGATTTGTCAGGGCACTATGCAGTTGGCAATATTGCCAGAACTGTATCTTTTCCTTTAGGGTCTCTTCCAGTTCTTCCCTTGATTTTAGCCCCCCCTGTGTGAACAGGTGTGTGACCCGATAAATTCCCTTCTCTCTCCACCCCTTCATAAAATCTCTCTCTCTTGCATCCCATTTGGGCCCAATTTTTTCTAGTGGAGTATATGGGGTTTTACCCTGTACAATCTCCAATTTTCTTTGGCATTCCCGCCATGTATTTAGTGCTATTCCCGCAAAAGGGTGATCCTTTCGTTCAGGGCTCTTCAATTGTATTTTTTCTGGGCAGTCAAAAATATCTTGCCCATTTTCCAATCCTAAACTCTCTAGTTCCAAATTCCTCCATCTGGGCTCTTCTCCCTCATTAAACCATACTTTAACTGTCCTCAGGGCCGAGGCCCTGTGGTACATTCTCATATCCGGTAGATTGCATCCCCCCTGTTCTATTTTAGTTTTTAATATTGTTCTGCGTACCCTAGGTCTTTTTTGCCCCCATATTACATATCTCATAATCTTTTCTATTTTTTGGAAAAATTCTTTATTTAAGGATATAGGAATTGCCTGTATAGTGTATAAAATTTTGGGTAATAACTGCATTTTAATTATATTCATTTTCCCTATCCAGGAACATCCCAATCGCCTCCATGAGTGCTGTTTATTTTGGAACTCCTGAATAAGGGGTAAATAATTCTTTTTGTATAGGTCTTTCGTGTTTTTGGTTAGCCAAACCCCTAGATATTTCAATTGTTCTGTTTGCATTTGAAATTGCGCTAATTCATCTAGGTCTGCCTGTGTCATTCCTGTTTTATTTAGTGTCATGACCTGGGTTTTATTTGTATTTACCTTGTACCCTGACAGTGCCCCAAATTCCTTTAGTAATTTAGTCAATTCCTTCATTGATGATTGTATATTGGTTATCGTCAGCAGCATGTCATCAGCGTATACCATTGTTTTATGTTCCACTTCCCTTGCCTGCAGTCCTTTAATTCCTTTGTTCTGGTTAATGGCTACTATCAGTGGTTCTATTGCCAAGTCAAATAGCAGGGGAGATAAGGGGCAGCCCTGGCGTGTCCCTCTACTAATTGGGATATTCGATGTGAGTACCCCATTTATCGCAATATTAGCTACCGGTTGTTTGTAAATACTAGACACCCATTTTAAATATGCTCCCTTGAATCCCATTTTACCTAATGTGGCCATTAAAAATTCTTTTTCCAGTCTATCAAAGGCCTTGTTCGCGTCGAGGGAGATTAGTGCTGTGGGGGTTCTGTCTTTGTTGGCTTTGTATATTAAATGTATCGCCCTCCTGATATTGTCTACTCCCATTCTGCCATTGATAAACCCCGTCTGGTCTGGTCCTATAAGCGATCTAATAATCCCCTGCAGTCTGGTGGCTAGAATCTTAGTAAATATTTTAGCATCCGTATTTAGTAACGAAATAGGTCTAAAGTCCCCACATTCTTTGCCTATTTCCCCTGGTTTAGGGCAGAGCGTGATGGTAGCTGCATAGAATGTCTCTGGCATCTCTTGTTTTTCTTGTATCCCATTGTATACCTTCGTTAATAGTGGGGCCAACTGCTCCCCATATGTTTGGTAAAACTCTGGGATGAACCCATCCGGTCCTGGAGTTTTATTTTTGGGCAGTTCCTTAATAACTTGTTGTACTTCCTTTATTGTAATGGGCTCATTTAGCCATCCTCTCTGTTCAACTGTTATGTTTGGTAACTTTAGTTTGTCTAAGAAGGTATTAATCTCCCCCCCATTAGGTGCTTCAGTGGTGTATAGGGTTTTATAAAAGTTTTGAAATTGCTCCCTCATTTCTTGTCCTGTGACCCATTTCTGTCCTTTGGGGTGTAATATCTGTGTTATCTGGGTTTTTTTCCTTTTCTGCTTTACCATCCATGATAGTACTCTATCCGCCTTGTTACTTTTACTGTAATAGTACTGCTTTGTATATCTGAGTTTCTTTATTACCCTCTCCGTTTCAATTGTGTCTATTAGTCCCCTTAGCTCCCCCCTTTCTCTTGTACCCTGTTTCGTAGGTTTCTTTTTTAATCTCTCTTCTAATGTGTTTAGTCTCAGGTAGAGGTCATTTAACTCTTTTTTACTTTTCTTTTTGTTGTAGGTTTCGATTTTAATGTATTGGCCTCTCAAGTATGCCTTTGCTGCTTCCCACACCACCCCCTGGGACACCTCCCCGTTATCATTCCATTTCATGTATTCTTCAATGTGTTGTTTAATTTGCTCCTTGTTCATTGCATTCAATAAAGTTCCCTTCTTTAAAACCCAATGTGGTGTCCTGTGTGTTGTTTTTTGCCCTGTTCTAATCGTTGCCGTGATTGCACTGTGGTCTGTAAATGCTGCAGGGGTGATTTCTATCTGGCTACATTTTTCCCAGTCTTTGTCTTGCATGAATAGGTAGTCTATTCTTGAGTATGTCATATGCCTATTGGAGAAGAATGTGTATTCCCTGTCTTTTGTGTGCTTTAATCTCCATACATCTGCCAATTGTGCCTGTGTTATTATTTGGGCCATTTTCAATTGGCCTCTTTTCAGCTTCCCCCCACCTGATCTGTCAAGCCGTGTAAGTGGGCTGTTTAGGTCTCCAGTTATTATAAGTGTCCCCTGACATTCTTTTTCTATCATTTTCACTACCTTTGTCATGAATGTTGTTTGTCCCGTATTAGGGGCATACAGGTTTAGGAAAGTAAACAGTTCTCCTGCCACCCTCCCTTGTACCATTATGTATCTTCCCTCTGGATCTTTCACTATTTTCTCTCTCTTAAATTTCAATGTGTGGGCAAAGGCCAGTAATACTCCTGCTTTTTTCTGCCCCGCATTTGCGAAGTATATATGTTCAAAGTATTTATCTCTCATTCTGGTATTGTCTCTTTGCAATAAATGCGTTTCCTGCAGAGCCAGTACCTGTGCATTTACACGCCTAGCGTACTGCCATGTCTTTTTTCTCTTTGTTGGACAGTTTAACCCATTTACATTCAAAGAACATATCCTAAGATCAGCCATATTCCCTGTTTCCCATAAGTTCTGTTACTCGACCTGCTTGTTTGCATTCTCTGTGTGTACCTTGTACCTTATAACCTTCCCTTAAACCCCTTTTCCCTTCCGCCCCCCCTTCCCCTTCCCTCTCCCATCCCTCCCCCCTTCTTCCCCCCCCTTTGGCAACTTATCCAGTTGTCCATTTCTCTCCTCCTCCTCCTCTGGAGGTGCCTCTGGAGCCGCTCGATCTGTGCTGTCCCTCCAGACAGGCCCTTCCTTCAAAACATGGTCCCATATAGTTCTATATCTTTCTTTCGCCTTTTAACTCTTTTTCTTTCTCCTGCTGACGTGGGTTTATTCAGTTCTTTGTCTGCTTCCTCTCGGCTACTCTCTTGCTGGTCCCAGTTCCTCTCTCTGCATCTCTGGCATCTTTGCGGCTATATATTTCTCTAGCGCCTTTGTATCATAGAAGTTCCTTCTGCGGTTCTCGTGCATGAAGGAGAAGGTAGCAGGGTATCTAATTTGCGTTTTTATTCCCTGTGCTGTAAATTTTTCTTGTATTCTGTACCATCCCCTTCTCCGCGCCACCGTTGCTGCTGCTAAGTCTGGCTGTATATTAATTCTATGGCTCTGGTATTTAAGATCTTTAAGTTTTCGAGCTTCCCATAGAATTTGCTCCTTATCAGAGTATCTGAGACATCTGAATATTACTGCACGTGGGGGGTCTCCGTCTTTTGGCCTGGGGCGGAGAGTCCTATGAGCTCTGTCAATCTCTACTTCATGGAAGTGGGGGCTCTCTGGGAGGATTTCTTTCAGGATTTTTTTTATTAAGTCCCTGCCCCCCTGGGCCTCTATGCCCTCGGGGATTCCTTGTATCCTCAAATTATTCCTCCTCCCCCGGTTTTCCAGGTCCTCCATTTTTCTCTGCACTCCCCCCAGGGCTCTTTCCATTTCTTGTACCTTATCCTCCCACCTTTGCTGCTGATTCTCTCACCTTTCAAGTCTCTGTTTCAGGCTGATGACTCTCTCCACCATGCCATCAAATTTTTTATTAAGACAATCCACTACTGAGGTGACTTTCTGTATATTTTCATTTAAGAGACCCCATTGCTTTCTAGAATCAGTGTGGTTTGAATTAATTGTGTCCATCAGGCTTGCAAGCTGTGCTGTAAGGTCTCTTTGCTCTCCGTGTTCTAACCCACGTGCCTCCGCCATACTGTCTGCCCGAGGTAGCTCCGGGTCCCCTCCCCCACCTCTTTCACTTCTCCACAGTTTTTCCTCTGCTTTCCGTCCCTCTCAGCCCTTTATTTGTGGGTCCTTGGGGGGTGGGGGGGTTCTTCTTTATATTTTTCCCCATTGAGGGGATCAACACCACGTTTTTACCTTTTATTTTATGCAAAATCGTGCTGGGCCATCTGGAGCGTCTCGCTGAAGCAGCTACTGCTCACACATACCCAGACGCCCCTCCAATAAATATTTTTATAGGCGCAAAAAAAAAGAATCTGAAAGAACAGATCATCATAAAACTACAGAAGTTTGTGACAACACTTGGTAGAATAATTGTGAGAGATATAGGGTGGTAGTTTAAGCATTTGAGCCTGTTTTCAAGTCATTCACAATGAGGACCACGGAGGGGGGGGGGGGAAATCATACACAAAGACCACAATGATAAATAATACAATTATTTATTTATTTATTATTTATTTACTAATATTTCTTCTATATCACCACTCCCTGCCCAATGGCAGCCCAAAGCAGTTGACAACATATAAATATAATATAAAACCTATTCAAGCATCCAATAAAACACATTAAAACCGACAATAATAGAGGCCCAAAAGAAACAAACCCAGTACCCTTAAACTAAAACCAAACCCACCCACCCACCTCGCCAAATGTCTGGTAAAACAGCCAGGTTTCACATCGCTTGCGAAAGGAGGGGAGATCTGGAGAGAGGCCAATCTCCACAAGGAGGGAATTCCATAGCCAGACCGCAACCACCGAGAACGCCTGCTCGAACATGGTCACTTGGGAAACCCAGGGGACCGCCAAGTAGGCGTCTCTGGCCGACAGCAGAGACTGATCCAGGACATGAGGGGCGAAGCAGTCCTGTAGGTAAGTAGGACCCAGGCCATATAAGACTTTAAAGGCAATAACCAACACCTTGTATCTAACCCAGAAGACTCTAGGCCACCAGTGCAGAGATCGGAGCATTGGTGTTATGTGCTCCCAGCGACCCATCCCCGTAAGGAGGCGGGCTGCCACATTCTGCACCAGCTGCAGTCTTCGGGTTGTCACCAAGGGTAGCCCCACATAGAGTGCATTCAAGTAGTCTAGTGATAAATGTATGGAGATGGTGGCAAGATTGAAGCCCGATGTACGGTCAGAGTCATCGGACCAGATGTAATTTACCAAACGCACTCCTCCCACCTGATCGTCTAGGCGGAGTTGCAAGTCGAGGAGAACTCCAAGGCTCCGAACCTGAGGGACCAAGGAGGGATGCACCTTATCAATGATGGGGTCCTCCACTCCCTTGTCCCTACCCACCAACATCACTTCCATCTTGTCGGGATTCAGCTTCAGTCAGCTCATCCTCATCCAATCCCCAACCGCAGCCATACACCAGGAAAACACTGAGACTGCTGGACCTGGGTCGGATGAAAACAAGAAGTAAAGCTGGGTGTCATCAGCATATTGAGGACATCAAACTCCAAATCCTCTCACGAACTTGCCCAGTGGCTGCATATACACGTTGAACAGGAGAAGGGACAGAATGGAACCCTGCAGGACTCACATGGAAGGGCCCAGGGGAAGATGTACAATCCTCCAATACCACGCATTGAGATCTCCCAGCCAGGAACAAGCAAAACCATTCAAGAACAATTCCGCCCACCCCAGTATGGCCCCGCAGGCGAGTCACCAACATCTCATGATCAACTATGTCAAACACCACTGAAAGATCTAACAAAATCAAGATAGTAGACCAACTCTGGTCCACCTCTTGGTGCAGTTCATCAACCAAGGCCATAAGCACAGTCTCAGTGCCATACCCAAGATGCAAGTCTGACTGCAAGGGGTCAAGGAAACTGATGCAGTTCAGATGCCCCTGGAGCTGCTGGACCACTGCCCGTTCAATAACCTTCCCTAAAAAGGGAAGGTTAGAGACTGGCTAGTAACTGGCAAGGGAGTCAATATCAAGTGATGGTTTCTTGCGCAAGGGCCGCACCTCAGCCTCCTTCAAACACCCCATGACCCTGCCCTCCATAAAGAAGGCATTGACCACCCCAGTCAGCAATGGCCTCAGTGTCTCCTGGATGGCCTTCGCCAGCCAGCACAGGCAAGGATCAGGTTCACATGTGGCCCCCACTGCCCCCAGCAACTCCACCGCATCAGTGGACAACACCTGCTGAAATTGATCCCACAATACTGGACCAGATGGGGAATTCATAGCCTCGAGTACCTCCATTGCATCAAATGGATGCATTAAATTTAATAATAATAATAATAATAATAATAATAATAATAATTAATAAAGAGAATGTGTGTATGTGTCTGTCCCTGTATTCCCTCACCAGTGTCCATCTAAGGTCCTTTTTACACGGGTCATGCGGGGTAGGGAGGGTCCATATTTGTACTAGTGCGTGCATGATGGATGGGGGGGGAGGGTTGAGATGGGTGCACACGAATCCCCACTCACCCCCCACCCATCAACACACATGGACCTTTTTTACACAGATGCCTCCGCCAGCCCGGTGGGTGGAGATGGGTGGGTGAGCACACCCAGCGAACACCTGGCGGTGCCAAGTCAGGAGACGGTTACATGGACGACGCCGTGGGGGGTTGTGAGATGGAAGGGGAGGGGCCGGCATGCACCCATCAGCCAAACACCCACCTGGGGAAACACCGAGCAAACACCCAAGACATTTACATGGACAGCCGAGACACCAAACAGCGGGTAAGCCCCACCCAGCACAGCAGCGGGACAACATGGCAGACTGAGGGCAAATGAAGTCGCATCATGCAGTCCCACCCTGAACCACCAGACCCTGTGCAGGCAGGGTAGGAGGGAGCAGGGATGACAGGAGACACAAAGTAGAAGCCCCCAGCCAGCTCCGTGACAGAGGCCAGACAACTGGGTGCCATGGACCCTCCAACCCATAAACCAGAACCTGCCCACACACAAACGTGAACACAACCACACAGGGAAGGGCTGCATGGCCAAGGAGGCGGAGGGACACCAGGGGAGGCAGGGCGGGAAGGAGCACAGGGGAAAAGGTCAGAGTCCAGAAGCCGCAGAGGACCCCAACACAAACACCCAACCCCCCAGCACAGCCCCTGCATGCACAATCCCAAGGCCCCCATAAAATGAGCCGGGAACGGGACACAGGCAGTCATGGTGGCAGGGACGGAAGTGCACAGCACAGCCAGGCTGGCAGGGAACGGCTGGGGGGGGACCCCAGAACACACCAACCACCAGCACAGCCACAGAAGCCCCCCAAACACCAACAACGGATGCGCATGGGCGAAGGGGGAGGACACCACACAGGCAGGGAGGAGGCAAGGAACCAGGTCAACAGCCAAGAGGATGGACCCCTGGCCCAAGGGATCACAGGGAAAGGGAGGCAGTGAGTTGGGGTTGGAGAATGAGATAAGGAAGGCAAGACAGTCAGCCAAGTGGCCACAACCCCCAGAAAAGGGAACCCAGGGTCAACCGCTAAGGATCCGACAAAGATGCAGCACAACCACCGGGAGGAGGGAGGGGAGCTCCAGATACCCAGGTCCTGCCAGTCAACCGTGGCACAACCACCATAAGGCTCTCACACAATAGACCACCACAAGGAAAAAAGGAGGACACACAACCGGAGAAGGGAGCAAAACCACTTTAATAACAAGGGGACATGGAACAGGGACAAGGGAGCTAGGGAGATGGCACGGAGAGGGTCAGTGGGGCAGATCCCCACCTTCAATAGGGACACCGACCCCGTACCCGGCTCCAGCGATCCACCTGGATGCGGTCGAGCTGGTGCACCCTCTGCAGGAGGTGCAGTAGCGGCTACACAACTTCCTCCTGCTCCCTGTCAGCTCTGCAATCATCGCCTGCACTAAGGGAGCGAGGGAGAGGGGATGAGCCATTAGGACAGTACAAGGCCCCCAACAACATGGACCCCAGGGGTGGTGGGCCCCCTAGGGCAGCAGGGTCAATGTCCCTGCTGGCCCCCAGGACTCCCCTGCCGGCTGAGGCTTTAAGGGAAAAAAAATCAGCCGTGTCACGGTTAATGTTTGGCGCCATCTTGAAGAACCTTGTTTACAGAGGCAGAAACCTTCTGAAGGTTTCTGCCTCTCTAAACAAAGTTCTTTGAGATGGCTCTGAACATTCTCACCAGTTGTGTGCGTGTGCGCACACACAACTGGTGACTACTCACACACACACACCCCTGAAGGCTTCCTAAGGAAGCCTCCAGGGACAAAAGGAAAGCGTTCTCCCTTTATGCAGAGTGGGCAGCTAGAAGCGCCGTCCATTCTGCATAAAGGGACCCTGCAATGAAATAGTGCCGCAGGAGGCACTATTTCATTGCAGGGGTCGGGCAGGGCTAAAGTTCATACCCGGGTGCCCAATAGAGGTGCCCCTGGTATGAACTAAGAGCTGCGCACACGTCAGCAGCTCCCAGCCCCCTGCACAGGCTGGGTCCCAGCCTGTGCAGGGGGCTGGGAGCTGCTGACATGCACACAGTTCTTAGCCTCCCCAAGTCCCTTCCTCCCTCCCTCCCTGGACGCAGCGAGGATTGGCGGTGGCACTGAGGAGAGGAGCTGGCCCCATGGGGAGTAAATTGCGGGGTCTGGAGTGGAGGGAGTGGGGGCACATGGAAGGAGGGGGAGCGGGGAGGCACATGGTGGGGGTGAGTGCAGGCACACGGGGGAGGGGGAGTGGGTGGCACATGGTG
>QEPC01001257.1:1033745-1047176 GCA_003113815.1 Sphenodon punctatus
GATAGATAGATAGATAGATAGATAGATAGATAGATAGATAGATATAGGAGTTAGCTTAGTGATAGAGATAGTGTTAGTAATTTAGTTTTAGTGTTTGTAGGAGTAGGTCTGTGTACTTATTAGATAATCCATTTAGTTCATTGCATTTAGAATAGTTAATAGCACTTAGATTTAGTGTAGTTATATATAGATAGTGTAGATTTAGTGTAGTTATATATATATAGTGTAGATATATATAATATTAGATTAAAAAAATAAATTAAAAAACCCCATACAAAAACAAAAAAACCAAATAAAAAACAAAAGAAAACCATATAAAAGCCAATTAAAAACCAAAAAACCATATAAAAAACAAAAAAACACCCATAACAACATTTCCCGAATGGCCGAACGGCCGAACCAAACAGCCGAACGGCCTAACCAAACAGCCTGTTCAGACGACCGAACCGAATGGATGAACCCGAACCCGGCGAACTAGCCGAACGGCTGAACCGAACAGACGAACCGAACGCAGCCGAACTGAACGGACGAACTGAACGCAGCCGAACCGAACGGATGAACCGAACGCGGACGAACCGAACGCAGCCGAACCGAACGGACGAACCCAAACTGCGATCTGTTCACCCATCCCTAGTATTTGGGCGATCTGTGGATACCTTTGCAGCCTTGTGGGAATGGTTTGGTTTATGGTTTTCTGGTTTTTATATGGGTTTTGTTCACTTGATGATGTGGAGTGTTAAATACTTACTTTTTATGTTCCTCCATAAAGTTCTGGGTCGGCCTCTCAAGTTCGGCCCGAAAAATCCTTCCCACTTCAAACTCCTCCCAGCGGGCTGGAGAGTCCTCAGCAGTGCTGGAGGAGGGGGAAGGGCTGTGCTGGCAGGGGCGCTTTTGAATTGCCTTCGCCCCCTTCTTCCGGTGCTGCTCCTCCATGCTGGAGCCTGCCTCACCTTCTGTTTGTGGACGTTTTCAATGTGTGCGATTAGGCCCGATGTCGTCCCCTGGCAGCCTCTTTTGATTTTTTTGCCGCATATCTAAAGAACATAAAAAGATAGGAACATAAGACGTGCCATACTGTGTCAGACCAATGGTCTTTCAAGCCCTGTCTGCATTCTGTCTCCACAAGTGGGTGGGTGGCCAATCTCTCTCTGCAGGGGACTTCCTAGCAGGTCATAGGGCAATCCATTCCCTGTTGTTCCAGACCCCATGCCTTACCTTGCATACGGCGTATCCGCCTTTCGGGCTGTTGTACCACCTTCAGACCTCATGTGCCTGTCTGGCAGCAGCTCTGACATCCCCCTTGATGATGGGGTTCTGGGGGTCCGGGCACCAGCAGCGGTGGTGGCATCAGCACCCTCTCTGAAACAGGAACACATAACACCACCTAAATATCATGCATTTATTTATGACGATGCCTCTAGTCCTCCCTCCTTGGGGTGCTAGGGATGATGGCGACTGGAGAGACCTGGCTGGCACGTGCAAATCCTGCCCTCCTTGGGGTGCTAGTGATGGCAACTGGAGACCCTTGCTGGCACATGCAAATCCTGCCCTTCTTGGGGTGCTAGGGATGGCAACCGGAAAGACCCTTGCTGGCATGTGCAAATCCTGCCCTTCTTGGGGTGCTAGGGATGGAAACTAGAAAGACCCTTGCTGGCACAAGCAAAATCAAATCCTGCCCTCCTTGGGGTGCTAGACAAACAAAATAAAGTTTACAAACAAAAATAAAGTTTACAAACCTGGCAGCAGTGGCACCTCCTGTGCCCTCCTGCTCCTCTGATGAGGAGCCGACCTCCACCACCTCAGAAGGTCCAGAGGCAGCCTCTTCCTCCCCCACCTTCCTAAAACGCAGTATCATTTTTTTTTCTTTTTCCCTCACACACAGCCAAACAAAAAACACTCACACACCAACTCACACAGCCAACCTGCCAAAGCAACACAACCAAACCACACCAAACAAAACCACACAGTCAGCCAGCCACAACACACACACTCTGTCTCCAGACAAGCTCCACACACACTAGAATTTCTGGTTTCCGACGCAATCACAGGACCATACGAGACCAATACCAATACTGATACCGCCCCCACCCCGAATGTTCAGCTAAACAGAACTCCACTGAACCAAACAACTGAATCCGAACTCGGTCCCTGGACCGAACGACCAAACACGAACTTGAACAGCCAAACCACGTTCTGTTCACACATTCCTAGTGGTACTACTCCTGCATCAAGGCAGTAGTTCTCAAACTGAGCTGTCTAATGTTTCTTGAAGGTACAAGAGGGTTCAAGAAAATAATAATAAAAAACCTTACTGCCCCCATCTTACATATAAATTAACCACAGGCATCATCAACAATGTAAATTCCTGTTCCAGAAGTGGCCAAGCCGGTTCCATTTTGGTAATCACCCTGAGAAACTCCTTAGAGTGAGGTAAATTATGGTAGGAGCAGCAAAAGCTGCAACAGAGGTGTGCAGAGCGGTGGGAAAGTGAAGGTACAAGGCGAGACAGAGGAAGATGAGAAATGTGAAGAGGGACAAGGCGAATAATGTCTGTCTGAATCGGTGATGAACAATATTTGAATATGCACTGAAAATGGCATATTGAATTGTCTTTCCTGGTATATATAGGGTGTTTTCAGACGTTACGGGGCCCATTGGCCCCGTACCAAAAATACCCTATCCATTCCCCACTGGGATGACCCTGTCACGCCATATCAGACGTGCCGGGGGGATCCCGGCGGGGAATCTGGGAGGGGGCGGGGCCGCGCGGCGCAACGTGCAGCCGCATGGCCCCACCCCCTCCATGCACTCTGCCGCCCACCCTCTGGGGAGACGGGCGGGCGGCGGGGCCAATGAGGCCGCCGTGTCGGGCCGGCTTCGCCACGGCCCGGGATCCTGCCGGTGATCCCGGGCCGTGGAGCCCGACCAGACGTGACGCCGGGGTTCACCCCAGCGTGGAATTGCATTCAACACGCGACGGCCTCCGGCCCCGCCGCTTTGGCCGCTCGCGTGGTGAATGTAATTCCACGCCGTGGTAACATCTGGGGGGAAACATCCGTTTCCCCCAACAGACGTTCCGAAATCACAGCCAGCACCTGGAATTGAGCGTGGTTGACTGTGATCTCGTAACGTCTGAAAATACCCATAGTATGTATATGAGCGTGGCCAAGCAGTGTGTGTGTGTGTGTGTGTGTCAAGCCCCACAGATCAGAGGCAGGTAAGTACCTCTGCCTCTGACCCTGAGCAGTTAGCTTTTCACTGACAGAATTCCAGTGCAGGCTGCTGTAATTGAAAATGGGTGTGCACCAACTGAAAAACCTGCCAGAAGTCCATCAATCAGAAATTTACAGTTTCTACATTTCATCCAGAAAAAGCTTTATTATAAATTATTATTATTATTATAAGCTTTTATATAGTGCCAGCGATGTACCTGGCGCTTTACAGAGAATAAGATAGATACGGTCCCTGCCCGAGAGCTTACAATCTAAAGACAGGGGGAGGGGAGACAGGGAAGGGGGAACAGTGGGAGAGGGGGAGGGGTGGGCATTTGCTGAAATAAATTCTTTAAAAAGTCGAGTGTTTTTTTTTTTAAACTCTGTACATGATGAGATAAAGCAGCATTTTCTGGGCACTTCTACAGTCCTTAGTAGTGTCACTCCCATTCTCTGCTGTCCTGGCCAACTGCCTCGCACAGCTTATTGAGTGTGAAAATCATTCTCATAGGCTCATCAACACACATTGATAAGCCCTGTTTCAGTGTAGTTTTTTGCTCCCAGATTTGCAACAAACTGATAACTTCCAGCCTCATTTTCTTATTTTAATAAATTGTTTATTCCTCCATCTGTGTCTGCCTATTTTGTTCTCCAAGTTTAATTTGGTATTTCCTTTACAAACCTAATTGTTGGCATTAAATAGCTTGGCCATTTCGCGTCTAATTGGACTAAAACCTGGCAAACAAACTGTCAGCTTGGATTTCAAATCGTTTGACTAAAATTCCTCCCGTTTAATGGACAATGCATGACCAATTTTTCTCCTAGTAATTCCTACTCCAATCCTCAGTCCTGGAAGAATCCCCACCATGAAGGTGAATCACACTGAAAGGAATTGGCTTGGAACTGCTGTTCACTCCCTGTACAAGGGAGTTCCAGAGCTACAGAAATGTTATTTGGACCTTGTTTCATAGGCTTTAAGAAAAAATTGCCAAATTCTACACTAAAATCAGCTTATTAAAACACAGTTTGCAGGCAGCCTTTCCTAGGGACTAGAAGCCTCTTTGGTATTTTAGAAAGATATGGTTTTAAACATCCAAGTTATTTCCCTTTCATTAAAATTAGCTCTGATGCATGTATATTTACACTTCAAGACATTTTTGTTTGTTTGTTTGTTTGTTTGTTTGTTTAGAAGTTAGAGCAACACTGCAAAGGAGGTTTATAATTTTAACACAATTACTGGCTACAATGAGCTTTGGAACAATTCCAGGAATGTACAAACTCTTTTGCCTTTTCATGATATTATTTCTGGAGATCTCCACCATAAGACATTAGCAAGCACCAGTGATAATCCTCAAAAGGAGGGTTGAGATACAGAGGGACAAAATTATGCTCTTCCAAATGGAGGATATAATCTGTTTTTGTTAGAGGGAGAAAAGGATTCTGTAAAGGTATGAAGGGAAGTCCAGGTAAAAATCAGTTAATAAATGCTACAAAAACTAGTGTTTCCTCCAGAGCCCAGTAAGTAAAAAAAAAAGTAATTAATATTTCAGACATTTTAAAATGGCATATTCATATCCATCCATTTTCAATTTCAGTTTGAAATCTCTCAGATTTTTCTTTTAGTATTTTGGTCACTTTGGTATGTTTGATGATATATTAATGACTCCACCACAAAAGCTCCCTCCTGTGCAATTTTACTTCCCTATATACATAATATCCCCCAGTCTTGCATTGCTCAATCTATAATTCTAACATTTTACATGCGTGAGAAAGAGACCTATGTGGCCTGAAAGCTTGGATACTCTCCCCAATATAAAAGAGATCATCTGACCCACTTTATCGCCATCTCTTACATTTCAGACCAACGCAACAACCACACTCTCTCTGGACCTTTAATTAAAAAGGGCAGTCAGCTGCTGCTTTTGTACTTCAGGTGGTTGAACTTTGCAAAGGAAATCTGAAGGTCAGGGGTTCAAGTCTGGCTTACATGAGAGGCTGTTCCATCACACCGTAGATGCCGAATATGAGATTTAATTTTTTTTGTTTGCTTTTTCAAACAGTTTAAAACAAAAACAAGGTCAGACTCCAAAAGTAAAGGGGTGGTGCTTTTGGTGCTGGTGGTGAGCAGTTACCCCCTTCAGTTTGGACTATTGTTACTCCACTGGCAGACATATCATATGAATCCCTTTAGATCATATCTGGACTGAAACAAAGGTTGCATTTTAGATTTTCATCAAAATCTCCAAAAATTGTCAAAAGTCTTTTAATTTTTTTTTGCCCTGTTGAGGAAATAACAGATAGCCCTCTTAGTATCTGAATTATGTAACTGGAAAGATCAGGAAGCTTAGTGACTTGCAAATAAAATGTCTGGTTTCAATGGAAATCCAAGTAAAGATGTTAGGATAGGTCAAAGGACTATGCCATCCTTATGAAACTGTGCAATGTTCCTGGTGCATGACAGACACAAAGGAAAGAATGTTCAGTGCCAAGAACCTCCTAAGGAGCCTCCTTAAGCTGTGAGAGAACAGTGAATGCATCCTTTATAATGTAGTCTCAAGTTACACTTTTGAATGTTCATACATTCTACTTCAAGGGTCGGGAACTTCAGGCCCAGGGCCCAAATGCAGCCTGTGGCTAGTTTGGCCTCCGGATCCAGTTCCTATCCCCAAGCACTGAAGGACTGGGATGAGGATAAAGGAGCAGAGATGAGGCCATGCCCTTAAAGACAGGGGACAGATTCATGGTCTGGACACTCCTCTTCCTGAGCACACACCCCAGAAACCCCCCAACTACTACATGGCCCTTGAAGCTTGTACCAATTTTCAAAGCTGCCCCGGGGAGGGAAAGGTTTTCCTTACCCCTGTTGTGCTTGCTAAAGGATAACAAGAAACCAGCAATGCCTAGGCACATGGAAGCTGGAGATGGGAACCAAAAAACATTTGGTTATATTGTAGGAGAATTTGGAATACATCAAAGGCAAAGAAAATTTCAAAGACAGAATGGAAACAAGGGAATACTCAACTATCTAAGTTCTCCAGATCTTACCCTTTCTGCTTACAGAGCCTTTTCTCTTATGCCTTATCTCTGAGCCCCTTCATCATCTTAGTTGTTCTCCTCTGAATTTTTTCCAGTTTGTCTGCTGGTGTTAACAAATGTGATGGTGATCCACTTCAGCCCACTTGAAACGGCTTTGGCCCCAGGCCACCATCATGTTTGTTGGAGGCAAGCCAGATGTTTGCCCTGAAGTTTCCTTAGGCCTGTTGGCAGCTAGCCTGGGCTGTGATCCCAGAGCCCTCTGGGCTCACAGTCTGGGCTAGCTGTGAACATGCCTGGGAAAGGGCCTGCCTGACTGGGCCACAGCAGGCTCTCCTGTATGGTAGTCCACTGTTCTGGCCTGGTTCAGAATGGTCACCATGAAGGCAGCCATGGCGGCTGTCGTTGGCTGCCATGTCTGCCTGTTATGGGGGGGTGCAGGTTACTAGGGGCAGTGTGGGGGCAGGGCCAGCTGGCCACACAGTTGTGAGGCTCCCCCCCCCCCCCTTGGGCCTGGCCGCGTGAACATTTGTTTTGCGGCCAGACCTGATCCTGACCAGGTTGCAAGCAGCATCCTGGTAAGGATTGTGGTGTGACAGCGGTGCTCCGCCATCATGTATGTTTCCACCCTACATCCTTCTTGAAGTCTGATGTTCAAAACTGAACACAATATCCCAACTGTTTGTGGTTTCAAAAATACAGCCATGACTTTTCTTGGGAAATGATTCTTTTTAACAAGCCAGAAGTGAG
Organism: Sphenodon punctatus; assembly: GCA_003113815.1. Classification (NCBI taxonomy): domain Eukaryota; kingdom Metazoa; phylum Chordata; class Lepidosauria; order Sphenodontia; family Sphenodontidae; genus Sphenodon; species Sphenodon punctatus. The sequence goes on from QEPC01001257.1 coordinate 1,040,741, forward strand.
GCTTTCAGAAAAAGAGATTTTTCGTTTGAGTGAAGCATTTGACTTTATTGCTGAGGAAACAGGCACAGAAGGAGAATTAAGTGCTCATCATCATGCAGAAACAAAAGGATAACCAATGTAATACAAGGGCAGTATTTTATCATAGAATTATTAATTTATTATTATTATTACTTATTGTATAAGTAACCTGGAGAACTCACTGCCATAAGGTAACACTGAAGTAACGAGCTGAGTATGATTTTAAAATTAATTAAACTTTTATATGAGGGCTTACCTATACTTACATTTTTGTGTCAGCTGAAGTCCACCTAAACTAGCAGAAGAATGCAAATGTTCACGTACATTTTTCTTATACACTGGCTTAAATAACCTCTTAAGCCAATTTAATGAGATTGATTCTGCAACTAATTTGAGTGTAAACTGGTACCATTTATACCAGTTTAGGGCATGCGTGGTTACTGGATTGTTTGGACTGGATTAAGAGGGCTGCTTGATTGGACTCTTGGATACCTGCTCACAAGGGGTATTTTCAGACGTTACGAGATCACAGTCAACCACAGTGAACCACGCTCAAACCCGCGGCGGGGCCAAAGTACCCTGAACGTCTGCTTGGCGGTCGCCAGATGTTCACCACAGTGAATACCCACATGGGGTCAATTTCAACCACGCTTCCCGGGCTCCCCGCGGGACGAGCTCTGAAAGCGTGGCCAAAGTGATTCCCGCTGGGAAACAACAAAAAGTAACGTCTGGACGGCAATCACTGGCCGGGATTAAAGAAAATGATTCCCAGACAGGGTCAAAGCATGCAGCGTCACTGCCAGGCAACCGGCAACAACACAGACCGGGGAGGGAGATTTAAAGGGCAATCCGCAGCAGGGAAATGTGGCGGGATGGAATGAGGAGGAAGGAGGAGGACGAGAGCGGTGGGAGAGAGAGCGAGGGACAAGGAGGAGGCAGTGGCAATGGTGGAGGGAGCACAGGCAGGGGGGGAGGAGGAGGGGGTCGTGCTGCACATGGAGGTGGTGGAGGGACAGCAGCAGCAGGAGCCGCAGGTGCAGCCGGGACAGACCACCCCGGGGACATCAGCCAGACTGGGGGAGGAGGCGCCCATGAAATGGGTAAGGGAACCCATGGGGAGGAGAACAGGGAGCACAGGGGCAGCCAGGGGGGGGATGGGGCCTGGCAGGGGCATCCAGCAGGGAGGGGGGGCAGGGGGATGGTCCCAGGAGGGGGCAGAATGCAACCCAAGCAGTAAACCCCCTCTGTGCCACCCAGACACGCAAACGAGCCCGGGCAGATGAGCCCCCGGAGGACACAGGACCAGCCCAGCCAGAGGAGGAGGTGGTGGGGGAGGAGACAGAGGAGGAGGAGGAGGAGGAGGAGGAACCACAGGGGAGAAGGGGGAGATGGGTCTACCACCGAGGGGGCCAGGGGGGCTGAGGGATACCCCCCACTTTATACGGATCTGAGGGACCCTGGAGTACCAGCTGGAGCTCACCCTCAACCCGCGCAACAAACATGTCTACCGGGACATAGTGAGGGACATGGAGGCAGCAGGGCACCACCGGACCATCAGGCAGTGCCGCTCAAAGGCCAAAGAACTCAAGAGGGGGTACAAGGCCATCCGGGACAATAACGCGCTGTACAGCCACGGAGCCCGGACCGCAACCTTCTATGATGCCCTGGACCACATCTTTCATATGAAGGGGTCCATCCGTTGCCCCACGCCTAGTGGGGTGCGCTGTGGTCCAGGGCAGGGAATGGGCCAAGGTACCCCCTCCCTTTGCCGCCCCAAAAGAAGGCACCAGCTCCAGGGCCCCAGAAACCCAGGAGGAATGTCCCGGGACCTCCGGCAACAGCAGACCCCCCCTGGACAGCAGCCCCGATAGTCAGTCCTCCGCAGGCCGGGCAGGCGGAGTCCAAGGCCAGCACCCTCGTTACCCTCAGCCAGTGGGGAACACTCTGGCACGGAGGGGCTGGCCTCGAAGGGATTGGAGACCAACATAGAAGGTAAGCGAGCAGCCAGGGGGAGGGGGGAAGGGCCGGGCTCAGGGAACAGGGGGGAGACACAGGCTGGAGCCAGCCCCAAGGGCCCCGCAAATGTCAGGACGGGAGTCCGAGGCCCACCTGGCCCCCGGGCACCCCTCCACCAACCCGGGCACCCCTCCACCAATCCGTGCACTTCGCTCCTCCTCTGTCCCTTCTCTTACCCTTCCACGCCTTCCCTGCTCCCCTAAGCGCCTTCGTCCCTTCTCCCTTGCTGCCCCACATGCCTGGAACTCCCTCCCTGTCCACATCCGTCTTGCACCCTCCCTTCATACCTTCAAATCTCTCCTTAAAACTCACCTCTTTCGCTCTGCTGTCTGACTCTTTNGTGACGGGGGGGCTGAGGGGGGCATGCAGGGGCAGGACCCAGGGTCCCCCGGGTGCACCACTGGGGTGGTGGGGGTGGTGCTCTCCCTCATACCTCAGCCTCATGGCTGATGCGCGTCGCCAGGGCATCCCAGATGCGCTTGGTATAATGGTACTCTCGCGGGTTGTTAGCATTTACATACAGGGGCACTGGGCCTGGGGGATGGTTGGGCTCCAGTTACTCCAGGGCAGCCTTCTCAGTATCGCACACGTTGTGCAGCACACATCAGGCCCCAATCACCAGGGCAGAGGTCTCCACAGTGTAGTTCAGGTGGCCTGTGAGGCTCCTCCAGCGCTGCTTGAGTGCCCCAAAGGCCCGCTCCACCACGGTCCTGCTGGAACACAGGCGGAAGTTGTACAGTGCCTCCACAGGGTTCTGAGGGACCGGATACACCTTCATGAGCCACTGGGTGAGGGGATAGCCTGGGTCCCCCAGGATACAGGGGGGGGCATTGGCACCCCCTCGATCCAGGACATCCCCATGTCAGCAAAGTCCCCCCGGAACATCCTGGCATAGAAGGGGGAGATGGTCATGATCCTGGCATTGTGACTGCACCCAGAGTTGCCCGTGAAGATGTCTATGAACCTCCTCCAGTGGTCCACAACTGCCTGCAGCTGCAGGGAGTGATATCCATGCCTTTTGACATACTCTATGGCCTCAGCTGCGGAGGGGCGGAGGATCTTAATGTGTGTGCGGTCCATGGCACCCATGCAGTTGGGGAAGCCTCCAGCCGCGAAACCAGCCATCACGGCCCTCTGGTTCACCAGTTGGATTGTTCTGTCCAGGAGCACCCCCTCCACCACCTCTCAGACATCCCAGAGAATACAGGCCACAGTGCTCAGCCCGACCCCAAAGTGCTCGGAGATGGACCGGCAGGGGTCGGGCATTGCCAGGGCCCACACCCCAATTACCACCCGCTGGATCATGGGAATGGGTGCCCTCATGGGGGTGTGCTGCCGCTCTAGCCAGGGCGTGAGGAGCTCTGCGAGCCGCAGCAAGGTGAGCTTGTCTATCCTGAAGTGGGCCCTCCAGGTGGCCTCATCCCAGTGGGCCAGAGCCCGGGCCCACCAGCCCTTAACCCGCTCTGCGACCCACAGCCGCCGGTCGATGGGCATAGCGAGCATGACTGCCCGGCGCAGGGCCTCTACCCCCCTTTGGAGGCACCCGGCCGCCTCTCGGAGCACCGCGGGCCGTCTCTGGCCCTGGCTCACAGTCTGCTGGGCTGCCCCGGACATCCTCTGTGCCCTGAGATGGGCCAGTGACCGCCTGCGGGCATGGTGGGCCCTGCGGGTCTGCAAAACGCTCCCAGCCATGTGCACCCGCAGCCAGGCACCCGTGCGCACCTCTGTGGTCAGGATGCGCAGCTGATCCGTGTGGGTGCGATACCACTCGGCCGCAACTGCCAGGAATATGCAGTAGGCGCACGCCCTGTCCCGCTCCATGCTGTTGCTGGCCCCAGGGGGTAGGGGCGTGTAATGCCGGGCCAGGAATGGGAAGGGCCGGCGGGTGGGCTGCCCCCAGGTGCCCTGGCCTCCCTGTGTGGGGCAGGTGTGGCTGGGAGTGTGATAGGGTGCACCTGCTGGCTGCATGTGAGGCCAAGCGTTGGGCTGGGCATGCGCGGCTATTCCAGTTGCAGTTGCATTCCTTCTGCCATCAACCCATGCCCCCCCTCTCCCTCTTTGCTACACCATGGCCTTGGAGCCCTGATTAGATGGCCTGGCTGGGCGCTTGTGTCCTTCAGCTGTGCCGGGTCCACATCCCACGCCTCACTCTGTAGCTATACATTGTTGCGGCCTGTAGCCATCTCGCCTGTCCTTGGCACCCCTTGGTACCCCCTCCGGGTGGCTCCCAGGCGTCTGCTCCTGAATTGCCGACAACGCAGGTCCCCATGGTATACGGAGGAGCTGTGGTGGATGAAGCAGGAAGGATGGCAGTTAGAGCGATGGTGGCATCACTCGCGTGCTGAAGCTGACTGATTGCGGCATAGAGTCTGGTTATGTACCTATGCTGTGGCAGTGTGGGCAGCAAATAAAGTCTTCTTTGCTGCCCTCATTGCGTCTGCTAAGCACGCCCAACTGAGCTTTTCCGGGTGGTGAGGGGGCTGGTCAGTCCGGCCTCCCTCCGCCTGGATTTAGAGCAATCAAACACCTGCTGTGATTTGTTTGTGGACTTTTTTGAAGATAAAATCAATCAGATCCACCACAGTTTTGACGCAACACTTTTAGCAGTGGGTTAACCGGAGGCAGTAGAAGCCCCGCCTTGTCCTGTTTTGTGAGATGAATTTCAGAATGTGTTGCCCTCAGATGCAGGGGATGCCCTGGGGTCTGTCCGAGCCACTTATTGTGAATTAGACCCATGCCTGTCCTGGCTTGTCAAGGCCAGCTGGGAGACAATAGGGCCGTTGCTGGCGGGGATTGTCAACACCTTCCTGGGGGAAAGCAGGGTGCCGTACTGCCTTAAGGAGGCTGTGGTGAGGCCCCTGCTCAAGAAGCCATCATTGGACATTGGCCAGCTATCAGCCGGTCTCTAACCCTCCCCTTTTAAGGAAGGTTATTGAGCGGGTGGTGGCTCGGCAGTTGCAGAAGCATCTGGACCGGATTAACTTTCTCGATCCCCCGCAGTCAGGTTTTCACCCTGGATATGGCACGGAGACTGCACTTGTGACTTTAGTCGACTGACAATCTCTCCCATGAGTTGGACTGGTGTCATTCGAACTTGTTGATCCTATTAGAACTCTCGGCTGCATTTCATATTGTTGACCATGAGTTGTTGGTGACTCGGCTGTGGGACCGGACAGGGATTGGCGGGACCGTTCTTGAGTGGTTCTGCTCTTTCCTGGCTGGGAGAGTCCAGCATGTGGCCCTGGGTGATTTTTCCTCTTCTCCCCAAGGCCTCATGTGTGGAGTCCTGCAGGGTTCCATCTTGTCCCCTCTCTTGTTCAGTGTGTACATGTAGCCTTTGGAGGAGGTTGTTAGGGAGTTTGGTGTACAGTGTCATCAGTATGCTGATGACACCCAGCTTTATCTCTCTTTTTCATCTGACTCAGGCCCAGCAGTCTTAGTGCTTACCCAGTGTTTGGCAGCTGTGGGGGATTGGATGAGGGTGAGCCTCTGAGGTTAAATCCCGACAAGACTGAGGTGATGGTCATGGGGAAGGCTAGGGGAGTGGCGGCTCCCATCATTGATGGGATTCGTCCTGCCCTGGTATCTCAGACTCGGAGTCTGGGGGTGCTCCTGGACCCACAGCTCCGCCTGGATGCTCAGGTGGCAGCTGTGGCGAAAGGAGCATTTCGACAATTACATCTGGTGCATCAGCTTCGGCCATATGTCTTGAACTCCGACCTAGCCATGATTGTCCATGCTTTTATTACCCCAAGATTGGACTACTGTAACGCACTCTATGTGGGGCTACCCTTGGTGCTGGTTCGGAGGCTGCAACTGGTGCAGAATGCGGCGGCTCATCTCCTAACGGGGACGGGCTGATGCGATCATATTACACCAGTGCTTCACTTTCTGCACTGGCTGCCTATACTCAGGGCTCCAATTCTTCTGCCCTGCCGCGATTTGCGGGTTTTGCACCGAATCCTGTCTTAGGCAGGATTAGCACAGAAACTGGGGAAACCCCTGTGGATTTCCCTTCATTGTCAATGAGGAATCCAGCCGTCGAGGGATCGCCGCCTCCACCCGCTCCAGCCGCCGAGGGATCACTGCCACCACACATCCAGCCGCCGAGGGATCACTACCGCCACGCACTCCAGCCGCTGAGGGATCACTACCGCCGCCGCCTGCTCCAGCCACCTGACTCGCTTGAGGGAGTCCCGGCGGGGGCTAGGCGGTGCAGCACGCAGGCTAGTGAGAAGAATCCCGAGCCCAGGTAACTCCCCCCCTGGCTCTCCCTCTCCCAGCACCCCCCTCCCGGCTCTCCCTCTCCCAGCAATCCCCCACAGCTCCCCCCTCTCCCAGCAACCCCCCTGGCTCCTCCCAGCTCCCCCCTCTCCAAGCAACCCCACTGGCTCCCCCCCCC
>QEPC01001257.1:1057869-1068611 GCA_003113815.1 Sphenodon punctatus
CTGCAATGGCTTCTGGGGCTTCTGGGGGTGGAGCCCTGCAATGGCTTCTGGGGCTTCTGGGGGCAGGCATGCACCTCTGGCTTGTGGCTGTGGGGTGGAGCCCTGCTCACCTGGAGGGGATGAGCGCTGCAATGGCTTCTGGGGCTTCTGGGGGTGGAGCCCTGCAATGGCTTCTGGGGCTTCTGGGGGTGGAGCCCTGCAATGGCTTCTGGGGCTTCTGGGGGCAGGCATGCACCTCTGGCTTGTGGCTGTGGGGTGGAGCCCTGCTCACCTGGAGGGGATGAGCGCTGCAATGGCTTCTGGGGCTTCTGGGGGTGTCATTGATGGGGTTCACCGTGCATTTGTCCCTCAGGTCCATAATCTGGGGGTGCTCTTCGATTCGCAGCTCCGCCTGGATGTCCAGGGGGCAGCTGTGGCAAGGAGCACGTTCCGCCATCTACATCTGGTGTAAGGGCTTCGGTCATATGCTTTGGACTCTGACCTGACCACCATCATCCATGCTTTCATCACCTTGAGACTGGACTGTTGCAACAAGCTCTACTTGGGGCTACCCATGGTGTCAGTTTGGAGACTTCAGCTGGTGCAGAATGTGGTGGCCTGTCTCCTTACAGGGACAGGTCCCCATGAGCACATTATACCAGTGCTCCATTCTTTGCGCTGGCTACCTATAGTCTTCCAGGCTTGATTCAAGGTGTTGGTGTTGACCTATAAAGCCCTACATGGCTTAGGCCCTGCCTACCTGCAGGACCACCTCATCCCCCAGGTCCTTCATCGGTCCCTGCACTCGGCTGGGAGTGCCCGTCTTGAGGTCCCCTGAGTATCTCAGGGGGTGACTATGGAGAGGGTGTTCTCGGTGGCTGCACTAAGGCTGTGGAACTCCCTCCCAATGGAGATCCACTTGGCCCTGGACCTTCCCTTTTTCCGAAGACAGTGCAAGACCTGGCTGTTCTGCCAAACTGTCCTCTGATTGATATTTAATATGCTCTGCATGTTTTTATTATTGTTTGAGGCCATAGGATTAAAAAGTCTCACAATGGGGTGTCACAGGCAAAAGCTTTGTGAAACACTACTTGTTAAATGAGCTTGCAGTCCAGACTCGTGACCAAAGGGTGGGTAAAGTACTCACTCAGATAGTGCAAGTAGCCTTTTAACTGGACATCTGCAATCCCCTCATCTCCATGAGATCATTGGCATAAGAAAATATGGACTGAGCAGACACTGTATTTTAAAGGAATAGAATAGAATATTTATTAACGGCACAAGCAAAAAAAAAATCACTAATACTTCTACTAATATTTATCATTTCAATAGCACTACTAGGCATACACAGCACTTTACAATCACAGATTTTCAGAGACAGTGGGCTTACAATCTAAGATGGACGGGTGAGGAGAACACAGGGAAAGACACACACACACACATATATTCCCATTGTACAGATGGGGAACTGAGATTGAGGCCGCTTTTAGACGAGCGGGTCGCCACGCGCGGTATTTAATTCGCAGTCGGCAAATCATGCACTACTGCCTCCCATGCGCACGATCCCCAACCGCTGTCACGTGTAATCCCGCATTGTGGGACTTTGAAACATCATGCGAGTGAGTCGTACGACGGCGACCCGCTCGTCTAAAAGCGGCCTGAGACTTGCCTAAGGCCACCCAGTGAGTTCATGGCTAGGGCAGGAATTGAATCCTGGCGTCCCAGGTCCAAATACAGCACCTTATCCACTATACTACACTGGCTCTCTAGTATTTTAAAAGAGAAAAAAAATTAGTTTTGCCAGAAGTCTCCCCACCCTGGGGTTTTATGTTGAATAAATGAGGTTTGTAACTATTAGTTGTGGTCACTGTGACAACAAAAATGGCTTTGCTTTTGTGGTTATGAAATTCTGTACAGTTGGAGATGCCATAATGTGGTTATGATAAACAACAACATTGACCATCAAGGTAATATACAAGTATGTTGTCTCAAGTGCAGATCTATAAAAACATATTTTATCATGTTGTTCACTATATACATAAAACCAAGCAAAATTTTAAAGATAGTTTAACAAAGCATGTTATTTTTAGAACTCAGCTCATAAGTGGACATTTTAAAAAGAAACCTACAAAAGTTAGTCCCACAAATGTGACTCATTCCTGCAGTTTAAATGCAATAGTCTGGTGTCCCAAAATCAACAGTTTTATAAATAAATCTGTGAATCACAGACTGAATGCTTGAAGTGTTTAAATATTTCTGGTCTGGGAAGCAGTTTCCAGTTTAAGCTTTAACTTCATAACAAATTCCCAAGTAACAGTACTGATATTTAAAGTAGGTAAACATAGATAAAATAGGTAGGCTGCAGTAAGAGATTGGTAAAAGGTTCACATTTTCCAATTCTGTTAACACCAACCAGGATATGAATAGCATTGAAGATGGAATTGTTTTCTTGTTTCATTACATCCCATTAAAAAATTGTTGGCTCTCAGATTTTCCCTGAGCATAGTATCAAAATGGAGTTGTTTTCAGCAATATTAAGGGATGGAAGATCAGAGAACTACATAAATGCTGTTGTATCAATTAAGTTTCTTAGTCAAAGAACAGTCCTTTCCAAGAGAAACCAGCTAACTGTACTTTTAAGACCATGGGGGCAGGGAGGGGAAGAGACTTTCACTGACTTCAGATTATTGGGTTCTAACACAATGTGAAAATACTAAATAGCAGTAAAAAAAATTTAAGATGGTATGAGGCAAGGTGCAAATAGAGTCCTGACATTATCAACAAATCTAAATGCGTTTGTGTTTTAGGTGCTGAAATTTTACTACAGAAAAAGTACAGCTAGAGGATCTCTGACCCCATCTTGTATGCATAGTCCAGAGTGCGCGATGAATCTCCATTCAAAGACTGCAAATACTGACCAATTTCAAAGGAGGGGAAACCATTTTTCTTCTCATCTTTTAAGCAAGCAACATGCCACTAAGAAAAAATCCTTGTCAAACTATTCCTCCATTACTAATGCTGCTCCTTAAATCAATTTTCAGCTTTTTCTGAATTTGCTGCCTGTTTTGCAGCTGTTCTCTGTTGCTGGTCTGTCTGCATAATCTGAGGAATCCAGGAAAACGCATAAGCTCTGCTGCAGCCAAGAGAAGAAACTTCTGCCAAGGAAGATGAACTGCTGATGGAGGTCATCAAATGCTGCTAAATGTAGAAGGCCATATTCTTTACTCATGTTGATTAGCATCTTACATCTTTAGTTGATCTGCTGATTTCAGCTTGAGCAGGAGGGCATTACTCTGTCTGGAGTGGTCCCATTGACTTTAATGGGACTATGCCAGAGTAGTAGTTTCAGGTCAGTAAAGATGGAGGAAATAAATGCTAATCTAAGCATGTACAAAATAATACTAGTAGCAGAAATGCTTTAACGCACACACATATAAATCTATGTAAAATACCATTGTGTATACAGCATTAAGGTTGCATAAGCACTCCTCAGTCACTCAGGAAATGTAGATTTGCAACTGAAGGACCTTAACCATGCTTCCACAATCTCTAGTTATAAACTGCCAATGAAAACATGGAATGCAAACCAGAATTTTTAGTACAATATTATATTTATTCTATGAATATAACTTCAGTATAGGGCATTTAGTCAATGGGTGTTTTCAGACGTTACGGGGCCCGTTGGCCCCGTACCGAAAACACCCTATCCATTCCCCGCCGGGATGACTCCGTCACGCCGTATCAGACGTGCCGGGGAGATCCCGGCGGGGAATCTGGGAGTGGGCGTGGCCGCGTGGTGCAACATGTGGCCGCACAGCCCCGCCCCCTCCACGCACCCCGCCCCCGCCCTCCGCGGAGACGGGCGGGCGGCGGGGCCAATGAGGCCGCCGCGTCGGGCCGGATTCGCCACGGCCCGGGATCCCGCCGGTGATCCCGGGCCGTGGCGCCCGACCAGATGAGACGCCGGGGTTCACCCCAGCGTGGAATTGCATTAAACACGCGATGGCCTCCGGCCCCGCCGCTTCGGCCACTCGCGTGGTGAATGTAATTCCACGCCGTGGTAACATCTGGGGGGAAACATCCATCCCCCCCAACAGACGTTCCGGAATCACAGTCACCACTGGGAATTGACTGTGGTTGACTGTGATCTCATAACGTCTGAAATCACCCAATGTTCAACATGATTTTTAAGACGAGAAATAATTTATTTATTTATTTATATATTTTCTTGAATTTTTACCCTGCCCCTCTTGCTCACAGTCAACTCTATGAAGCAAGTCAGATCAGCCTCTTGCTGCCTTTCCTTTGTCTTATCTTTATCCTTTGCTTATGTTTCAATATGCACAACTGTCCTCTGCGTGAACCAGCTTCATGGGGCCATGTTGGCCTGCAATAAGAGCTAGTCCTTTGAAATAACAAAAACCATGCCAGTGTAATGGTTTCATTATACCTCCCTTCTCAACAGAAAAGCCATAGAGAGTAAAAAAAGGTACTTAGATAGTAAAAAAGGCACTTATAGATAGTAAAAAAGGTTTTTTGTTATATTCATTAAAACATATTAATTTAATCCTAGAGTGGTCACAAAACTGCACTGCACTGCTTCAGTCAATAGGATCTATACATTAAAATTAACTTTATTATATGAATTTAGCTTCAAATGTAACTGTTAAAACATTCCTATATGTGAAGACACTCAGAAAATTAACTGAATACATCCCTCCCCCATTCAATACACATTTTCAGAAATCAACACACAAAACACAATGACAGATTTCATTTGCAGTCTCACAGACCCCAATACAAGGATACAAAATTTATTAGGGTATTAAATTGTTAAAATAAAATAAATAAATAAATAAATAAATAAATAATCAAAATTTAAGTCCGATCAAATCTTAAGTCAAGTTCACATAAACTCATTTTTATATGTAAGTATGTACTACCTTTAATATTTTATGCAGGCAAAGGGTAAAAACAGATGTGACAGTAGTCTGCTTTGACCCCTGTTTGTGCACCGCCAGATGTTAGCCCGGGACTGCCCCGGGGTGGGTAGGTAGCCCAGGTTGCATCCTCAGAAAATCTCTGAGGACACAGCCCAGGATAAGGGCCACCCATGTGGGCCAACGTGGGCTTGCATGTCTGTTCGGCCCTGCCATACCCGCCTCGGAGCAGGGGGGTCACCATAGTCAAGTGCCATAGCTGGTTGCCATTGCAAGGGGGGGCACTGGGAACAGGGCTGGGGCAACTGTCCACACGTTTGTTTAGCTCCCCGTCTGACCTGGGCAGTGCGGGTGGAGGGATGGCTCTCTGACTGTGGGCATGTTTGTTCGGTGTCCCTTCCTGATCCAGGCCATGTTGGCTGCAGTTTCTCAGGCTGGGGAGCTGCCGTGTCACCTGCAGGGTCTGTTTTTACCTAAAGTCTAGGGCAGCGCCCTTAGTTACAGACATTATTGACCTATATTTGCTGGCCTGTCTATAATGATCCATGCATCCAGAACAAACTGGGGATGTGTACAGACTGTAAATTGACTGGATATACGTTAGCGCAGTATCATTTTAGTCAATTACACAGCCAGAATTAAGTGATCTTTTCTAGTCTGTACTTGCTGGGCTGAAGTGGCCTCCAAGGTCAGAACTTTCCACACTGTGGAGTGACCCAGCACATCCCAGGCACATGGAACTACAGTAAGTATGTATTTCCAAGGACAGAATCTTTGTGACTGATGAAGAACGCAGAGTGTGCCTTAGGACATCACAATGGCAACTTAATTTTCATCTAGAGAAGTATAGGGCAGGTATGGGCAGATGTTGAGGCTACTATACCAGAGGCAGGGTGAGTTCAATTCAGCAGCTCAAAGCATTGCCTTGTAGCTGAAAAATGCAAAATGGAAAATTTAAGTTCTTTTCTGTGGTTCATGCAAGGTGCCTAAATACGGACACTGCATGCAAGCCTGAGGTCAACCATCTTTCATCTACCACCAGCAGATTTTGGATCTTCTAAACTCAACTACTCAAGAGAGGTTTCAATGAAATAAAGGTCTTTGCTTTGGTGCTCCATCCTTGGAACAGAGATATGTTAAGCCCCATGTATCTGGTGCTGCGGTTCAAATTCATGTTTGTCATCCCAGGATCCCGGTGGTGGAACTCTCATATGATTACATGAAGAACACCTTAGAAAAAACAGGAGGCCACAAGGAATGGGGATTATGCAGTTTACTAGGGAAAGGTTACCAGATTAAATAGCACATGCAAATTATCCATTACAGTAACTATTACTTCTACTATCAACTCCTTAAAGTAATACATTTAAATACTATTAAATGTACTAATAGCTGTATTAAAAATACTAATAGCTGATACATTCTGCCTTCTGCACTACCATCATTTCTCTGTTCTCAGCTCAACAGTCTGTTCAAGTAGTTGGCTGGTCTTGTGACCTGGAGTTGCTTGGGACACCTGTCATTGATAGGGTCCAGCCCCCTCTAGTCCCTCAGGTTCTCAGCCTCGGAGTGCTCTTGGATCCCTCGCTGTGCCTGGATTGTCAGGTGGTGGTGGCCAGGAGTGTTTTTCACCAACTCCATCCGATGAGACGGTTGTGGCCTTTTATTTTTTATTCAGATCTGGTCACTGTCATCCATGCTTTCATCACCTTGAGGCTAGATTACTGCAATGTGCTCTACATGGGGCTGCTCATGAAGACTCTTTGGAAGCTGCAGCTGGTGCAGAATGCGGCGGTTCAGATCCTTTCAGGGACGAGTCTCCATGAGCACATTATACCTGCGCTCCGAAGTCTGCACTGGCTGCCTATAGATTTCAGGGCATAATTCAAGGTACTGTTTTTGACCTTTAAAGCCCTAAATGGTCAGGGTCCAATATATATGAAAGACTGCCTATCATACCATGTCCCTTTATGGCCCCTACGGTCAACTAGGGGCACCCTCCTGCACGTTCCGTCTGTTACCGTTGTCCATGAGGTGGGGGCACATGGGAGAGTGTTCCCGGTTGCTGCCCCCGTGTTGTGGAACTCCCGTCCCTGGGAGGTTTGCTTGAGCCCGAGCCTGGCTATCTTCCAGAGGTGGTGCAAAACATTTTTATTTGGGAAAAGGTTTGGCAGGCAGGGATAGGTGGGGTTTGTTTGGAATTTTGAAGGGTGGTGTTGTGCAGGGATGAGGTGAGTGAGGAGGTGGAGGTGATGGTGCAGGGTTGTGGGGTATTGTGTTTTTACATTTTGGTTGTTTTTTACTTGTATTTTATACATTGTAAGTCACTCTGAGCTGCTGTTGGTGGGAAGGGCGGGGTAATAGTAAATAAATAATAATAAAATAAGTACTTCCCCCCTCTTTTCCATTGCCTCCTATTAAAATGTAGACTCTTTAGTGTAGGATGTCTCCTTTTATTAAGTTCTTGAAAAACACCTAGCACAAGAGATGTGTTTATACATGTTTGGGACTCCTAGGCAGATCTATAAAATAATGTTAATGTAACTCTAATCCTCCATTCTCTCTGCAAAGTAATTCATCCTTTGACCTCACTTCAAAGCTTTCAAAGGGGTACAAATATAAAAACAAATAAATAAATAAAAATAATTTTTTATTTTCCTCTTTTCACTCCCCCATTCATCCTCCTCCATTTCTGGCTTGCAGAATTGGATGAGGCTGCTCCTGCTAGGTTGAGTCCTTCTGAGCAGGATATTACTATTTATTTAGTGCCAGCAATGACTGTTGCTCACTCACTGCTTCCATGCTGCTGAGCTAGGACCTGCAAGGCAGCAAGCTCCACTACCCTAGCTGATCAGCAATATTCACAATTTTCACCAGGCCAGAGCAGAGTAGTCACTCACCTCTTCCCAGCTTTGGACAGCATTAGGAAGTTTTTCCACTGTCTTCCCGTGTATAGGTAGAAGTAGAAAGAGTTGCTGGAGTGTTGATAGGGAACAGCTGCTTCCAAAATGGATTACCAAATCATCAGGCTGATTGTTCCGAGGTGTTGCTGCTGTCTGTTTCTATGACTGAGGAAGGAGCAGGGAATCACTGCCTGGATCAAGTGATGAGGAAAAAGTAGATCAAATTACACAACAGTGTTGACTCCTGAGAAATTGGGGGAGGAAACCAATCAGAGGAGGTTTTCACCTTGATGGGACTAAAAACTCCAAAGTATACAGGGAAAAATCTATAGAGCTGATAGCTCTGCCATTACTCAAAACTCTGACAGACTCAAAATAGAGTTACACAAGCAAACATTTGGAAACCACTGCTTAAAATGAGAATAAAGGAGGAGCAATTACCTCTGCAAACAAGCAGTGTTAAAAAGGGAGGAATGCTCCAGCTCAAGGGGTCATGAGCGTATGTACTGTCCAGTGTCCAGGGGAATTTCCCTTCTTTATACAGTCCTCTGCTATTCCAACAAGGCTCAGTGCTTGTTCCTATATATGTCTGTCACACATAGGGTTGCCACCTATGTATATTTTTCCAGGCCACTTATGAAAAATACATGTTGCAGGGCCTGCATTGGCACCTATAGCATCAATATAGGCCCTGCAACATATATGTTTCATAAATGACCTGGAAAAATATACATAGGTGGTAACCCTAGTCACACAGCCTCTCTGCCTTGCTGGTTGTAGCTGCTTGCTATTCCAGGCCCATCCCCTGCTGTAAATTCCAAGAGAGAGAGATAGGGGTGAGATTTGTAGCCCCCTGGCTCCCCCAGTTCAGGAGAGGCAGAGGGTTCCTCTGGAATAAGAACCCCAGATCTGGAATGTTCATGCGAACACATCACCAATGATAGAAAATGCAGATGTTCCACTTAAAGGAATTGCCAGAAAGTTTTATGATTTCAGCTGATGCTGCACCACACAGCAAAGACAGATATAAAATTAGTTCCAGATATGCCTGTGCCAGGAGTGAAAATTTGTACACTTATATCAGGAAGTAGGATCAGCTACTAGTTTGGTTGGTTTTTATTTAATAAGAGTTTTGAAGAATATATGGGAGAAATCTCTACAGTGGAGCATTTAACTTATGTACTGTGCCTGGAGGGAAAAGCTTTTAAGAGCTATGAGGCTTTTGTATCCATGTATAATGTTCTTGGGGTAATATTGTGCATTTAGTTTCTTGATTTATCATAATCTGGGAGGTTGGTGCCTGGACTGTTCCCTGCTGGAGGGTCAGTGTGTATACAAGCCAGCAGTCTCTGTAAATTTTGTTAGAGCTTTTAGCTGGAGGCCTTGAATTTATAACATTTTCTTTTTGATGTGGGTAGCTCTTCAGAATGAGCTCTAAGTGCTCAGTTCCTTTCTTGCAAACCTCCCCCAACATTATGTAAGGTACAGTACAGGGCCCTTAAGGAGACAATTTAAGTATTATATTTGTTTGGTGGTAATAACTATTTCATTGCAGGCCTAGCAAGGTGATTTAAGAGTATAGGATTTCTTCATATTTTGAAGAATTTCTACTGGTATTTATTTTAACCAACTTCACTATTTAATCCTAAATTAAATTAGATAAACAAAAAACCTGCGGTTTTACAAACTTAGTTAGGGCAGATTCATACCAAGAAAACTTTAACAAACCTAGAAATTGTGTGTTAAGGCTCCCGCCTTAACTTCCACACCATGTAAGCAGTAAAAATGTTGTATGACTTAACATACTGTGCTAACTTACAAATTAGGCTAAATGCACCCACAATTTGCCTTGGTCTTTCAGCTCCAATCCTCTTCCTTTGCAGGTTGGGGGCAACACTAAAGCTGAGCAGAATGCTATATAAGTGTTTAATAAGAATTTGGGGTACATGTTGACATTAAATGCATGGAAAGGCCAATGGAAAGAATGGTGGAAATTAATCCTAATTTGGATTTAAATTATATCTCATTAAGTGTTTCTGAAATAATACAATGGAGATGCATCTTTGGGAGTGGGGGATGGAGATGATGTGGAATAACAAAGGCAGCAGGGAGAGCCGGTGGAATGACAGGGAGGAGGATATAAGGATGAAGTACAGGAGAAAAGAACTTGGTGGAATAATAGAAGGAATGACATAAGAAATTAGTATAATCTCAAGATTGTTGGTCATGTAAATGATTGAAGAGTATAGGAAACACTACCATGGTTCTATTAAGCACTATAGGTACGTCCTTGTTGTTCTACTCTGTATTGCCCCGTGTTTGTCAACTCCTCTTCCGGGTGGTGTTTTTTTTGGGGGGGCGGGGGGTGTTGTCATCTCACACAATGTGTCGCATTCTGTATTAGAGATGATCTTCATTATATTGGTCAGGAGTCTTTGGAAGGTGATTGAAGTTTATTGGGTAGTCCAGACGTCTGGGTTTTGTCTCATCGGGCTGGAAGGTAGTAGATTAAACTGGGAGTGCGCTGGGTGGGTGGAAGCTGAAGTCCAAACTTTTCTGTCTTCTAACATTAAAGTGGTGCTTACTGGGGGTGAAAACAGATATGACGCTAACCACCCTTGGTGGTCATTTATGCATGTTTCAGGGCTGCATAGTGAACCAATACAGCCCTGCAACATGCATAAATAACCACCAAGGGTGGTTAAAGGGTGGTTAGCGTCATGTCTGTTTTCACCCTCGGTCACAGTCAGTGGGGGGCAAATAAGTAGTGGGTTAGAGTAGGTACTGATCTGAAATAAAAGGAATTTAAATGTAAGGACATAACTGGTCCATGTAGTTGTTTGATGGTGGCATATTTACATGCTGGTAGTCACCTGTGTACTGGGGAGATGTATTTGATCTAGTGCCACAGAATGGAGAT
>QEPC01001257.1:1069714-1090309 GCA_003113815.1 Sphenodon punctatus
CTTTTCAAACCGCACTCCAAACATTCGGGCTAAGTGGAAATGTGCGCGCTCACCGCATTCACACTAACCCGGAAGTGCGGGGTTCTTTAAATCGCACTATGCCGCCGAGGCTTCTGTGCAATTTAAATGCACGTCTGACTGCGCCCCTAGTTCTAGAGGGAAGAAGGAGCTGGCTATTGCCATCTCTCTTAAAGCTGTACACACATAAGCCCCCCAGAGCCCCCTTCCTGCTCCCCCAGCCCCCTTCTGCTCCCTCAGCCCTCTCCCCTCACAGACCCCCAACCCTACCACTCCATCCAGCTCCTCTTTCCTCCTGCTCCTTCAGCAAGCGCAAGCGCTTTTTAAATGCCAGGGACATCTTGACACCTCATCTAACATGAAATATTGGACCAAAGCACATACTTAGCATACTCAATATCTGTCCTATGCACTCATCTGTGACTATAAGTGTATGCTCACAGAGAAAACCCCGTCAATTTCAGGGTTGCAAGCTAGAGGAATTTGCCCCAGGGAACTCCATTGAAGTCAATGGAGCTCTCAATACAGAACGTTAGCTCTGCCTTAACTAATGGAGCCACTAGTGTGGCTCCATAATAAAAGCTGGTTAGTTCTGAATGTGAGAAAAAGTTTATCAGAGAAGGAGCAATGAGACAATTACAAGCTTTGTTCCACAAAGTGCTGAGCATCCTTAGCTCCCAGTAAATCAATGGAAATGGAGAGTATCTTACCCAATGAAGGAGTCTGACTCTTTTAGACATTGTAGAAATATGGTCTCCCAAAATATTTCTGGCTGTATTACAAAAAATAGTTTTTAAAATTTCATTTAAAAAAATACAGAAAGCTTTTTTCTGCTTTTCTGTTGATGTCTCCAAGTGCTTTTAGCAACAAAGAAAGTGCCTAAGGACTCATCCTACAAAGATTTATGCATAAAAATTAAGCATGTGTGTAAGTCTTTGCCAGGATTCTTAAAAACAATACTAAGCTGAAAAATAAGAAAATGTTTTGCTAATTTATTAAATTTTAGTAAACGTATAAGTAAATAATAGGTACCAATATTTCCAGGAATGAACTGAAGTTGCCCCATATACAAGAATGATAAGTTCATGACAAGTACTAGGTTGGATTACAAAGAAATCCAAAAGCAAGGGGGGAAGCGAGAGACAGCATAAGAAGCAAGCAGAAGGGAAAGACCCAGACAAGTG
Source organism: Sphenodon punctatus (assembly GCA_003113815.1). NCBI lineage: Eukaryota > Metazoa > Chordata > Lepidosauria > Sphenodontia > Sphenodontidae > Sphenodon > Sphenodon punctatus. The sequence continues at coordinate 1,070,917 of QEPC01001257.1, forward strand.
CAAGCACTAACAATCTGAGTCAACCTTAACCAAAAAAAGACTCCCTGAAAGGAAAAGGTCCCTTTCTCATTACTTCTGTTTATTGACTGATATGAAAGTAGATACCACATTGCGAACCTGTTTTCTGTTAGCAAACAAACCCAAATAATGCAGTGAAAACATTTGTATTCTACAAGCTTATTGACTAGGGCTGTAATGAGCAGCTAAATTGCTATTCACAAGAAATTTCACCATATTAGGAACCAGGATCAGTTAGCCAACCATTTCCTGATACCGATGCAATTTCTCAATTCTCGCAGTACCATGAGAGAATGTCCAGATTTACTGATTGTCTGCTTATTGTTTACTGCATACTTCATTGCTGTGGGTACTGTTTCACTTCCAGGTATGTTGTTTCTGCATTTCTGAGCCAATCACTGCTAATAGCCCACCCCTCCACTCCAGTCCCTCCAGTTAGAATTGTTGTTCTGTGTTGTTCCCTTTGCTTTGACCAATCTGCAACTGGGGCCCTTTTCACACAGACATTCTAACACTAATAAAATGGGTGTTACATTTTATTCTACATGTTTCAGAGCTGCAGGTGTGCTCTATGGGTGCCCTGCAACATGTATACTAAATTATAACACCCATTTTATCAATGTTAGAGTGTCTGTGTGAAAAGGGCCTGGGTTTGCAGATTAGTAGAGGAATCTGTGTACCAGCCAATGAGTGACAAGGAAGGACATGGGAAAATGCAGTGTTGCATCAGTATTACCTCTTGGAATTTGAAATGGACAGCAAAGCAGTAAAGAGCAAAGCAGTAAATGGGATCCTAGTAAGCGAAAAGTCAGTAAATCGAGAAACAAAATGTCGGTTGAGACATTACCGAATGCTGAGAGGTTCTCAATTTGACTGAGACATTACCAGGAACTGGAATTTTGCCGAGATTTCCCATTTTGGTGAAATCTCACTTCAGCCCTAGTTTTGACTGTAGTTTGCTTACTCTACATTGAACACTTTAGAAGTTCACTATCAAAGTTTATGGAACAGATGGAGGCAGGACCACTTTCCATTCGAAATACCAAAATTTAAAAGACCGTTTTTAAGTAAGTGGTTTGAGCTTTCTTTTTTTTTTTCCCCCCCCAAATTAATCTTGTGTTCTCATTTGGTAGAATAGTTAGGGGCTAGATAATTTGAGGTAGATCCATCATGGTGATGAAAAATTATAAGGATTTAAAAGTTAATTGGTAGTGGTCGGTTTCAAAACATCCCAACTTTTTGTTGCAGTTCACATCTTCCTCGTCTTTGTGCTCTGAGCCCCAAAACTTCACAGGCATGTAGCCTGAGATGTCAGTGAAGTGCTGTTGTGGGCTGATGGTGTTTAGTGAAGGCAATGAAGAGTTATTGCACATTGAAAATTTAGTTCTAGCACATGTGCAGTTGAGCAAACACTGACCATGACATGGCTACAAAGCAGCATACAGTTACCTGATCAGTTGAACCTCTCAGCCCCCACATCAACATGCCCCCATCACATGATGTGAAAACATGGTACTTTGCGGGCAAGTGAAGTGGCTGCAGCCGCTTCCACCCACCCTCAGCTGAATCCCAGAGGGTGGGGGAGGAGGGACAGTGGACCCAGGCAACTGCTGTGACATGCAGGACTGGATGCCAGGTAAGGGTATTGAGCCACAACATATGAAACCCCAAGGCATGTCACACAACCCACGGACAGTTCAGAAACACAAGAGGGTATTTAATGCAGGAGGGAGACCAATGGGACAGCAGCTGAAAAAGCCAAGCACTAAGCTACACATCCTCCACTCTCCACAGGGTTGACAGTCCCTCTCTCACAAACACACACCCCACATAGCACAGAGTCCAGGACAAGCAGTGACAGTTCACAGGGCCCCGTTCCAAGGGGCATCATGGCTGCTGGGGTGGGAGACATGAACCCTGTGCCACAAACAGGAGGGCTCACACAGGCATCTCACAGCGCAATGTCCTGGGGGGGTCATAGCAGAGGAACCAGGATGGCGCAGTCCAAGGACAAAGTTCTCGGTTGGCCCCCACCCTCCTGTCGTTTCAACGTTTGTGTAAGACCTGACTGTTCCGCCAGGCTTTTGGTGAGGGGTAGGCGTAGGGTGGGGCGTAGGGTTTGAGAGGGAAAGTGAGTTTTATGATTTGTTTTAAAATTTGTTGATTTGTTTTTAAATGTTTTATTGTTAAATCTTTTGTGTTGTTCGCTGCCCCGAGCTGCCTTTGGGCAGGAGGGGCGGGATACAAGTTTTAAATAAATAAATAAATAAATTTAAATAAATGAAGTGAAGCAGATAGAGTTCAACACACAGGAACGTGACAGACAGGGGCACTGTCAACAAGTGTTATTCCACAACCAGATCATGGCTGCGATGGAGACGGAGCCTGGAACCCAGCACCCTCCGCATATTCTGCCCCGCAAAAATTCCTCTCCAGTATCCTCGAGTTCACATATATCGATCCACCATGAGACGTTCGGGGCAATGGGATCCCCGCTGACCAAAGCGACCTGGACATCTGCCCAGCTCCAAATCAATAACAGGACTGCCATCTCCACTGCATCATGCGCCTTGGTCAGATACAGGCCCTCCACCAGGGGTATGAGCAACCACAGCTCACACAGGCGTTCCTCGCACTCCTGCCACTTCTTCCTGTAACCCCGGGCTGGCAAACATGATTGGGAGAAACATGATAGGCCTCCCCTCCAGAAGACACAAGCCAAACTCTGCCAGATGACAAATGAGCAACAGCCTCCCTTGCATCCCACAGTAGCAGTATTCCCATTAGAGGCTCATCCCCAGTGGGCCCCAGAACATGGAAACCCAACTCACTTGCTCTTAGCTGGTAATTATGGTTGCACACACCATGTCCCCAAAGCAACAAGCTCTGTGACAGAAGGTTATAGCCATCATGTGTGGACAAGGGATTCGCTGGAAGCCATTGAATATCGTCTTTAAGCCACAGTCACCCAGTACCAATGTTGCACAGACATCCCACACCACAGCCCTCCCACCCCCCCACCCCCAGACTTCATGTTGGGGGACTATGGATCTAGAACAGGGCAGATATATAAAAGACACCGCACACCATGTCCATCCAGTGTGGATGACCAATAGATCTGAACAGAAGAGGAGCCTGCAACCACATGCCTCCTTGCGCCAAGGTTGATACATAAGTCAGACATGCACATCCACACAGGAATGCTGGGAGCCCTCTGTTATCGCCCACACTAACCTTGGTCCCTCGTTGCTATGGGAACCCCCTGCCAAGTAAGTGAGGGGGGAGTGGGATGCAGCCACAGGATTAGGCATCGGAACCCCCTCCCCAGCTGAGCAGAGGAAAAGAGGCTGAGAGGAGCCTTGCATATTAAATTGTGAGAGGAGTGTCACATTTAAAGTTACATTGCTCCTTCATTCAACAAGCTGGAGCTGGAGGAGGAGTTTGCTTGTAACAGCTCTGAGCGCTTGTCCGAGAGGAGGCTCAGAGCTGGTTGTAGATGAAGCCTCATACAGAGCAGTTTGGGCAGTGACCCAGGTGAGCTCCATGGATGCTTCTCCCCAGAGTGTTTCCTCAGCCCCATCCGACAAGTCCCCACGCTGCAGCATCACCTGCCTGTCCCTGCATAGCAATCTCCAGGTGGTTGAAGCGACTGTGGCAGTACCCTACGCTCGCCTCAGCATGCCAGTTTCGCCTGTGGGGAAAGTGGGAGAGGGGCAGAAACAAAGATTAATCGATTCTTCGTTTATAGCAGAAATTTCACCACCTCCTTTTTGCTTTTTCCTCAGTGATTCAAAGACAAACAAGTGCTTTGTATCCACTTTTTCTTTACTGCATTGTTTTCAAAATATTATATATTCAAAAATTCATGTTCTATTCCTCACATCACAAAAAGATTGGAAATTTCCTAAAAACAACAAGACCTTACAGTTTTTGAAAACGTTAAAGGCAGGATCAGTTCTAAACAAAACTTACATTTTTTAAAAAAATTAACAAAATAGAATTGAACAAATATTTAAAAATTAATTACACTTACATTTTTAAAAACACAATTACCATACAGTATTCAAAACTAAAACAACAGAAAACACAGAAATTATTTACACTTTGTTATCTACATTACGTAACATATCAACATTAATACACCATAGGTGCTTAATTAATTGCTGTACTGTATTTACCATACATACTTAGTTCATGGATTATTTGCCACTAATTGCAGTACAACATTAGCCCTTTTCACACAGACACTCCAACACTGATAAAATGGGTGTTACATTTTATTATACATGTTGCAGGGCACCCATAGTGCACACATACAACCCTGCAACATGTATAATAAAATGTAACACCCATTTTATCAGTGTTAGTGTCTCTGTGTGAAAAGGGCCATTATTTCTTTAAAGGTTATTTATTGATTATTATAAGTCACCTATGGAATTTTTTTACTACACCTTAACTCTTTTGCATCTATAGAAAATCTATAAACTTTATAAAATTAAAATCTATAGTCTTCATAAAATGTACAATTATTTACATTTATAGAAATTTATGAAGTCTATAGACTTCATAAAGTTTACATTTATAGAAATGGTAAAGTAATAAAAATGCATTGCTCTTCAAAAGGACAGAGTTAAGGCATTGTAAAATAATTTTAAAAGGTGGCATAAAATAATAAATTACTTTTAAAGAAATAATGTTGTACTTTAGTTAGTGGCAAATAATCCATGAAACAAGTATGTATGGTAAATATTGGTATGGTAATGAATTAAGTATTTATGGTGTATTAATGCTGGTATGTTACACAATGTAGATAACTATGTATAAATAATTTCCATGTTTTTTGGCATTTGAAGTTTTGTTATATTGTATGTTAAATGTGTTTTAAAATGTAAGCATAATTCGTTTTTTTTATGGTTTTGGTGTTTAAGTTCAAGATTTTTATCAGTAAGCATAGAGAGGTTGGGGGAAAGAAATCCACCCACTAAATCTGGGATCCAGATGTTAGACTACAGTGATTTCCCCTACCTTTGCAACTATCCACTATATTTTATAATTAGAAAATTGGGCACCAACCTTGTGAATTTTCTTTTTTTATGGGTCCTGGACAGTCACTCTGCTCATTCAACACCCATGGGAATGTACGAAAGCAGTGTTCCTGGGTGAAAACAGGCATGACACTAACCACCCTTTAACCACCCTTGGTGGTTATTTATGCATGTTGCAGGGCTGTATTGGTGCCCTATGCAACCCTGAAATATGCATAAATAACCACCGAGGGTGGTTAAAGGGTGGTTAATGTCATGTCTGTTTTCACCTCCTGAATGAGAGCAGGGGAGGGAGCAGTACCAGCTGCAATTAGCCCTCCACCTTGAGTGCCAAAATCATAGCAGCACCCGTTGCAAGACCCTCCTGCCAAACGCGGCCTCAGTAGATTCTAATTTATTGCTTTTGTAGTGTTTACTGAAGGTGTGCAGGGAAGACCATGTGACCACCCCCACATATGATGCTCCTCCTCATAGGATGCCAACTCCTCATATGACGTTCTGGCCTGGAAGGCAGCTAAAGTGGTCACACTTATCAGAGAATGTGCTGAGATCTGCTGAGGTGGAGATTTGTGCTGAGTCCTATAGGCCTTGTGATACATGCAAATATCCATTTGGAAGTATTAGTCTTGGAAGCCTTGTTGCCAATTCTATATGCCTTGAAATTAACAAACAATGCTGTGGATTTTCTGAATGGAGAGATTCGTTTGATATATGTCTTAAGAATCCTCCTGACATGCCATAGTTTCTCCTGCTCAGGGTGTGGGCAGAAGGATGGCGGGGGTATCTCTTGTTCCCTATGGAATTTAATGTTTACTTTGGGAATGAAGGCTTCATCTAATCTAAGCAAGACAGAATCCTCTCTGAAAATGTATCTACTGGGTTGAATGGAGAGAGCCCCTAGCTCAGAGACCTATCAGGCAGAGGTGATGCCTACCAAAAATGCCAATTTAATAGTCAAAAAGTACAATGAAATGTCCTGGATTGGCTCAAAAGGAGTCTAAGTAGTGCCTGGAGAACAATGTTTAAATCCCAGGAAAGAAAGCGATGGATCACAGGCAGGACTCGCAATCGGGCAACCCATAGGAACCTCTTGATGTGTGGCTGTACGGACAGTCTGGAGTAGAGTGTGTTTCCTATGGCTGCCACCTGGCATGCTAGGGTGCTCAGGCTCAGCCCCATCTGAAGGTTGGCTTGTAAAAATTCTAGAATGTTTTTGATGCCTGGCGAGCAGGGATCTAACAAGCGTTCGTTACACCAGAAGGGATACGTTTTCCAAGTATGTTGGAATATTCTGCGAGTGGATTTAGGTTTGTCAGCTAACAATTTATTTTTATTTATTTATTTAAAATTTATATCCTGCCCCTCCTGCCCTCAGGGCAGCCCAGGGTGGTGAACAACATTCAATAAAAACAATATATAAACATTTAAAAAACAATTTACAATTACAATATGTGGGGAAAAACCCCACCCCTCACCAAAAGCCTGATGGAACAGCCAGGTCTTACATTCACGCCGAAACAGCAGGAGAGTGGGAGCCAACCGAGCCTCCTCTGGGAGCGAATTCCACAGCACAGGGGCGGCCACCAAAAAAGATCTAACATCGGTGGCCACCTGCCTCACCCAGGGAACCTCCAAAAAGGCTCCCACGGACGATCTCAAGGGTCGCACGGGCACATGGGGAGTGAGGCGGTCCCACAGATAAGCAGGGCTCAGGCCGTGAAGGGCTTTAAAGGTTAAAANTACCATACAGTATTCAAAACTAAAACAACAGAAAACACAGAAATTATTTACACTTTGTTATCTACATTACGTAACATATCAACATTAATACACCATAGGTGCTTAATTAATTGCTGTACTGTATTTACCATACATACTTAGTTCATGGATTATTTGCCACTAATTGCAGTACAACATTAGCCCTTTTCACACAGACACTCCAACACTGATAAAATGGGTGTTACATTTTATTATACATGTTGCAGGGCACCCATAGTGCACACATACAACCCTGCAACATGTATAATAAAATGTAACACCCATTTTATCAGTGTTAGTGTCTCTGTGTGAAAAGGGCCATTATTTCTTTAAAGGTTATTTATTGATTATTATAAGTCACCTATGGAATTTTTTTACTACACCTTAACTCTTTTGCATCTATAGAAAATCTATAAACTTTATAAAATTAAAATCTATAGTCTTCATAAAATGTACAATTATTTACATTTATAGAAATTTATGAAGTCTATAGACTTCATAAAGTTTACATTTATAGAAATGGTAAAGTAATAAAAATGCATTGCTCTTCAAAAGGACAGAGTTAAGGCATTGTAAAATAATTTTAAAAGGTGGCATAAAATAATAAATTACTTTTAAAGAAATAATGTTGTACTTTAGTTAGTGGCAAATAATCCATGAAACAAGTATGTATGGTAAATATTGGTATGGTAATGAATTAAGTATTTATGGTGTATTAATGCTGGTATGTTACACAATGTAGATAACTATGTATAAATAATTTCCATGTTTTTTGGCATTTGAAGTTTTGTTATATTGTATGTTAAATGTGTTTTAAAATGTAAGCATAATTCGTTTTTTTTATGGTTTTGGTGTTTAAGTTCAAGATTTTTATCAGTAAGCATAGAGAGGTTGGGGGAAAGAAATCCACCCACTAAATCTGGGATCCAGATGTTAGACTACAGTGATTTCCCCTACCTTTGCAACTATCCACTATATTTTATAATTAGAAAATTGGGCACCAACCTTGTGAATTTTCTTTTTTTATGGGTCCTGGACAGTCACTCTGCTCATTCAACACCCATGGGAATGTACGAAAGCAGTGTTCCTGGGTGAAAACAGGCATGACACTAACCACCCTTTAACCACCCTTGGTGGTTATTTATGCATGTTGCAGGGCTGTATTGGTGCCCTATGCAACCCTGAAATATGCATAAATAACCACCGAGGGTGGTTAAAGGGTGGTTAATGTCATGTCTGTTTTCACCTCCTGAATGAGAGCAGGGGAGGGAGCAGTACCAGCTGCAATTAGCCCTCCACCTTGAGTGCCAAAATCATAGCAGCACCCGTTGCAAGACCCTCCTGCCAAACGCGGCCTCAGTAGATTCTAATTTATTGCTTTTGTAGTGTTTACTGAAGGTGTGCAGGGAAGACCATGTGACCACCCCCACATATGATGCTCCTCCTCATAGGATGCCAACTCCTCATATGACGTTCTGGCCTGGAAGGCAGCTAAAGTGGTCACACTTATCAGAGAATGTGCTGAGATCTGCTGAGGTGGAGATTTGTGCTGAGTCCTATAGGCCTTGTGATACATGCAAATATCCATTTGGAAGTATTAGTCTTGGAAGCCTTGTTGCCAATTCTATATGCCTTGAAATTAACAAACAATGCTGTGGATTTTCTGAATGGAGAGATTCGTTTGATATATGTCTTAAGAATCCTCCTGACATGCCATAGTTTCTCCTGCTCAGGGTGTGGGCAGAAGGATGGCGGGGGTATCTCTTGTTCCCTATGGAATTTAATGTTTACTTTGGGAATGAAGGCTTCATCTAATCTAAGCAAGACAGAATCCTCTCTGAAAATGTATCTACTGGGTTGAATGGAGAGAGCCCCTAGCTCAGAGACCTATCAGGCAGAGGTGATGCCTACCAAAAATGCCAATTTAATAGTCAAAAAGTACAATGAAATGTCCTGGATTGGCTCAAAAGGAGTCTAAGTAGTGCCTGGAGAACAATGTTTAAATCCCAGGAAAGAAAGCGATGGATCACAGGCAGGACTCGCAATCGGGCAACCCATAGGAACCTCTTGATGTGTGGCTGTACGGACAGTCTGGAGTAGAGTGTGTTTCCTATGGCTGCCACCTGGCATGCTAGGGTGCTCAGGCTCAGCCCCATCTGAAGGTTGGCTTGTAAAAATTCTAGAATGTTTTTGATGCCTGGCAAGCAGGGATCTAACAAGCGTTCGTTACACCAGAAGGGATACGTTTTCCAAGTATGTTGGAATATTCTGCGAGTGGATTTAGGTTTGTCAGCTAACAATTTATTTTTATTTATTTATTTAAAATTTATATCCTGCCCCTCCTGCCCTCAGGGCAGCCCAGGGTGGTGAACAACATTCAATAAAAACAATATATAAACATTTAAAAAACAATTTACAATTACAATATGTGGGGAAAAACCCCACCCCTCACCAAAAGCCTGATGGAACAGCCAGGTCTTACATTCACGCCGAAACAGCAGGAGAGTGGGAGCCAACCGAGCCTCCTCTGGGAGCGAATTCCACAGCACAGGGGCGGCCACCAAAAAAGATCTAACATCGGTGGCCACCTGCCTCACCCGGGGAACCTCCAAAAAGGCTCCCACGGACGATCTCAAGGGTCGCACGGGCACATGGGGAGTGAGGCGGTCCCACAGATAAGCAGGGCTCAGGCCGTGAAGGGCTTTAAAGGTTAAAACCAGCACCTTGAACCTGGACCGGTACTTTATAGGCAGCCAATGTAGAGCCCGGAGCACTGGTGTCATGTGCTCCCTGCGACCCGCCCCCGTAATGAGATGGGCCGCAGCATTCTGCATCAGCTGCAACCTTCGGACCAGCTTCTTGGGCAGCCCCACATAGAGCGCATTGCATTAATCCAGCCTCGAGGTGATGAAGGTCTGGATGACAGTGGCGAGTTCAGAGTCTGAGAGATATGGCCGAAGCCGCCGGATAAGATGTAACTGCCGAAACACACTCCCCACCACAGCCACAACCTGAGATTCCAGGCTGAGCCGCGACCAAGGCTGATGCTCTCTGCATTTAGCGATGCCCTTCCCCTTGCCAAAGACTGCTATCACGCCACGTTAATTGAATCAAACTCCCGCAACCCACGCTGTCTTTTCTTCACATTTACTTCCCTCCTAAAGCCTCCCTGTCCTCCCCCACTCCCCGCACAGGATCTTCTCCACTTCAAATCAAATATTTATTAAAGGCACTGGCTCTCGCCATGACACACAAAACACACAACAACAATAAAACATATACAAAGTATGGCAGTCATCATATACAGCAGTTAATATATGCCAGCAACAATACTCGTCCAAATGTCATATTTTAATATCAATTCAAGATGAGGCCATAGACTGATGTTAACCAATGGTCACCACATCTAGTCACCATACATTAGCCTCCATTCTGCTTCAATGGCCAATTCTAGTTTGTTGATTAGTTTGGTTGTCCGGCTGCTTCGACCCCAGCCGCAAGTCACAACTAGATATTCAAGAATACTCATGATAAAATGACAACAATGTGGAATATATAGCTTAATGCAGCCTCTACCCCCTATGCCCTAATATAGGGCAAATACCTATGCCAAATGCCTTGCTCTTCCATGGAGGTTACTGTGGCAGAGCTTGTCCCCTGACGACAATCAATTATAATGGTAGTTACGCCATGCATATGAGCTGGAGTTAGCCGAAACTTGCCTATAAGGTGGCTATGAACCCCATCTTGAATCAGATCAAAATTAGCCATTCGGTACTGGCTTCTGTCATAGCCAGACAGATACACAGCCATACAGCCAGTAAGGACATAAAAATGAATTATCTTCTCCACTTCTTCAACAACAAGATTGATAAACTGCCTTGCAATCGCTTCTCAACCTTCTCTCTCCTCCACCTCATTCCCTGATGTTCTCCCTCCTGAATCTCTTCTTTTCTCTTTCTCCTCAGCTTCTCTTGATGAGGTCACCTCCTTCCTCTCTTCATCCAAACCCTCCACTTGCCCCCTTGACCCCATCCCCTTTCGCCTCCCAACGTCAGTTGCTCCCACCACTGCGCCTTCTCTGCTGCACATCATCAATCTCTTCCTCTCTACTGGGTCATTTCCATTGGCCTTCAAACATGCTACCATCGCCCTTATCATTAAAAAAGCTACTCTTGACCCCTCTGACTCTTCCAGCTATTGCCCCATTTCACTCCTACCCTTTGCTTCCAAGCTGCTGGAGAGAGCTGTCTACATGCACTGTCTGGACTTCCGCTCTTCAAATTCCTCCCTTGACCCTCTCCAATTGGGTTTCCGCCCTCTCCATTCAACTGAGACTGCCCTTGCCAAAATAACAGATGAGCTTCTCTTAGCTAAGGGTATTTTCAGACGTGACATGCCCCAAGTTGCCCCATCACAGAAACACCCTGGGGATTCCCCGCTGGGATCAAAGTGGCACCACAAACAGACATGCCGCCTGATCCCGGCAGGGAATCTGGGGGGCGGGGCTGCGCGGCGCAACATGCGCCGCAGAGCCCCGCCCCCCCCATCCTCCCCCAGCAGCCCGTCCTCCCGGAGACGGGCAGGCGCTGTGGCCAATGCGGCCGCTGCACCCACCCGCCCCCGGGAAAGTGACCTCGGCCTGGAATCGGCGGCAGCACGGCCGCTGATTCCGGGCCACGGTCAGTGGCCAGACGTGACGTTGACACACTCAACCACGGGGAATTCCCCGTGGTTGAGCATGTCACCGTCACATCTAGCCAGTGTTATGCCGGGTGGTCACCCCCGTGAATCACGGGGGGGCGGGATCAGATTTACCACACTTCCGTGCCTCCTCCCGAGATCACGCTCCCCATATGGGAATCCACTGTGGTTGAGCATGATCTCGTAATGTCTGAAAATACACTAAGTTTAAGGGCCACTACTCTGTTCTTGTCCTCCTTGATCTTTCTGCCGCCTTTGACACTGTCGATCATTATTATTATTATTTTTATTAACAAACATTTATATAGTGCCAGCAGTGTACCTGGCACTTTACAAAGTAATAAAATAGACACGGTCCCTGCCCCTAGGGCTTACAATCTGAGAGACAGGAGCTGGGGGAGAGACTTAGGAAGGGGAACAGAGGGAGAGACAAGGGGTCTAACATTCATGAAGATGCGAGGTCTCAAGTGCACGTACTTGGCTTGGTTACGATGAGAATGACAGCAGGCAGGTCCATGTTGCAAGGATAAGGGTAAACCGATCGTAGGTATAGGAATAGTGGCTCAGCAGGATAAAGAGTCAGACAGAGCAGAGCGAAAGAGGTGAGTTTTAAGGAGAGATTTGAAGGTATGAAGGGAGGGGGCAAGGCGGATGTGGACAGGGAGGGAGTTCCAGGCATGGGGGGCAGCAAGTGAGAAGGGACGAAGGCGCTTAGGGGAGCAGGGAAGGCGTGGAAGGGTGAGAGAAGGGACAGAGGAGGAGCGAAGTGCACGGGCTGGAGTATGGAGGGCGATAAGTGCAGAGAGGTAGGGGGGAGCAAGGTTGTGAAGAGCTTTATAGGTGAAGACTAGGAGCTTGTGCAGGATTCGTTCAGGAAGGGGAAGCCAGTGAAGCGAAGAGAGGAGGGGCTGCACATGGTCGAAGCGACTGGCGAGGTAGATGACCCTGGCAGCAGAGTTTTGGACAGAGATGAGGGGAGAAAGGTGAGACCGGGGAAGGCCAGTGAGAAGGAGGTTACAGTAATCGAGGCGAGAGATGACCAGAGCATGAACAAGAGTTTTGGCAGACGAGACAGAGAGAAAAGGGCGAATCTTAGCAATGTTATGGAGGGAGAAGCGACAGGATTTAGCAACAGAGTCAATGTAGGGTTTAAAAGAAAGGGGTGAGTCAAAGATGAAGCCTAGGCTACGGGCTTGGGGGACAGGCAGGATGGTGACTCCATCAATAGTTATTGACAGTGAGGAAGGAGAGGAAGGATGAGGGGGGAAGATAAGGAGTTCAGTTTTAGCCATGTTGAGTTTGAGTTGACGTTGAGACATCCAGGTAGAGATGTCAGAGAGACAGTTGATGAGACGAGCTTGAACAGAGGGAGAGAGAGAGGGAGTAGAGAGATAGAGTTGAGTGTCATCAGCATAGAGGTGGTATTGGAAGCCATGGGAGGCAATGAGTTTGCCTAAGGATGAGGTATAGATCGAGAAGAGGAGAGGGCCAAGAACAGAGCCTTGAGGAACACCAACTGAGAGGGGGAAGGAGGAGGAGGCGGAGTTGGAGAGAGACACATTAAAGGAGCGGTCAGAGAGGTAGGAGGAGAACCAGTTATGGACAGAGCCACAAAAGCCAAGGGAGTGAAGGGAATCCAGCAAGAGTGAGTGGTCAACAGTATCGAAGGCAGCAGAGAGATCAAGGAGGACAAGAATGGAATAGAGACGTTTAGATTTAGCCACCAGAAGATCGTTGGTGATCTTAGCGAGAGCAGTTTCAGTAGAATGAAGGGGGCGGAAGCCAGATTGGAGGGGGTCAAGGGAGGAGTTGGAGGATAGGAAGTCAAGGCAGCGGGAGTAGACAACACGTTCAAGCAGCTTGGAAGCAAAAGGAAGGAGTGAGACAGGACGATAGCTAGAAGGGTCAGAGGGGTCAAGAGTGGACTTTTTGAGAATAGGAGAGACTGTGGCATGTTTGAAGGCAGAAGGGAAAGAGCCAGTAGAGAGGGAGAGGTTGATGATGTGCAGGAAGGAAGGGGCGACAGTGGGAGTAATGGAGGTGAGGAGGCGGGAAGGAATGGGATCAAGGGGGCAAGTGGAAGGGTTGGAGGAGGAGAGCAGAGAGGAGATTTCCTTAAGGGAGGCAGGGGAGAAGGAGGACATGAGAGAAGGAGGGGGAGGAGGGAGAGGGGTGGGAGTGGGAAGAGAGGAGTGGGAAGCGATGTCGAGGCGGATCTTGTCTATCTTGGAGGTGAAGAAGGAGGCAAGATCCTGAGCAGAAAGGGAAGAAGGAGGGGGAGGACAGGGAGGCTTGAGGAGGGAGTCAAAGGTAGAGAACAGGCGGCGAGGGTCCCGAGAACAGGACTCAATGCGGGAGGCATAGTAGTGTTGTCTAGCAAGGGAGATAGCAGAAGTAAGGGTGGAGAGACAGAATTTGAAGTGAAGGAAGTCAGCGTGAGAATGGGATTTGCGCCAGAGTCGTTCAGCAGCACGAGTGCAAGAACGGAGGTGGCGGATACTAGGGGTGAGCCAAGGACGGGGGTTGTGGGAGAAGGCAGGGCGGGAAGAGAGAGGGGCATGGGAGTCAAGTGTGGAGGAGAGAGAGGCGTTGAGAGCAGAGACAGCGGAGTCAGGGGAGGAGGAAGAGAAGACTGTAGGAAGAAGGGGAGAGAGAGAGGAGGCAAAGTCCAGGGGATCAATAGCTTGAAGGTCACGGAAGGGGCGTAGAGAAGGGGAAGAGGAGGGGGGACAGTGGGAAATGTTGAAAGAGGCAAGGAAGTGGTCTGATATAGGATGAGGATCGAAGGAGAGATCAGCGACAGAGCAGTTTCTAGAGAGGACAAGATCAAGAGAATGGCCATTAGTATGGGTGGGGGAGTTGGTCCAAAGGTGGAGGTTGAAGGAGGAGGCTAGGGAGAGGAAGCGAGAGACTGAGGGCTGAGATGGGTCATCAACATGAATGTTGAAGTCACCAAGGATGAGAGTGGGGATATCAACAGAGAGGAAGAAAGTGAGCCAGGACTCAAAGTCAGAAAGAAAGGAGGAGAGAGGACCAGGGGGACGGTAGATGACAGCAACACGTAGATGGAGGGGGGAGTAGAGGCGCACGGAGTGAGCCTCAAAGGTATGGAAGGAGAGAGAGGGGGGAGGAGAAATTGGTTGGAACTGACAGGATTTAGCAAGAAGGAGGCCCACCCCACCACCCCGTCCTTCAGGGCGGGGTTGGTGAGAGAAGGAGAGACCCCCACAGGAGAGGGTAGCAGGCGTGACAGAGTCCGAGGGAGTGATCCAAGTTTCAGTAAGGGCAAGGAGCTGGAGGGAGCGAGAGAGGAAAAGATCATGGATATAGGGAGCTTTACTGATAGATGAGCGACAGTTCCAGAGGGAGCAGAAAAATGGTAGTTGATGAGGGGGGAGGCAAGGAATAGGGATAAGATTGGGAGAAGGGGAGCGTCGTGGTAGGCTAGAGACAGGAGGAATAGGGATAAGATTGGGAGAAGGGGAGCATCGAGGAAGGCTAGAGACAGGAGTGGAAGGGGAGCAATGAGAGAAAGTAGCCAAGGGAGCAAAGGATGTATGGGGGAGGTTAGAGAGTGGTGATCGGTTGGGGGGAGGAAGAAGCTGGGAGGAGAAAAGTAGAGGAAGAAAAAGATGGACAGGAAGAGGAGAAGGAGAGGAGGGAAAGAAAAGGCGAGAAAATAGGGCAGACATGTTAGTGAGTAAGATAGAAGGGGGAAGTACAGTAGAAAAGAAATGGAGAAAAGTACATGTAAGGCGCGCGCCATTAGGCGCGCGCTTTTCGGCCCGCTGGTCGGTGGAGCTTGGGGCGGCAGGAAGACCAAGCCCCAGGAGAGTCGTGGTATCCTCGAGCGATGACAGCCGAGGATGCTGGGAGCGTATGCAGACGAGCTGCAACCTCACCAGTCCTTGGCCCCCTCTTGGATTTGCTACACTCCCTTGGTTTCTGGGACTTGTTCTTGACTGGTTCTCTTCATATCTCTCCTTCAATGTTTCTCTTGCTGGTACTTCCTCTATGTCGCTTCCACTCTCTGTGGGAGTTCCCCAAGGCTCTGTCTTGGGCCCCCTTCTCTTCTCCCTTTACACTCTTTCTCTGGGTAAACTCATTGAAACCCATGGCTTCCATTATCACCTGTATGCTGATGACACGTAACTCTCTCTCTCCACTCCCATGCTCTCCTCCCCACTCCATTAAGACTCATATTGCTGACTGTCTTGCTGAGATCTCTGCCTGGATGTCTCGTTGCCAACTCAAGCTTAATATGGCCAAGACTGAATTCCTCATCTTTCCCCCAAAACATTCCCCTCTTACTTCCCTCTCAATTTCCATTGATGGAGTCACCATCCAGCCGGTCCCTCAGGCCCGTAGCCTGGGATTAATCTTTGACTCCTCCCTCTCCTTTAAGCCTCAGATCCAGGCTGTTGCTAAATCCTGTCACTTTGCTCTGTACAATATTGCTAAAATCCGACCTTGCCGTACTGTTGCCACTGCAAAAACCCTCATCCATGTTCTAGTCATCTCTCACCTTGACTACTGTAGCTTCTTCCTTACTGGCCTCCCTTGCTCTGATCTGCCCCCCACCCCCTATCTCCATTCAACGCTCTGCAGCCCAAATCATCCTCCTTGCCCATCACTTTGACCATGTACAGCCTCTCCTCTCCACCCTGCACTGGCTCCCTCTATGGGAATGCATTCAGCACAAGCTCCTGGTCTTCACCTTCAAGGCTCTTCATGGTCTTGCTCACCCATATCTCTCTGTTCTTGTATCCTGCCATGCTCCTGCCCAGGAGCTTTGCTCCTCCTCTGCCCCCACCCTTGCCTGCTCACGAACCTCTTGCTCTTCTAAATGTCTTCGCTCCTTCTCCCTTGTTGCCCCTCATGCCTAGAACTCCTTTCCTGGATGCATTCACTCCGCTCCCTCCCAACTTTCAAATCTTTCTTGAAAACCCACCTCTCCATCAGGCGTTCCCTGGCTTATCATGAGCAATATTGCATCCTTTCCTCTACACTCAGAACCTAATTCCCTGTAACTAAACAAAACATGTGAGCCTGCAACTTCTCAACCTCATGAATATATTCTTACCTTTCCTGATGTTTACCTCTCCCTCATATCCCACTTCCTTGTCTCTTTCAGATTGTAAGCCCCTTAGGAGTAAGGACCTGTCTCTGAATGTGGATTGTACAGCTCCAGGTACATTGCTTCTGCTATATAAATAATAAAAATAATACTTGTGTGGGGTTTAGGTGACTTTTTTCTGTGTTGATGACAAATCCGTGGTGGGTCAGGAACGTCATCATTCTGTGTAGGTCCTGTATTGCCTGGGAGCATGATGGTGACCTGATCAACAGATCGTCTAGGTAGGAGTAGACATTGATCCCCTCCATCCCGAGCTTTGCTATCAGTGCCACCAGCACTTTAGAGAATTGCCGAGGGGTGGGGAGGCTAGGCAGAATGGGAGGGCCTGGTGTTGCCAGTGTTGCTGATTGTAAGCAAACCGAAGCCATCTCCTGTGGCTTGGGCGTATGGGGATGTGCAAGTATGCTTCCCTAAGGTCCACTGATGTCAGCCAGTCCCCTGGAGAGATGGCTCTGCATATGGATCTCTGAGCTTCTATTCCAAAGGGTGCTACTCTGGTGGATTTGTTTAAGGATTTGAGATCCAGGATTGCTCTCCAATCTCTAGATTTTTGGGGCACAAGGAAAAGACGACAGTAAAGTATCTGTGATCTTTCTGATTCTGGTACCTGTTCTTTTGCTCCTATGCTGAGAAGTCTTTGTATTTCGGTAAGCATAGCCGAGTATTTTTCTGGTTTTAGAGAATCAGAATCAGTTTATTGACGGCAAAGCTTTCGCTATCGCCCCTTACTTTTATACAAATATACAAGTATACACAAAATATACAAAACAGTTCATAATTAAACATAAGCTTATCAAGCTAATTTCAACCAAATCAATACCTTGTGATTTAAATAATGCAGGAAAATTACTACTAAAGTGCATACTTTATACAACACATTTGAGAATTTACACCTCCATCCACGAGGGGATACCCAAAAAGGGAACCCCGGACTACTCAAGCCCCCACTTAAACCACTCTAAATAAAACCTAATGAAACACAGTATATAAACTTAATAAAAACAAATAAAAATTATAAAAAGAATACAAAACTAAAACCATAACTCCTAATAGTCTGATATCCCACTCCTAGGCTTATACCTTCTCCTTGGCCTACTGGCTGCCCAGTCTTGCCAAGTTACCTTGAATCGTATTCCTTTTCTTAGTGGCCAGCGAAACAAAAGTTGCAATGGCCACCATCTGCTCCTCCTCTGCTAGGAGCATCAAATACTGATAACTTTGCTCCATTGTAATGGTTAAGTCCTCCCTTAACAGTGGAGACAACCAAGCCGAATGCAGGCTGTCAAAATGTGGGCATCATAGCAGGAAATGTTGCAATGTCTCCACCTCTCCTTGACTACAACAGCAGTGTCATTGATTGATGGGAATACAAGACTTTCTACCCTCTACTATGGCTGTTTGTACTTGGTGAATCGAGTCAAAGTGTAACATCTATGGAGCCTAGGATCTCTTATCATATCCAGATATGTCTCTAGCTTCCCATCGGATTTTATCTGGCTCAACGTAGGGGCAACTTTCCAAGAGTTCTGGATACCAAGATCCTCTTGCAAGGCTATATCCTGAGCTCTAATAACAATCTCGTGCAGAACCTGGGGCGAGGCTTTTTCACAAAAATATTGGAAGGAAAAGCCAAAATCTGTCATCAGCCTCCCCAAATATATCAACCAGGGGTAGGCACGAATGCCAGTATGTAACAGTTCTTCCCGTAAACATAGAAGCGGCAGGTCTGTTTCCTGATAGGAAAGTAATCTTAGCCAGAATCTAATATAGGCTAGTTTAGCTAATGTTCCCAACGAGACCAAGCCTGTTTCCAAGTGGAGAACGGCACCTGGAACACCGTTTTCCACTTTTAACAGTCTACGCAGGAAAACATTTTGGACTTTCTCCATTATTCCAAAATTGGGGAAAGGAATCAGCTCTATCCCAAACATGGCCATAGCTGGCACCTTGGCACTATAGACACGCAGGAAGGTAGACACAGTGACTCCCTGCGAAATGTTGGCTGCTCGGTTTAATGATTGCATTGGCAGCTTTTTGTGCTTTTAGTGCTCTACCCTTTAGGTGGCTGTTCCAAGTTCCCCTATTTGTGAATGTAACCCCTAGATAACAAAAGGAGGAAGTCAATTCCAAGTCCCCGGCTGCTGTATGTAGCCGCGGAAGGCTCAGAAGCCACCAGAAAGCCTGGAGCATGGACTCGGGGAGGGTCAGGGAAGCACACGGGGAAATAGACACGGCCAGGGAGGAGGGTCTGCCCGGAGAGTCACCCAGGGAGAGCCTGAAGGAGGGGGAGGGATAGCCGGTAGTCGCGGAAGACTTGGGGTCCCTGCAGCCCCTCTACTGGCAGCACCTCCTCCTGGCCGTCTCAATTTCCCCGTGTGCTTCCCTAACCCCGAGTCCCTGCTCCTGGCTCACCGGCGGCTTCTGAGCCTTCCGCGGCTACCGGCAGCTATGCCCCGCCCTCCTCCAGGCTCTCCCTTGGTGACTCTCCTGGCAGCACCTCCACCCCGGCCATGTCTATTTCCCCGTGTGATTCCCCGACCCTCCCCGAGTCCATGCTCCAGGCACACTGGCAGCTTCTGCCCCTCCCCCCCAGCCATGTCTATTTCCCCGTGTGCTTCCCCGACCCTCCCCGAGTCCCTGCTCCAGGCTCGCCCATGGCTTCTGAGCCTGACCCGAGTCTGCATAGCTGGTAGCCACGGAAGGCTCAGAAGCCGCCGGCGAGCCTGGAGCA
>QEPC01001257.1:1109133-1121773 GCA_003113815.1 Sphenodon punctatus
AGGAATGCATTTCATCAGTTACATCTGGTGTGACAGCTTCAGCTGTATGTTTCAGTAAAAAGCCCTATACGGTCTCGGTCCCTCTTATATTGGGGACTGCCTCACCTTCCGTGACTCAGGACGGACCCTCCGATCCACTGGGGGTGCCTATCTGGAGGTCCCCTGTGTAAGGCGGGGGACCACCATGGAGAGGGCGTTCTCGGTGGTCGGGCCATGGTTGTGGAACTCCCTTCCAAAGGAAGCCTGCCTGGCCCCGACTCTGCTCACCTTTTGGCAGGCATGCAAGACTTGGCTGTTCACCCAGGTCTTTGGAGGGAAGGGAGGGAGGGGTAAATGGGGGAGATTGGTGGGGTGGGGAAATTGGGGGACCTGGAGGGTAGGGTTAGGGTTGGGGGTTTTAATTTTTTTTAAAGTGATGTTTGTTTTTAATGTATTTTACTGTTTTACCATATTGTTAGTCACCCAAGATGCTGTGGGCATGAGGGGGCGGCATAAAAATGCTAAGAAATAAATAAAGAAATAAAAAATAATGACCTGGCCGCCATCATCCATGCTTTCATTACCTCAAGATTGGACTATTTCAACGTGCTCTACGTGGGGCTACCTATGGTGACGGTCCAGAGACTGCAGATAGTGCAGATTGCAGTGGCCCATCTCTTTACGGGGATGGGTTGCCATGAGCACATTACACTGGTGCTCCAGGCTCTGCACTGGCTGCCTATAGTCTTCTGGGACTGATTCAAGGTATTGGTTTTGACCTATAAAGCCCTATATGGCCTTGGTCTGACTCACCTGCAGGACTGCCTCGCTCTCCACGCTCTGGAGCAGCTGCTGTGGTCCACTGGGAGTGCCCTTCTTGTGGTCCCCCCATGTGGCCTGGAGGCCCACTATGGAGAGGGTGTTCTCGGTGGCCACACCTAGGTTGTGGAACTCCCTTCCGGTGGAGGCCCGAGTGACCCAGAATCTCCCCTCCTTCCATTGTATGTGTAAATCCTGGCTGTTCTGCCTGGCTTTTGGCGAGAGAGATGGGGTGTAGGCTGGTGGGGAGTGGGTTAGGGTTTGTTGTTCAGTGCTATCCTTTTTAATGTGTTTTAATTGTGTTATTTTTAGTTTTTAATATTTGTTTACTGTTGTAAGCTGCCCTGAGCTGCTTGGAGCAGGAGGGGCGGTGTAAAAATAAACAAACAAACAAGTCTATGTAATCCCTCTGACCCATTGGCTATCTAACCCTAGCCTAGTCAGGTCACAGTCCACTGACAGGCAAATTACAGAGTCTTTTACTTGTTCCCTTGTGGCAGCCTCTAAGCCTCTTCTGTCAGGGCAGCGTTGGGCGTTCCTCCACTTCCAAGCAGCTTCTCCACTCAGGAAACCCAGGTCCAAGAGGCAGCCACAGCAGAGCTCCTTCCGTGTTGCTCCGTTCCTGCAGTGGGAGGTGAGGGCTGGAGTCTGCAGCTTAACGGGCCTGAACTGTTTGAGTGTCCCAAATTCTCCCTTTCTCCTGGATGGGTGAGGCTTTGGGCCTGGTAAAGCAGCTGTGCTTCTAGCTGTGCTCCTGCTTGGACAGAGGTTCACAGAAGAGCTGGAGAGCTGGGGGCAGTCACTCACCAGATATACCTAGACAGAAGATTAGTGCTGCCTCCTGCTGGCCGATGCGGACCTTTCCCTATGAGTGCTGAATGAGCAGAGTGACTGTCCAGAACCCATGGAGAAAGTTCCACACCACTTTTGTATTATGCTCTTACCAGTCTGGTTTTGCTAATACACAAGGCCGGATCCCAGGTTTTTGTGGGCCCATGGGTCCACTGAGACAGAGTATCAGTGGGCCTCCGTTTTGCCCTGCTGTTTTGGACCCACCGGGTGCCCCTGGCTGCATGGAAAGCACTTCCGCGCATGCATGGCCAGTTCTTATGGCCCCAGGCAGTCAGCTGAATTTGGTGCTGGTTTGTTGGTGCAGGACCAAAGCGGAGCCAAGAGAAGTGGGCAGAGTGGGGAGGCAGTGGCGGCAGCAGAGTTGGGGCCGGGGCAAAGCCTGTGGCCTCCTGGAAGGCTGTGGGCCCTTGGCAAATGCCTGACTTTGTCGACCTCTGATGCTGGCTATGCTAACACAGATACTTTTGTCTCTTCTGTATTTCACCATGTTACCAAAAGAAATCTCAGAAATAGGGGTGATGTGTTGCCCTTACTATTTTTACTTAAACACCCAAGAAGGCAGCTAAGAATATGAAACCATTTAACAGATGTTCTCTGCATGCACACTCGCCTAGCAATCTTACTTCATTTATGTTGAACAAACATAGCCTCTTTTATTCTTGTTTCATTTGTTAAATATAAATGTTATTACACAAGTTTTTCCTATTTATTAATTAATTTGATTCATCAAATATTCAAGTTGTGCAGCTGGACCAAGCTAGCTTTGCTGGAATAACCTTAAATTCTGGAATCTCCCAGGAGAATGGTGATAGACAAGAGGTAGATGAAAATGAAATGTAAAGATGAAGATTCAAATCCTGTTTAAAGAAGCAGGCAAAGCACATTCTGCATCAGACTTACAATTCAATTCAAAATTTATTATATAGCCAACGGCCATTGTACAAATAATATCAAATAACATGTATACATCAAAAAGCATCTAATGATAGGGCAGAACAATCTAAAAACAAAAATATTACAAGGCAATATTACAAAATAATACTATAAGCCTCCTCTACACCCTTACCCACAAAAGGTAAAGAGGACCGACTAACCAAACCCAACTCCAGAGTCCACCCCAACTATTGCGAGGGCTTATAATGTGAAATCGTCCCTACCTTTTATTCCAAGTCCTGGGGTCTATCTAAACTTCACCCTTGTAACTTGCGTTTAACATTAAGAACAGCTGTCAAAAATGTTGACACATTTAAGGAAACTATATACTCCCTGTCTGAGAGTAGAAAATCTGCCTGTGCAACCCCAGGGGCCAAGAATTTTAAGAGGGGGGCTATAAAAATCGACCTCCAATGTTGGTAAGAGGGGCAAACCAGAAGAACGTGAGCCACTGATTCTATACACCTCTTTTGACTCTCGCAGCAGTCCAAGCACAGTCTCTCTTCCTTTGGGGTACCCTTTAAACTTCCAGTCGTAAAAGCCAACAGGAATACATTGTCTGGCCAAAGTCAACGCAATTCTTCCATTACTTATCCTAAGATCAGCCAGGTAACTGGGTCCCTGAGGAGGTATCCTGATTTCCTTATACAACTGGGAAATTTTGTGTGTCTGAATTAAAGCATGTTCGTTTTGCAGATCTTGGTCACATATACGTGTTTTGACTTCTGGCCAAATTCTATCAAATGGAAAGGACAAAGCATACACCGAGAAATCCAAGGAACCCAGAATTTTAATAATTTGCTCAGACCAGCTGCCCACAGCAGAATGAACTGCCAGATTAGCCAAGGACCCAGAAGGTAACAGCTGCAAATGCAGCCAATATTTAATAGCAGCCAGTTTGGCTTGCAACGCAACACTCCGCATCCCTGCCTCCACCCTCAGCAGGGCTGCCGGGGTGTACCAGGGAGCATGCAAGATAGTTCTCAAAATTCTGTTCTGCTCCACCTCCAAATTATTCAATTTATGGGCTCCCCAAATTTGTACCCCATAGAGGAATTGTGGAATCATCTTGGCCTTAATCAATTTACAGGCAATGCCTCGTCCAGTAGTTCTGACCGCAAGTCTGGCGGCCTTAAAGTGGGCGTTCCAAGAGGGGATTGCGGACACAATGACCCCTAAGTATTTGTATTGGTTTAGCTGTTCTATTTTATGTTCCCCCAAATACCAATTATGGTGCCTCCGGGTATTACCAATCTCCATTACCTTTGTCTTGGAGTGGTTAATCGTTAGAGACTCCTTCTTACAGTAATCTCCAAAGGCCCTCATCAATTTCCTTAAGTCCACCTGTGACCTGGCAACCAGTGCAGTATCATCTGCATATGAGAGAGTAGATGTCGAATACCCTCTGATCTCCACTGGGTGGAAGGCGGGGCTCGCCAATGAACCCCTCATATCGGCCAAAAATAAATTAAAGAGTATTGGGGTCAGGAGGCAGCCCTGTCTAACACCTCTTCTTACAGTCACCTGGCCCGAAAGGCTGCCATTCTTATTAATTCTCACCCTTAAGGATGTATCTGAATGGACTGCCTTTATCAACAAGAGCAATCTAAGATAAATACAATATTTGATCAATTTGCTCCAAAGTAGTTCCCGGCAGATCGAATCAAACGCCGACTTCAGGTCTACAAAACAGATATAAAGACGAGATCCATGACGGGCAGCTATATATTTGGAAATTAAATGATCAAGGACAAATATATGGTCTATTGTAGACATACCTTTCTTAAAGCCTGCCTGTTCAGGCCCTATTAGATTACCTTGTGCAATCCAGTCAAGAACATCAGACTTAAAAGTAGGGTAGATAGACTTAAAACACCACCCACCTTGTGCTAACCCTAGGAAACGTTCCAAAGCATTTCAGTGCTTGAATTCCTGATTCTAATTCCACATTATAAAACTTCTTTTGTTGGGGTGTTTTTGTTTTATATGTCAAATATTTTACTGTACGATGTCAAATTTTCATCAGAAAACTGTCAAAAAGTTCAGAGACTACAGCATCTTGTGAAATTCTCCTACTTTCCTTAATCTGTGCATATATCTTCTGAGACATGGAGATGAAATAGTTCAAACGATATCTTTTTATTGGATCAAATGTCTGTTGTTGAGAACAGTGAGAAGTTGGTCCAATAAAAGATACCATATGAACTACTTCATCTCCATCTCGTACATTTGGTACCAATGCAGCAATCATACTGGGTGAAAACAAGAGAAACAGGGGTGAGCCAAATCCCCTGGCCACCCCAGGAAGGGCCAGTCACCTTACTTTGGAGGCAAGGAGGACAGTTCAAACAAGCTACCTCTTGGGGAATCGGGGGGAGGGGGGGTTGTTGTCACAAGTCCTTCCATGCCACAGGTCGGCTGAGGAACTGACCTGTGGCATGATCGGTTCCACATGGTATAGGATTTCCAGACCCCTGCTGCCCAGCAGGATCGGGGCCCCAGGAGGAGCTGCCTCCAAAGAGCTGATGGGGGGGAGGGAGGGGAAATAGGAGCATATCGCCTGGTCCAGGTGCATGTGCCAAACAGCTACTAGGGGAGGGGGGGGGGAAAGATAGAAGGGGATGATCAGCTGTTTGAGTAGATGAGTGTACTCCTCTGTCCCCCATCAACTGGATGAGCATGGTTCTCCAGCCCCCCCTCCCCCAATCAACTGTTTGGTGGATGGGGTGGGTGTGCCCCTCAGAACCCAATCCGCAGACCTCACCTTGTGACCAGGTTGGGCTTAGCAGATGGGAGGGTGCATGTTAGCCCAAAGGCCAAATTAGTCCAGCTATGTGAGCCTTACCCTGCACCACCAACCTTCTCCAGTCTATGCATCTGGTAGCAGCCAGCCACCCACCCTAAAGTGGAACTGGGCGAACATCTGCCGGCCACTGAACTGATGAGCAGGTGACTCGTGGGCTACTGTCTCATTTGTTTTCACCCACTCTCTCTAGATTACATATAGCTTTGGAACACTTGGTTCCAATGATTCCCACAGGCTAGTAAATAGAAATATTTAGTATTTGAAGAGTATTATCAAAACATTGAATTAAAATAAAAAATTAGCAGGTTTTTTTGTACCACCCAAGCTCTGTTAAAGTGTTGCTCAGCAAGGATGCAGACATTATTAATGCTTTGGCAGTAATGACCGAGATCCTCTTGTCTGATCTGGTTGCTTTGTGGTGTTAATGGTCTAGAAAGTCCTAAGCTAGAGGAGAATCATCCTTTTCTAGAGGAATGTCTGTGTAACATTTGTTGCGACCTGGCAGATGAGCTGCCATAGCTTCCTCTGGGCCCCATATAGAAAGGCATTTCCATGGGGAAAAGATTATGACTGGGCCCACCCTACACTCCAGAAATT
The DNA here is from genome assembly GCA_003113815.1 of Sphenodon punctatus. Taxonomy (NCBI): domain Eukaryota; kingdom Metazoa; phylum Chordata; class Lepidosauria; order Sphenodontia; family Sphenodontidae; genus Sphenodon; species Sphenodon punctatus. Next base: position 1,115,120 of record QEPC01001257.1, read on the forward strand.
TCTTCTTGGTCAGAATAATGATTGAATTCCTGGATAACTTCTTTAAGCCATTGGCAGCCATGTGTAGGAAAACAGTCCTCAAACAGCTCTAAATTTACTCTGGTGTCTGGTACCTAATCCATCCCGAGATCAGCTAAACACAAAGATGGCATATATAGTAAGGGCTCTAAATTAGGGGTTACCACACAGGAAAAGGATCTCTGAGTTTTTGTAGGCAACACTGAAAACTTCAGCTCAGGGTGCAGCAATGGTCAAGAACGCAAAGAGAGTCTTAGGAATTATTTGGAAAGGGATAGAGAATAAAACAGAAAATATCATACTGCCAATATATAAATCTATGGTATGACCACACCTTGAATACTGCATGCAGTTCTGGTTGCCCCATCTCAAAAAGGATATAGTAGAACTGGAAAAGGTACAGAGAGGGCAACAATGATGATAAAGAGCAGAGAACTGTTTCTGTTATGGGTGTGCGTTTCATTCTTGTTATTATGATAATAAAAACAAAAATTGTGATTTTCATTTTTGTTATTGTAATAACGAAAATGACAAATAATAACAACAAAAACAAAAATTGGTTTTTGAAATAAAGGGAAAACACTGACAAACATATTTCCGGCTAAAACTTTCTTGTTTCTTATTCAATTCTGATGACACGTGGGGACCTTGTACCCTCAATGGAGGGCACTATGTGTATCAAATGTTGAAAAGATTGGATAAAGGGAATTGATTTTAGAAGCAATTGAACGTTGTGATTTTAAGAAAACCTCCATACACATTCCTGGCTATACCTTTTTTTAAATCTTCCATCCAATTTGCATGAAACCTGGGAAGATTATGTCCCTCCACTAATGTACCAATCCTTCCAAATTTCAGAAAGATTGGATAAAATGTCCTGATGCTATAAGCTATTAACTTGAAAATACTTTCCTAGCTGTAACATGTTTATATTCCATCTTGTTTACATGTAATTTGGCAGATATTTATCACACACCTTCCCTGTCTTATCTTCCAAATTACAGGACAATTTGATAAAAGAGACCCAATTGTGTAAGCAATTGAAGTTGTCCCTTTGAAGACCATTATTTAGATAAATATCAGCATGTGCAGCGCCAGTCACAAGCAGGCACCTGACATGGTGGGGGGAGGGAGGCTGAGGAGCAACCCAACAGACTGACAGACACATTCACTGGCTAACTACTGCATGCTTCCAGATTTACAGGACCAATTGGTGGTGGTTTCAAAGTGGTCATAGGGGGCAGCCCTCAGGCGGTCATAGAAGGGACATGACTGGGACTTTGGGGATAGCATCTCAGAAATCAGGAGACATAGTTTACACATCCAGGCTGGCCAATTATCATCACAAATCACATCCTGCAGCACTGTGACAGAGGACATAAGGGAATCTCTATTGGCTCTTTCCTAAACAGATGCTTCCGATTTCCCAGTAACAAGTGTGGGAGAAAAGTTGGGATGGTCACAGCACAGAATGAGGATATTTGGTTGACATTTTGGGAACTATGTGATTTTATTTAGGGAGTGTGTGATATTTGTATATATTATGCTTTTGCATATCTGTATTATATTGTTTGTTTGTGTGTTTGTTGTTTATTTGTATATCTGATGGCCATGGCGGAAGCTGGAACCTAATAAATGGAATGATGATGACGACGACATTTTGCTGCCCAATTGGCATCACAAACCGATCTTATACCAAAGTGACACGTAAGAGAATCCCTGGCATACGCTCATTCTCTGCATATGCTGTAGGGATGGGCGAACGTGGTTCGGATGTTTGGAGTTCAGTCCGAACTCAGTTTGTTTGGACGTCCGAACCGAACTCTCGAACGACCAAACAGTTTGGTTGCGTTCAGGCGAGTTTGGAGGCAGGAAAAACGTCTTTCCAGGACCAAAAATTAGGTTTTGGTTTCTATTTCGTTTCAGTTTTGCTATTTTTGAATGTTTGGCCAAACCGAACTCGGCTGAACCGAATCATTGAACCCGAACTCGGGTTTTGAACCGAACGACTGAACATCCGAACCACGTTCTGTTCGCCCATCCCTAATATGCTGTGCAGGCATATAAAATTGGAACCCTTTATCACATCTTTCTGATATTTGGCAGAGATGATCCTGAAAGTATGAGATACAGCCCTGCCAAATTTCATGTTCACTGGTTGGACTACAAAGATGTTAGTCAGACATACATTCATAAGTTAATTGCTTATACCACCAGGACCCTTTATTCAATCCTTCTGAAAGTTGGCATAGATAGTAAACATGGGGAGGTGTATAAACCTGTCAAGTTTCATCTACATTAGATGGGAGGCAAAGATGTTACAACCAGGAATGTATATGCAGATATTTGCAAAATAGTATAATTCAACGGCACAAAATTTTGATATTTATAAAAATGAAAACAAAAGATTTACGGAAAAAAACACCAAAATGACATGGGTCCCTGGTGCACATCTCTAGCTTCTGTATGAGGCTTGATAGGATAGGACTCTTCAACTTGGAAATGTTTGAGAGGGGATATGATAGAAGTTTATAAAATCATGAATGGTGTGGAATGAGTAAATAGGGAGTTATTTACCCTCTCAAAGAGTACTGGAACTAGGGGAACACTCCGTGAAACTAACGGGGAGCAGATTTATTTTTTCCACTCAATGCACCATTAACTTGTGGAGTTTGTTGCCAGAGGTGGTGGTCAAGGCCAGTAGCATATATGGTCTAAAAAAGGATTGGATTAGTTCTTGGAGGATAAGTCCACCAATGGCTATTAGACGAGCAGGTTGGAGGACGTAACCTCTGACTCTTGAGGACTGGGAGTGAACAAGAGGGAATATAGATCACCCCATGATGACTTGTTGGGTAATTCTCCAAAGCGACCAAGATTGGCCACTGTTGGAGAAAGGATGTTGGGCTTGATGGACCATTTGGCCTGACCCAGTATGGCACTTATGTTCCTATGAACCACCCCACCCCGCCCCCAATCTTGCCTTAGAGCTCCCAGCTAGGTGGCTGTTGAGAGAGCTGAAATGATCAGAGAACAGAATACACACACAATAAGGAAATGTATAAGACCTATTTAATAATAGATGTTAAGCTATATTACTATAGCATAGCATGATAAAATGTGTTTATATATGCAAGTTCTAATATGTAAGAATTCATTAGTGTAAGAAAGGCATAGTAGCAGTGATGTATTATCTTATAGGCCAAGGTACAGAGCGGCAGCGCATGAAAGCCAACATTCATTGGTTGAGAGAGGAAGGGGCTAGAAAGAAAATTTTCCAAAAAGTTTCATATTCGTTATCATTATTGGAGTTTGAGTGATAGTGACTCTCTCAAGGACACCCAATGTTTTCGTGGCTAAGACAGGATTTGAACCCTCATCTCCGAGGTCCACATCCAACACTTTACACTAAGGTACACCAAGGTACTAAGTAAGTACTACGGTACTAGTGCAAGGTACTACAGCACTAGTACTAAGGTGCACCAAGGTACAACAGCTTCATTTATAGTTTCATTTTTATTTGTCTGTCTCCTACTATGACCCACAATCAACCAGATATTGACCCACTGCATTCTGAATGAGCTGCTTGCTTTGACATCAGCATCTCAGGCAGCATACTGTGAGATGGACATATGTATTCCAGTTTTGCCAAGATGAATACAAAGGATTTCCGCACAGCAGGAGGGAGAGTGAAAAAAACTAGGGCCAAAACTGCTTGTCCAGAATTGTCCATGTTCCTCATCATTTTGAGAAGAAAGGATGCACAACCATATCAGTCATAGCTTGAAAATATAAAACGAATTGTCTTGCAATATGGGAACAAACAATATCTGAATAACCCAATAAATAAATGTGAAAATGAAAGTAAAATTATATTTAGCTTTATTTTTCCTTGACATAATTAGGCAATCAAAAAGTTGGAGAGAGGTAAACAGTGGGGTGCCTAAGGGTCAGTCACTTTGAGCCAGTATTGTTTAATATATTCATTAATGATCTGGGGGGGGGAGAGGATAAAGAGTGAGGTGGCTAAATTCAGAGGACGCCAAATTATTTATTTATTTAAATGTTTAGCCCGCCTTTCCCAAATGGCTCAAGATGGCTTACAAAGCAGATAAAAACAATACATATAAAAAAGCATAAAACTCCCAAACTTCCCCTCACCCCAAGCCAACAAAACCCTCCCCAACCACCTCTTCACTCCACTATTTATCATTTCTATAGCGCTACTAGTTGTTAGGGGTGGGAGTACCGGTTCTACCGGTAACTGGTATTGCCAGTATTAGGCATACCGGATTTAAATCCGGTAATCCGATAATCTGGTAACCCGTACCAGATCTTTTTAATGGTACCGGTTACCGGATCTTTTAATTTGGTGAAGGTGGCAGTTGGCAGACTTTTGTCATGCAAGTTTGTTTTTGTTTTTAAGTACTTGAGTCCCACCCTGCCCCCTCCCAGAGGTGCAAATGGATACATTTTGCACCTTTTTTTACCCTGCCTTGGATTGCTTTTTTGAAATAAAAAATGTCATCCAATCCTGAAGGTTTCTTTAGGGTATGGGCACTTTAACTGGCTGGTGGTGCTGGCCAATAATCTTGGGTTTTTTCTTTCCTTCTGTGGGACCTTCTGGGGCTTGTGCTTGTCCAGCCATTTTACAGCAGGCTTGGAGACGAAAGGATCCACAGACTGCTGGAGGCGTGCATGCGACTGTTGGTAAATTTGGGGTTCCCTTAGTACAGGATCCCCTTGGTGCCCTTAGCAAGGGGGATGGGGAGGTACTTAGGCATGGGGGCACTAGTGGACTGGCCTGAGTAGGGTACCCCTAGACTTAGGGATAGGATGGGGGGGTGATTTTAGCCAGCAGGACATGTGCTGTGTGGGGGGGCATGGGGCACAGTGCAAACAGTGGGCAAGGGCATGCCATGATGAGAGTTTCTTTCCACTGGCACAGGGGGTGGGGAATGGTGGCCTTGCCACCATGGTGTGTTTGTCTCTAGCCCTGTCTTGTTTTGGGGTGTGGGGGGTGCCTGCCCACTGCCCTGCTTGATTGTGTGGGGCAGCAGTGCTGGCTTTGGCTTGTGGTGTACTACAGCTATGGCTGTCTTGTCTGAGGCTTTTTGGAAGCTGAGCCAGTGGGGGGTGGGAAAGCTGGCTGCCTGGCTGTGCCCGCTTGTTTTGGGGTGTGTGGGGGTGCCCATGCCCACTGCGTTGCCCACTGGCCTGTGTGTTCTGTGGTGGGTGGCATGCTTTTTGGAGGCTTTGCCAGTGTGGGTTGGGAACAAATGTGACTTGCTGTGTGCTTGGTTGTGTTAGCTTGGCTTGTGTGTTGTGTTCAGGTTTGGGGGGTGGGGTCCCCGGTTGCCAGGCAAACGGTGGGGCCTGTGTGTGCACTGTAGCACTATGGCTGAGTTGTCTGAGGCTTTTGGAAGGTGAGCCAGTGGGGGATGGGATGTGGGAAAGCTGGCTGCCTGGCTGTGCCCGCTTGTTTTGGGGTGTGTGGGGGTGGCCACTGCGGGGCCCGCTGCAAACTATTTTAGTTGGTGTCTGGGTGAGGGTTCCCTTCCCATACACCAAATTTTAGTTGGTGTCTGGGTGAGGGTTCTATGAGACTGCAGTGCAAAAAAAAATAATGCAATTGTGTCTCTCTACCATCAATCTTCACTTTGCTCAACTAAACACTGGCTGTCTTGTCTGAGGCTTTTTGGAAGCTGAGTCAGAGGGGACAGCTGCCTGGCTGTGCCTTGTTGTGGGATGTGTGGGGGTGCCCACTGTGTTAACTTGGCTTGTGTTTTGTGTTCAGGTTTGGGGGTGGGGGGGTTCCCCAGTTGCCAGGCCAGTGGTGGGGCGGGGACAAATGTGACTTGCTGTGTGCTTGCTTGTGTTAACTTGGCTTGTGTGTTGTGTTCAGGTGTGGGGGTACCCCGGTTGCTTGCCAGGGCAATGGTAGGGCCTGTGTGTGGCTGCTGGGGGTGTCTCGTCTGAGGCTTTTTTGGAAGCTGAGCCAGTGTGGGATGGGATGTGGGAAAGCTGGTTGCCTGTGCCCACTTGTTTTGGGGTGCCCCACTGCTGTGCATGCAGTGGCTCACTGGCGTGGCTTGCGTGTTCTTTGGTGGGTGGCACTGGTGCCATGCTGCTTGGCAGTCTGGCAGGGCCTGGCTGACAATGCCAGGGGGTTCTCCAGTTTTTCAACCTGGTGTTCTCTTCAGGTTTGTGGGTGGGGGTCCCTGGTTGCTTGCCAGACCAATGGTGGGGCCTGGCAACTGTGTGCTGCACACTGCAAGTGCACATAGCACAACACAGTGAATTATTTTTTTCTTTTCTTTTTCATCCTCCAGCCACTGGACTGTGTTGGACTGTGCAGTTGGCAACATTGGACGTCACATGCGAGTAGCCGGCTGCGGGTAAGCGAGTGCGAGCATTGTCGAGCGCGCACACTTACACTGTAGCACCACACCTACACCTCTACCCCACTTTACTCTCTCTATTCTCTTCTCTACCCCACTCCAGCTCTACCCCACCCCCTTGCCAAACCCCTCCTCTCCCACCCCCTAGCTGTACCCCACCCCCTTGCCCTACCCTCCTCTACCCCACCCCCTAGTTCTACCCCACCTACTCTACCCCACCCTAGTTCTTCTACCC
>QEPC01001257.1:1125689-1151782 GCA_003113815.1 Sphenodon punctatus
TGAAGGGCCTCAATACCCACAATCTCCTGGACTGGATACCTCCTAACAGGCCAGTCCTCTCTAAAAATGATGGCTACACCACCTCCCCAGTCATCCGCTGATGCTGCACGGCATACCCGGCCGGAACGAGATCGGCCAAAGTTGGACCGGTCAACTCATCCAGCCAGGTCTCTGTAATACATGTGAGGTCTACGGCCCCATCCGAGATTAAATCCCAGACAATTGGGGCCTTGTTCACAACGGACCTCGCATTTAGCAGCAACAGTCCCCCACGTGTGGACCTTGGACCCGGCTCCTCCCTCTCCCTCAGCAGGGGGATGGCAACCTGCACCTCCCTTAGGTAACTCGGTCCCTTAGAGGCGCGTGCCATCTGATCCCATGGACCGTACCGTCCTCGCCCCAGAACCACCCCAATAGCCTAGCATGTTGGACTAGGTAAATACATATTGGCCAGGCATTTAGCAGATCAGGAGAGGAGGTTGGAATGAGGGATTTGTGGGATTTTCTAATGTATATATTTTATGTGTTTTTGTTTTATAAGGTTTTTACGTTGTTACCTGCCCTGTACTTTAGGGTAAGGGCAGGATATAGGCTTAAATATATCAGAGAGCTCGCAAATATTCTGCTTAAGAGCCCACTGGTCTTGGTGAAATAATCAGCAGCTCAGTCCTATAAATGTCTGTAGGTACAAAATAGTGCATGTCATGAGTAGATCCAAGTCTTTGCAGGACTGAGGATTAAAAGAATGCAACTAAGTAAAATAGCTTTGGCTTCATGGTAAATGAATACAAAGCTATTATATACATTGTGCTGCAAATTACTCCTATGACTGTAGTTGCTAAACCACACATAAGGGAAGGTCAAAAGCCACATTCGTGGCAGTAAGTAATCAGGTTAAAGGATTTTAATGGTAGTGAAAGAAACTGCTCCTGTGACAACACACACTTTCTTGTGGAGTCTCAACAAGATCAATCCTCTTTCACCTGTTCAATATTTACATGGAGCCATTAGGAAAATGGGTAAGACTAGGTGTATTTTTAAGTGTCAACAATATGCAGGTGTACCAGTCCTTCACCAGATATGACAGTATGACAATCTCAGTGAATAGATTAGATCAGCTCATGGATAAAGAACAGCTGGTTGAAGTGGAAACTGAGCAAGGAGAGTACGACTTAGTATGTCAAACTAACGACGACAATGCCAGTATGTCAAAAGTTATGCTTTCAGGGAGAGGCAAACAGTTTGAGGTATTTACCGTCAACTCACTGTATGGTCTCCCTTGGTTGAAGGTACATATCCACAGCTAGTCAGTTCGGTAGTCCCAGACTCCTTGTACGACACTGCCATTTTTACACAAAGTTTGTTAGTAGCGTATTTTTAAATTCCTGGGGAAACAAACTCGCATGGGTGTGTGCGTTAGATGTTCCTAGCCGGGTGCCATTGAAAACAGCGGACACCGCGAACTAGTGCAGGCTTGGGGATGCAGAGTGGTAAAACTCCCACCCCCCATGCGAGTATGTTTCTCCAAGAATTTAGAAATATGCTGCTAACAAGCCTCATGTAAAAACAGCCCTAAGAGGGCATTCAGTTGTCACAACAAACCCAGGGTTGCCATGCAGTAGCATTTTTTTGTGACTGGAATATTTTGCACTGCAGTCACATGGATCAACTGCATGGTATCCACAAAGCAATCCACCACAGAAAATATCTGGGTACATCTGCCACAGAGGATGTTTTCACACTGACAGCTGTCCTGCCTCACCCCTGGGTGGGTCGTTCATTTAAAGGTGGCCCACCAGATGTGGAGAGAGAGCAGGCTATCCCTGCCCTGGGACTGCCCCACTGGTGGTACTCAGAAACATCCAAGATCACCAATAGCAAAGCGGGTAGACCAACCCTAGGGCACCGGCCGGAAGCAGGTTGCTGTCCGTCTGTTCAGTGGACGGCTGCTGTAGCCTTGCTCTTCTGGTTGGAGGGGGGGGGGTTGCCCCGGGCAATACTATGGCATTGTGGCCCATCCTCCCACAATGCTATGGAAGGGGGAGGGGCACCGCGCAGGGGGACTGTGGGCCCCAGCAGCCACCAGGTCTGTTTAAAATAGACCCAGACGCAGCTGCTAGCAGGCAGACACAGGGGTACACCCCCATACTTGCTCTGGGGTTGTGTACCCCCATGTCCATGTGAAAATACCAAGAGTACCTCAGGGCTACCATGCAGTAGATACAATCAGACATCATGAACAACATAATCACATGGTTAACCACACCAGGTCACACGACTGGCGCTATATAAATGTTTAATAACAATAATAACCCAATGCAACCCTTTGGTGCCACTGTGGTGGTGGAGGACAGGAAGAGTTGTTGCAATCGCTTTGATCCAGCCCATGGTGAGAGCCCTCACCATGGGCAGTATCAGGCTTGGCTGCCAAACAAATGTCAGGAGTCAGGGAGGGAGATGTGCGGACATGGGTCTGCATGGCCCCATCTAGAGGATTAGGTGGGAGAAGATTTTGCATTGACATTGTATTTTTATATTATGCTTTTTTATGTAGATATTTATATATTTTATTGATGTTATATTTTAATCTACTTGTGAGCCGCCCCAAGTCATCTTGAACGAGAGGGGTGAGGCAAACATATTTGAAAGAAAGAAACAAACAAACAAAACTTCTTTACAAAACTGAAAGTCGGTTCCCTCCCCCCATGTTCAGTACTTACATTTTATGCTTTCACTCCCATCTTGTATGTTTCATCATATTGTCCATAAAGTGGTGTTCTAATAACTGATTTGTTCCGATCCTGTAAAAAATGTGTAGAACCTTGTAGATTTTCTTTAATGGTGTAGCATTCTATTAATTTGCTAGCTTCCTTTATGCCAGTACCGTACATTCAGAACACATACTGCAAGCTCCAAATCTATTCCAGCTCAATAAAAGTGATAGTTCTTTCTTTTACAATAAATTGATTAACAAGTATGCTGTGAAGTAGTCAGCATTTTAAAAAAAATGACAAATGAGATGAACGACATCTGAAAAGATGTGAGGCGGCAATATAAAGCAATCATAAAATGAAAAAAACACAACCTGAGTGGTGAAATAATTAAGAAAATTTTAAGTTTGAATTTAAAGAGCTAAGTGAGCGAGCTACAAAGATATCATATCAAGAGAATAGCTCCAAATGAGAGCCAAATGAGAAGTAACCATAATATTTTGATATAGCGATTAGCCAGGAAGGGGTGGCAAGAGCCAAGCGAAAACAGAATGGACACAAACATGAGCCATATGGAAAAATATTCTCAACCTGTTCTTGTTTAAATAGACAATATTCTGAATAAAGGCACTTATGCAAGTCATAAACATACAAAAGAATGAATGGAAAAAATGTGCTACTCATAAACCTAGTTAACCCATCTGTACTGTAACTGTAAACTGAGCAGACACAGGTACAAAATGTGGCAATCTATAAATAAAAATAATTCATTTTTGGTACATTATGTACTTGGCTACTGTATACCAGAGTAGTACTTTATTTACAGCGCCTAGGCCAAAACAACTGTATATCAGAGGCTACACATTAAATGGCTCTCAAGTGGAGGCTCACACTGATGTTGTAGGCCGTTATGAGAACAAAACCCCACTTACTATCAAAATACATGGGTCATGTTACAAAAAGAAAGCAAAGAATAAAAATGACGATGGGGCCTTTGAAGAGAATGCTTTTGGAATGGTTATAATACTTTCAAAGATTACTTTTCTACTTTCCGGAAACAGAAATTGCACTTTTCCATGGATGTTCATATATTTCTGTGGGCTTGTCCCATAGGGACAACTACGTTTTGATCTCAAGAGTAAAATGGGTGCTAGAGAGGAGAGAATTGAGTCCACTTTATGTCCCATTAATTTAATTCATACTACAGAACAGCACAATTGTGCTCTCTTATACAAATCTCAAAATAAGCATTTATCATCAACATGAGTTAATTGGCTTCCAGGAGGAGACCCATCTGTGACACAACAGAAGGAAAGCAAGATGAAAAGTGAGCAAAGAGTAAAAGCAAGATGAACAAAATGGCCAAGAAGGGGCCTGACTGTTCATGGATCCTCTTAGTTTACAAAGAAAATTTTAAAAGAAAGATGCTCTACAAGTCTGAATGACCCTCAACAGATGCAACCTACATAAGCTGAATGGAGGTTAACCTGAATTTTCACTAAGCTTAACACTCTGAGAAGTCTTCATAATCACTAGGTAAACACCTGTACAATTTTTTTTTTTTTAAAACTACAAGTGGTGCTCTTAAAGATTTAAAAAGAGTTTATATTCAGAAATACCCCTTACTGTGTGCAAAGAAAAAAACTGCATGTTGAAGAGAAACTAGTTTAAGTACAGAATAAGAAGTCGTCTCCCTTGTTTAATATTAGCATTTTATTCTAAATGAACTGATACATTACAATGAGCTTTTCCAGTATCAAAGCACTTGTTTAATCTAGGGATATACAGTACATCTTAAAATCTGAAAATACTGTTGTAAAAGCACAGAATATAGATCAAAGCATTTATTTTTTTAAAAACCCCAAACACGAATGTACTATATTCATACCACTCTCGTTCACATCTGAGATTAGTAGAACTGAAAACGGAAGAACGAAGAACGTTAGCATCTAGAACACGCTTGTTGCACCAATGCTGAGGCTCCAATCCTTCAAGCACTTATGCACACACAGTACTACTACAATCAATGGAGCTTCACGCATGCAACTGTTTATAGTTAGGGCTCAATTCCGCAAACTTGTTATATGATAAATAAAAGGACATATTTTGAGGCAATTAGGCAGTAATACAAGAGTCATGCCTTAAAAAGAATCATGCTGCCAAGTTTTCACATAAAAATTTCCTTTAGTAAGATTTTAAAATACAAAACTACCAAAAATAAGTGGGGGGAAAACAAACCCAGTCAATCCCTCGTTATGCTTGTAAGATGATGTATGAGCATGATAAACATCTAATACCTTATGGAATGGTATGTGTACCTTTGTTTAAAATATTATCTAAAAGGTTTTACATATACAATTGGAAGAAATATTTGAACTTTATTTTTTGTTGAACTTTTAAAGAAAAGACATGTGTACAAGACAAGCACTAACATTAATAAAATTGCAAAATCAGAATACCAAGACAAATATTCCCGTTTCCCTGGTAAGTCTTTATACCTACAGCAACATATTGATTACATAATGGTTCACATAGGCCTTTTTCACACGGACAGAAACCACCCCCCACCGGGTGTGCACGGGGGGGGGGGGCATCAATGCGCACGCCAGGATGGTGGGTGGGATGGGTGTGTGCCCCTGGAAACATCATGGATGGTGAGTGGGGGTGCATGTATGCTCCCGGCACCCCCCCACCTCCACCCATGGAGCCATCCAACAAAACGGAGAAGGCTCCATGGGTGGAAATGAGTGTGGGCCCATGAGAACGACCACACCCATCTCCCCCACTCAGCAGCACCATATGAAAACGACCAGAGTCAAAATCCACTCACCTGCTCCTAGGGTTGGAAAGACAGGTCAGCTGACCACCTGTTATTTGACCACAGTAAATATTTTATTGCATTATGGTCAGAAATCCATGTTTACTGCACACATACAAAGTCAAATTCTGAAACTAGGAAAGCCAAATTCTGCAAGTTCACGGCAAACAGAACAAATGTGCAGTTATACATTTATACACAAGTTTGCATTCTAGCACACAGTGCACCAGCAGAAAACAAACCACCGCCATCAGCATAGGCCAAAGAGCCCAACCTACCACACAAACCACCACACCCCCTCCAAAAACCCCAACTCAAAGGGTATTTTCAGATATGACAGTACCGTGGGTGGCCACGCTTTCATTCACGTGGCCACCCACAATGCCATCATGTTTGAAAAGGCCCGCCAGATGTTACCCTGGGCCGGATCCAGGGTTTACCTGGGCTGTGTCAGTTTTTACCCCAGGCGGTCACTTTGGCCCATCGCCAAGTCACAGCCTGGGCTAAGCGCTGCCACGGCCTAGGAAAGCCATCTCTGTACTGGGGTAGAGCACATCACATTGGATGATCCACCGTACCTGACCTCGGTCTGAGGTTATTCCAGGTGGGTGTTGCGGCCTCATAGGCTGCTGAGCCTGCCAGGGAGGATGGGCTATCCTCAGTAGTGTGGGGGTCAGGGCCATGTGGACCTGGACCCACATCCATATGTGTCCCAAACCAAAAAGTCACACAGCCCAAATACATGCCTCCCCAAAACTAATAAAAGCTAACAGCCCTCCCACCAACCACTTCCAACCATACCTTGAGATTCTGGGATAAAATCGAAGAACTGTTCAGTTTTAAACATCATTCACGTTTATGCTTACCTAACATTGTTAAAAGTTGTTACAATTCATTACAAGTTTTCAGAATTTAGTTGTTTCACAGTAAATTGGTTAACTTATTTTTGCAATTAGCATACATATTTAACATATTGAAGATTAAAGTCTTTGTAATTGTTCTAATAAATAAATGTTTGGGTTTAAAAATGCCTGACCATGATTTTACCCGTCAATTGACCAAATATTTTTTTACTTCCCTCTGGCAAGTATAACTTTTAGAGTCCACCCCCTGCAAGTCCCAGCCTGGCAAACTGTCTTTTACGCCTGGCTAAATAATTACTTATGTATTTTTATAGCCCTGATCAAAACAGGCTTTAGAAAAGATGCATTATGGAAAGTATGTGTTCTAATAATACCAAAATACAAGCCTACTTTGGAATCCCTCTTAACAAAGGTATTTCAAACTGAGCAGTGACATCTTCTATGGGATAGTGTGTGCTTCAGCAATTAGTACATAAGCAAGTTCCACTCACTTCAAGAGGACTGGGGCTTGTGCTAAATGCTTGCATACATGTTATCCCACGAGGATTGTGACCTTGGACACAAAGAACCTCAAGCAGTGTCTGCCATAGTTATACCAACAATTCGTAGAAATCAAACTCCAGATAAATTCATACGGTGTTGGAGGCTGGACATTTTTGTAGCTGGTGTGCCCCTGGAGTACCCTTTTAAATTGAAAAATGCTTAGAAACTTGACTATGTTTAGAAATAGCCACAGGAGTCACCTCTTTATTAAGTCCTTTAGAATCAATTGAGCTATTAATTCTGAATGATTGGAATAAAAAATGTAATAAGCAGAAGAAGAATGTTTATTAATTCTTATTTACAATTTGAATTGGCTCAATACAAACCTTGTAAAACGTCCCAAGCCACCACTGTGATTGGCATTCTATAGCTGCCTGCAATAAAATAGTTTATAACAAATGGGCATGCATCAAAGTTCAATTCAGAGTAATTAGGTCAAGTCACTGTATTTTATAATGGTCACATTTTTTTTTTACAATAAAACAACTTTTCTGTACTAGATAATGAGGGTATATGGAAATCTTCACAAGGCCCTGTATCATCCCCACTGGCTTGTGAAAAATAATAAAACCTTCCATGAGCAGCTGGATTAGGTCTGCACCCCTGTCCCCATCAGTTCCTGCTGAATTTTCAAAAAAAGAAAAGAAAAGAAGCAGCTTCTGGTTTTCTGTGTTGCTATAATTATCCAAAAGTAAACTAATGTGCTGAGACTGCAGATAGACCACTCTAATGTCTCTAAGCAGCAGTGAAATTGCCAAGAATTAGGTTTGTTTCTCCTTACTGCTATATAGAAATTTCTGAAAATCAGATGCTTGAACAGGTATTGCAGCTATTCAACAGAACTACTCATGAGTCATGATCATAATGTTAAGCACAAATGTATTTGCAGGAGTGGGGACTTAAGTCACACAATTCTCATTAGCTTTAATCAACATATTTTGTTGTAGTAGATACATAACCTCCCTCCACTTTAAAAAAGCCTAAGGGTGCAATCCTGTCTCCTTTGAAGTCAATGGCTGAATTCCCATTAATTTTAATAGGTTTAGTATTGCACCCTAAGTGTACTTATCTGTGTTTTCAAATAAAAGAACCTGGGTTTTAAAAAAAGCAAAAATCATACATTTATATGATCTTGACATATACATGTATATGAGAGGTGCGAGAGCATCAGTTTATGGCTATACATACATTTTTGAAAACTTGGTCCGTTTGGACTTTTTGCATAAAATCCAATATAAATAGACAAAAAGTCATTTCCCATGGATAAGAGCTTTGAGAGAATGTTTAATGAATCTATGTAATCTCAGACTTCAATTTCCTTTGCCACAGTTTCTAATTCTAAACTCATTTCAATAAATTTTTTCAATTATTAATGATGTTTTGATTACACTGGCAGCAAACATTTCACCTTAAAAATCTAAATCTCTTTCTAGATGTAAACAATCCTTTTTATCCCATTACTTCTCTGAACAAGTGCAGGGGTGTACCTGTAGGGAGTTCCTTGCACTGGAGCCTTGATGTTTGCACCAAATTAATGTAACACAAAAGCAGCCAAACTGAAATTAATAGCATATTAATTGAAATTACCATCTATTATCGGATTTACTAAGAACATATGAGATCCTTTTCTGTGAACTCTCCCACATAGTTCCACTGACTTCAATGAAGCTATGCGCTTGTAGGATTAGGGCCTTGATAACAGCACCTTTCATTCTTCATGTGGCATATGAACTCTGGGTGTTTTTAAACAAGATGCTCCCACATATGGCCACCCAGGAGCCAATCATCCACCCGCCCATCTGAAGGTGGCGTGGGGGGATGCACCCACATGGCTGATCTGCAGCTGTGCCACTCAGCGGACACAGACCCCACCCTTGCTGTTAAAAACACCCTGCGCTTCTACAAGGGAAAACTATATTTCAGACTACATTAAACGGCCCGGGCCCTACATATCTAAACAACTGTCTTCCTCTCTATGTCCTTCCGCTAGGATCAGTCAACTCGTGCAAGTTCCGTTATTGGCCCAGGTATATCCAACCCAGGAATGCAGAGAGGCAATTTTGGTGGCTGCTCCACAGTTTTGGCTAAGCCCTAGTCTGTGCATCTTCAAGAGGCATTGCAAGATGTATTTATTTGGCCAGACCCTTAACAGGCAGGGCCAGGGGCAGATTCTGGGGTGGCAGTTTTATTAGTGTTTTCTGGATTTTATTTTCGACCACCACCCAAAGTTATTTGTTTTTATGATGATGCGAGTTGCACTGAGCCTTTGGGGATAGGGTGGGATAGAAAATGAAATGAATAAATAAAAGAAATATAAAACATATCTTAAAGAAGAAATGAACTACATAAAAAACAACACAATTTAAAAAAAAAAAATTTGCAGAAAAAAAATGGACAGGACAATCCTCTACCATTGAAGTCAATTGCAGACTTGCCTTTGGCTTCAGTGGGCTGCACCCACCGCACTTTCTTCAGATGGGATAATTCCCCAGAATTGTAGGCAACCAAAGCACTGAAGAATTGTCCAGGGTATGGGAATCAGGTATTGACTTTGGTTTAATCCTGCAAAAATCTATGCATTTTAACATTAAATTGTGGTCTTGATTTGGCACCATGATAGTAGGAGTTCCATCAATGAGTTCAACAGGCGCAGAAGCGATCCCTGCAAGTTTTTTCATTGAAGTTAGGGGGCCTGTGTTCCAGACCCAATCCTGAAAACACTTACGTGCTGCATATACTAGTTGTGGGCAAATGCCTACAGCGTGTGCATAAATGCCTTCAGGATTAAGGTCCCTCAGTGTAGAGTTAAACACAAGTATATTTAAAAGATTTGAGTCTAGCTTATTTTAATTCCCTAAAGTAAGTAAAATGATAAAGTAGACAAAATAGCGTGGAGATATCTTTTATTGGACCAGCTCAAGATTGTGGAACTGCAGAAGCTTTCAGACCTTACAGGGTCAACCACTCTCTCTACTAAAAAGAGAAAAAATAACACAAATAAACAGTGAATATCATTTTTAAAAAACCCAAAAAACAACACCTGAAATCTATGGAACCACTTGCAAGTCAATAGCTTTTTGGATTGGGACCATCATAATCTGCTGTTGTGAGTTTTGGTTTTAGTTAAATTATTTTTAAAATAGAAATTACCCTTTAGCTATTAGTCTGCAGAATGTCTGTCATACCCATTCCTTCCTCAATCAAGTAGAAAATATGATTGTTCATCAAAAAGAACATGACAAATTCTTTTACATTGTTGAGACAGCATCATCCTCGCTCAGATTTTTCTTTCTTTCTTAACTAGTCCTGTAAAGCAATATAAACATCACTTATGTAAATCATTCTAGGCTAACACCTATGCTTTTAAGTAAGTGACAAATAAATCCCCATCACTTATCTCTATGGGAGTGGAGGCGCTGTGGAGACAGGCAAGTAATGCTATAGGTGTGGAGGAGGAAATGTCACCCACTGTCTATGATGTGAGGTAGTGGAGCTTCTCTGTCATTTTCCACACGAAAAGTTTAACTAGCTCGCCTACTCGGCTCTTTTTCCTCACCCCAAGCGCCATCCTTATCGCACCAGATCATGCCAAGCTGCTCAGGTCATTCAGGGTACCAGGAGGAGCGACCTGCCCTTATTGTTGGGTTAGGACCTAGTTGGGGAAGGGAAGGTGGGAGGGAGGAGAGAAGACTCACCCACTGGACATCGCTTATCAGTCAAGTGGCTCAGGCGGGTCCCTGCCTCCAGCCCCCGTTGACGCTGCCCTCTTCACCAGCAGGAGGGTCTTTGCACGTCAGTCACTCACAGCGTCTCCCTCACAAAGAGAGAGATAGGGGCAAGCCCGCACACACGGCGCCCAGAAGGAAGCCTGCTCCCCAGCCCACTCCCCCGCGCACGGCTCCCAGAAGAAGGGTCCCCCTCTCACACACACGCGCCCCCCTTCACTCCCCTTCTGCCGGTACCTGGGGCAGGAACTTTTCCCTCTCCGTTGTTCAAACGTGCTGCCGTAAAGCGCCGGTCTCCCCTGGCAACAAGGTTCCGGCCGAGAACTAGGTGTGGGAAGGTGATGTAAAAGTAAAACCACCCAGTGTCGTAAACCAGGTCCGGGCGGGGGTGGTGGGGGGGGAGCGGAGGGGAGGGAGGGGGAGGAGGTGACTGGAGCATTTAGACACAAGCGAGAGGATCATGGCGGATGGCCCCAGGTGTAAGCGCAGGAAGCAGGCGAACCCGAGGCGTAATAACGGTCAGTCAGCAGCCCCGGGCAGCGGCCCGCACCGCGCCGGGGCGGCTCTGGGGCTGGGACGGGACCAGGCAGAGCTGCCTGGAGCGCAGGGGGTACGGGAGAAGTAGAAAGTAATTTCCCCGCTGTTCCTTGCTGGGAGCGCGGCTCCCTCTGCACCGTTATATCCGCTACCTGGTGCCTGCTCGCTTGCCTCGCTCCCTCCCTCCCTGCCTCGCTCCCTCCTCCGCCTAGTGGTGTCTCCTCACTCAGCCGCCTGCCTGCCCGCCCGGGACCGTTACACGCTGTAGCCTGCCTGCCTGCCCGCCCGCCCCCACACCTTGCCCTGGCCGCCTGCCTGCCGGGGCGTGCGGGCGGCGGAGGGACCCCTCGGAGGCACCCCAAGTCCCTTTGGGGAAGCAGCCGACAGACTTCCCCGCCCAGCCGGCCATGCCAGCCCAACTCACAAACTTCGTGGCGGCGGCGGCTGCTGGTGCTGGGGGCAGGCGGAGAGAAGCGGGCTCCCTGCCCGCTCCCCCCGTTGGGCTGGGGGGGGGGTGCAGAAGTGCGCCCCGGGAGCGCGGATCTCTCCTGAAGCGAGAGGGACAGAGTCCTGGGGCCTCGCAAGCACTTTCCCTGCCCAGCTAAGAGCTCCCTCCGCCTCTTCTTGCGGTTCTTTTCGCTCCCCTGAGTTGCTGGGGAGTCGGGGGTAGTAGGACGGGGGGTGGGGGTGAAATTAGTTACCTGGATGTCGGGCACACACGGAAAGTCAAGGCAGGGCGATTGGATCGGGATTATAATACTCTGGAGTGAATCGCTGGCCCCGGGGGGCGGGGGGGGGGGAGGCACTGTTGCTTGCTGCAGTGTGTATTGATCTGTGCTGATTTGCGGGGAAAACACACCACATGCACACCCCGGCGATCCTACTGAAAGGCACCCCCTCCTCCTCTAGCTCCCCAAACCGCAACCACTTGCTACTTTTGCTGTCGCTGCCTTTTAATGACTGGGATGCAAGTTTATTTATGCTTGTGGCCATTGAACAGATTTTTTCCTCCCTTAAAAAAGAAAAGAAAAGAAAAAAAAAGTCCTGATGTCAGAGTTGTCAGGATAATTTATTTCTCATCTTGGAGTGGTGGGGAAGGAGGGTTTCCTTGAATTTTGACGGAGGGAGAATGTGAATCTACGAAGTTTCTCTCCCCTCCTTTGGATTTGGAGGTACCTGTTTGTATAATAATGGGTGGGTACGGTTTGGCCGGGGCTTCTCTCTTCGCTGTGTGTCTGAACAACTGCTGCAGTCTATATAAGGAATTACATTTACATTTCAGATTTAAGGGCTGGATTTTTGGTGCAAGCTACTTTAAAATTAGTTTTAAAGATACAGAGAGGGGACATAAATGCTCCTAACACCTACTCCATATTTCTCTTCAAGAAAATAAGGAAATAGCTCTGTTCTTGTAGTAACTTCTCTTAGTAGGATGTGAAGGTTTTCTAACCTTCCTTGGCAATTTTAGGTTTTGTGTGGCAGTTCCTGTATACAGTCACGGAAGGAAGGCTTTTAGCTGAGATCCAATACGTTTTGAAAGGTTTTTAATGTATTGGAGTCAGAATTAACGTTTCTGGGTACTACTTGTAATTGTTTACGTGTATGTTAACACTGGCCTTTTAAGGAACTAACACGTTGATCTGATCATTCCGAACTGGTAGTTCTTTATTGCTACCGTGTAGAGAGAGGCTTGTGTTAGCAAGCATCGGGATATATATGGAATGTATTACAATGCTAATTTCCTGTTGAGCATTAGTACTATATATATATATATATATATATTTAATATATATAATCTGATGGAGTGGCTTTATTAAAGGTAAGTTTGGAAAGTGCTTTTCTCTCTACCTTATTTAAAATGTTGATGATCGGAGAAAGGGGCTTTTCTTGTTGCTGACGACATGTGTGTGACATGTGAGTCTGAACCACCCAGTCTCTGTGCAGGAGCAGTAAACATGTTTACCTGAACAGGAAAGAAAATGGATTTTCTCTTAAAGATCCCGTGATATGAATATCATACTCTTAAAGCATATCAACAGATGACTTGAGAGGGATTTTCTGAAAGACTAGCTTTTGAAATCAACGGGGAAAAGAGATTCTTGATCGCTGCAGCAAATGGCAACTTGTGCAGGTAGAAAAAAAGATGGTGTTTAGTTTTCTCCTGCATGCCTGTCAGCCCCCTCTTGTCTGCTGCTTTCATTCTCTAGGGAGGGATTTATTTACCACGCTTTCTGTCAGTGTTTTTCCTTTGTGCTTAATATTTGAAAAACAGATTTGAGGCTGTTTAGCACAAATCATTTTGTCTGCAGCATGCATGACTCGCAGAAAACAAGAGGTGTATAAGACATAATACCGCTCCAGGTATCCTTTATTTTCATCTCTCCTGGCCCTCCTCGTTGCACCCGTTTTGTTATAAAAAGCCTTCAATTTATTATTAACTAGCTCTGTTTAGAATGTAATCATTTTTTCCAAATTAAAAAATAAGTAAAGCTATCGTGCATTGAAGCAGAAGGGTAGGTTAGATAATAGATGCTGGATAATAGAGAGATCTCAGCAGTGGGTTCACGTTTGACTTGCAGATGTTTACTGAAGAAAATTGCTCCGAAAAAAATGTTAACCCTTACTCATTATATTACAAATGGGCAATTTTAAAATAGTTTTGGCAAGCTTCCATAAAGGTACTGTTATGATGGAAGAAATCTCTCTTTAATCAAAGATTCTTTAGCAACTGAACCTACTCATTAGGCAGTAAAATATTTTACAGTTTATCCCCCTGCCCTTTTGTCTTCTCTGCAGGACAGTTGATATTGAGATACCTAGTAATATAACTTTACATTCAGGAAATGTGATTAACTGTGTGTAATTTATAATGTATACTGTAAGCTTTAGTAATGTTCCTTTATATAATATTCATATGAGTTTTAATTGATATTTTTTCCGGAGACTCTTTTTTGATGTTGTCAGTTATGCACCTCCCCCCCCTCCCCCCCTTTCACTTTTTGATTGCTGTTGATAGTCCAAACTTACAGCTGCTGTTCTGGAACAGTAACTGTAGGTGGAAAGGGAAGCAAACATCTATCTCTAGAACTGTTCCTCTCTTGCCTTTTCAAGGCACCAGTACAGGATGCTATCAAAAGTCTGATTCGCACCACCATAAAGCTTTCACCTGCAACAATCTTACTTTCAATCCATTTCTGAATAAACCTAGTTCACAGCTATTGAATAAAAACCAGCACAATAACTATAAGGATACTGAAAGTATAAATGTCCATCTTGCTGAGTTACTGGAATGTAAACAGTAGCAACATACACGGCTGTTTTGAAAGTCGTGTTCCTTTTGTGGATGTAGGGGGAAAAGGAAATAAGTTGCTTTAAATCCTTAATTCTGCACATCTATATGGAATTATCCACAACCTGTATAGATTTACATTGTCCCTCCCCCTGCAAGTCAGTGGGGCTCTGTGTAGGCATATAGGTCCACCACTGTGGATAAGTGTCCAAAGATGTTACTAAGACTATAGGTCATGCATATTGAGCTCAAGTTATTAGTATATTGTGCTTCTCTTACTGAATACCTTCAGTCATACATCAAATACTGTAAACCTCTGGTGGAAATGTGGCTGACTATTTTATTGGCATCCATGTCCAAGCAAATTTCTCCATAAAGAAGAGTAAAGAACATGCTCAACTTGAAATATATTTAGATTTTTAAAAAAAAAAAATCATAGTTCCAGGTAATTTATCTTGATAATGGTCCTTTTGGCAAGTTCTGTGTTTTTACAAGGAAACAATATTATAAAGTGGATTCTGTGTGACTGTAAACAAGTGCTGTCAGATAGGCGGATCTTCTTTCCTTAGTCTTTCAACTAGATAGAGTAGTAGGCTATCCTTTCTTATAGGTGGAACTCTTTAAGTTCATAGTGACCCTTTAATTATTTTACAGTTTTTCTTCATATTTTAATAAGTTACTAGGCTCCTCCTACCTCTTCACTGGGATAAACAATAAGAATAATAGAACTGCTTTGAAATAAGCTAATGTATGAGATGTCTGTTACCTTCAATATGTTAGGTGTTAGTGGTGATTGGGATGCTTCGTTCTTTTGTCATGCCTTTTTTCCACGCTCCTTTTTCCCAGTAGGTATCATGTTTTTGCTCCTACATTAATTTATACTTGCAATTTGGAAATTGAGGAATGTAGCCCAATTTTAAACTCCAGGCACAGTGAGCAGATCAGAACAACTAACTGAGTTAACTGTGTAATTCCATGGAAATCCTGTGTATCATGTAAGCTAAACATTTAGGTTTTTTTCCTTTTTTAAAAACAACTATGTATGCAAATGCTGTATGGCATTTTTAAATGAGCACCAACTTTCTTGAACATCCATCTTGATATCCAGTCTTATTTTAAGCTAATCCACAACTCTTCTAGTTCTAAATACTGCAGTAGAAACCATTTTTCCTTTATCTTTTACAGGACATCTGTTAATGCACTAGTGACAACATCAATGATGAGTTGCAAACAGATAGAAGTAGAATGACTGTTATAAAGCAGAAGCACAAATGATGTTCTTTATTCTGGTGTGAGCTTT
Source organism: Sphenodon punctatus (assembly GCA_003113815.1). Taxonomy (NCBI): domain Eukaryota; kingdom Metazoa; phylum Chordata; class Lepidosauria; order Sphenodontia; family Sphenodontidae; genus Sphenodon; species Sphenodon punctatus. The sequence goes on from QEPC01001257.1 coordinate 1,141,476, forward strand.
CTTGCATTGGGAATCTGTTATGTCTGGGACAGGGTGGATCAGAACGTGTGTTTTTCCTTAAATGAGCTTCAGTAAAATCTTCTGGTTTGAATTGTGTGCTTCTCTTGGCTACCACTTTTCCGCATTGAATGAGTGGCCCTTTTCAGATGAGACACCCCCTAGCCCCGCTATGCCCATGTGTGGGAATGGGTGGGGGGCGCCCGTGTGACTGCCATGGGTGCTGGGTGGGGGTGTACGCTCCACCCATTGCCCGCACACGGCATTTTCACACAAGACACTCTCCACCCACTATACCTGTTGCAGGGCTGCAGTGTTGCCCTATGGGTGCCCTGTAACATGTATAGTTAGTGGGGGGAGAGTGTCTTGTGTGAAAATGCCCTCAGAGCCATCGGCCAACAAAGATAGGTGTGCGTCCGTGTGATGGCCGCCCATGCGCACCGCCGCCGCGTACATCCATCCCCCACCCGCTGCGGCCTGTTTGAAAAGGGGTCTCTCTGCTTCTGCTGATTCCTAAACTTGGATCTACAGTCTCCAGTGATTTTCAACCTGGTAGTTAGGTGGGCCTGTCACATGAATGACAAAAGGAAAGTAACTTTTCTCAATAAAGCTCTGTCAATAGGTAGGGAAAATTATTTATTTCTTCTCCATTTCCATTCTTCAGGTCCAGTGACTTTACATCCTTCTACAGCTGTTGTTGCATATGGAAAATCTTGCCAAGCAAGTGATGAGTGGCTCTAAAATATAGTTAGGTTGAAGGATGTTCGTAGTGTTTTGTAATTAGCTTGGCTAACTAGCGCTATTCCTGCAATCAAAAGATGTGCTGGTGTGTGGTGTTTTTTGTTGTTTTAACCAATAAATAAGATGCATCGTGCGTGGGGTGGCTGTTATAGTTATGATAGGAAAACTGATTAACGCAGGCTGTTCTACCTACTAATGATCATTCTGAAAAACAAGAACAGCAAATATATATGATAACAAAATATGATAGCATATCATGATGTATCATATCATAGCAGGGACTTACTCTTTGGTATCCTGGTTTCCTTTCCTCCCTTCCCAAAGACTGAAACAAAAGATGATAGCAGATATTGTAAATCACTTGGTATGAGATGCATTTTGGTGACTTCCCAAGTGGTATTATTAACTACTTGTGTCACTGATGTGGTTAGAGGCCTCAACTGAAATCGCAGCATGGTTGTGCTGGGCTCTGTACAAATGAGCCCAGCTCATTTGTACACAAAGTTATTCAAGGTAGTTAAAATACAAGCTGACTGTGAAGAATTGCAAGAGGATCTTGTGAAACTAGGTGTCTGGGCATCTAAATGCAGATGAAATTTAATGTGAACAAGTGCAAAGTGATGCACATAGGAAAGAATAATCCAAACTCTGGTCACTTTCAGACCAACCCCCCCCTCCCCCCAATGTATGTTCTGGCTGCACTGAGGGGGGGAGCGTGCAAGCCAGGATATGCGTGGGAATTGGCCAGGCTGAAAGCCCCCCTGTGTAACTTTGTTGGCAAACAACCGCAGGGATGCAGAGCTGGATTTCCTGCTCTGCATCCTTGCAGGTGTTTGCTGGCAAAGCAGTGCGGGGGGGAGGGGCTTTCAGACAGGTGGATCCCCGTGCATATCCTGGCTTGCGTATATTTTGGCTGCGGGGGGGAAATGCGGGGGGTGGGGGGAAGGTCTGAAAGTGGCCTAGGTGTACACAATGCTAGGAGTAACCAGTCAGGAAAAGGACCTTGGGAGTCATTGTGAACAACTGATTAGATTGAAATCCTCAGCTCAATGTGTGGCGGCTGTCAAAAAAGCAAACAGAATGGTAGAAATTATTCGTAAAGGGATAGAGAATAAAACTGAAAATATCCTAATTTCCCTATATAAATTGATTGTGCAATCGCACCTTGAGTACTGTGTGCAATTCTGGTCACCCCATTTCAAAAAAGATATAGTAGAACTTAAAAAGGTGCAGAGAAGGGCAACAAAAATGATCAAGGGTTTGGAACCACTTCCGTATGAAGAGAGGCTTGATAGGTTAGGACTCTTCAGCTTGGAGAAGAGAAGACTGAGAGGGGATATGATAGAGGTTTATAAAATCTTGAGTGGAGTGGAACGAAGTAGGTAAAGAATGTTTATTTACCCTCTAAAGTAGAACTAGGGGACATTCCATGAACTGGGTGGCAGTTTTAAAACAAATAAAGGAAGTATTTTTTCACTCAAGGCACAGTTAAATTATGGAATTTGTTGCTAGAGGAGGTTGTCGGGGCCAGTAGTATGGCTAGGTTTAAAAAAGGACTGGATAAGTTCTTGGAGAATGGGTCCGTTAATGGCTATTAGCCAATTAGATTATGAGATGGGAACTTCTTACTGTCAGGAACAGGGAGTGATCAGCAGGGAATGGATTTCTCATTGTGACTGCTGATACTTCTCCCATGTGACCAGAATTGGCCACTGTCTGAGATGGGATGCTGGGCTTGATTAATCATTGGTCTGACTTGGTATGTAATTTCTTATGTAGATAATAGGGTCAATTCCATGTGCACTGCTTGCAACATGCGCGCGCACACATGTCCATTGAAGGCACATTGTGGCATGCGAATCCCGCTTGGGATTGTGGCCAATATCTGTCCCAAAAAGAGAGAACCTGGGAAATCTGGGTTAACTTCCTGACCAGGTGTGAATGGAAATATGGAGGTCTGTGCTTAGGGTGCCAGTTCCTGAAGTCATATGACTATAGATGACTCAAAGATTGTAAATAAAAAGGTCCCAGCCCACGATTTGTGGAGAAAAGCTGAGAAATGTGGAAATTCTAATCGAAGCACCAATATCTACCCTAGTCTTTATTTATTTGAGATCGTGAGAGGGTTTGGTGTGCGCTGCCACCCATACGCTGATGACACCCAGCTTTACCTCTCTTTTTCACCCGAGTGGCGGATTGGTTACGGCAGAACAGACTGAAGCTCAATCCTGATAAGACAGAGGTGATGGCGGTGGGTAGAGTGAGGGAGGTGTCAGGTCCCCTCGTAGAGGGGGTCCGTCCTCCTGTACCCCAGCAGGTTTGGAATCTGGGAGTATTATTGGACTCAGATCTCCACCTAGATCAGCAGGTGGAGATGGTGGCGAAAGCTGCCTTCCGCCAGCTGTATCTGGTGCGGAGGCTGCGTCCATATATTTCCAGACCCGACCTGGCCACCCTCATCCGTGCCTTCATCACCTCGAGGCTGGGTACTGTAACGTGCTCTATGTGGGGCTTCCCTTAACGCTAGTTCGGAGGCTGCAGCTAGTGCAGAATGCAGCGGCTCGTCTCTTTACAGGGACGAGTCGATGGGAGCATATTACTAACGTGCTCCGCACGCTGCACTGGCTGCCTATTGCGTACTGAGCCAGATTCAAGGTTTTGGTTTTGGCCTCTAAAGCCCTACATGGTCGTGGCCCCTCATATCTCAGGGACCGCCTCAGCCTCTGCACCCCAGAGTGACCCCTTCGGTCCTCTGGGGGCACCTTCTTGGAGGTCCCCCGCATAAAGTGGGGGGCCACAATGGAGAGGGTGTTCTCAGTGGCCGGGCCATGATTATGGAACTCCCTCCGGAAGGAAGCCCGCCTAGCCCCAAGTCTGTTGGCCTTTGCTATTCTCCCAGGCCTTCGGAGGAGGAGAGGGGGGGAATGGGATAAAAGGTTGGGGGGGGAGTTAGGGGATTTTAGATGTTTTAAATTGTGTGTTGGATTGTTGTTTTGTATTTGTATTGTAAGCTGCCCTGGGATGCCATGGGCATGAGGGGGCGACTAACAAATGCAAATAAATAAATACATAAATTCTTCAAACTGCTTGATATAGTAGTCTTGAGAAGGGGGAGCTATCTCCTTAATCTCAATGAGGTTGGCTACAATACCTGCTATTCTAGGAACTCCTAGGCAGCACCACCCCATGAAAAGACTTGATCTGAGTGTGGTAGGCCTGGGCCACAAATACAGTAGATGCGCATCAAGAACTGGGAGACCCTCAGCTGGTGACCCTTCCTGTCTGCGGAAGGATTTAGAGTGGAAGAGGTTAATTTTAGTAGCTGGAGAGGATGTAGGAGCCCAATCCCATTGTTCCTCTCTCCCTATTATGGGAGGGATTCCCACTACCAAGGGGAAAGTCATGCTGTAGCGTGGAAATGTAGGGTAGAAGTCAGGAGTGGGGGACCATATTGTGGTGTCTAAGTTACCATATTGCTCTATTTCTGGCTCTGCCACAAACTGTTTTATAACTTCAAGTCACACGGAGCTTAATTTTCTCCCCCCCCCAAAAAAAAATAAATAAATATTCAGCATGCACAACTGAGGCCAAACTTTCAAGAGAGCTCAGCTCTCATGACAAACTACATGCCCGAGAAGGGCCTAAAAGCTTGTCTCCAACAGATATTGGCTCAGTAAGAGAGATCATCTGAACTACTGTTTGTCTCTCTCACATTTTGGACCAGCATGGCAGTCATGCTGTCTCTAGATAGCTTTCTTAAACAAGGACCGGATGTTCTAGAGTGCTCAACATTCAGCAGTCCCACTTGCAATACCTGCTCAGCAAGTTTCAGAAAAGCTCAGGAGCCAAATTCAGTTGCTTTAAAAACTTGGCCACGTATTATAGTTCCTAGCTAAGAGCTTTAAGGGTTTTTTTCTTTTAAAATTGATTTATGTGACTTTTCCAAGACTACACTGGAAGTTTAGTGGTGCGACTTGAACTCAGGTCTGAGTCCCAGACTAATTCCTTACCCGCATGAAAGGAAAGGAGTTGGCAATTTAAAAACTCCTAAGTTTGTACAGAATACTGCATAAAAAGCAACAAACCAGTTATGAAGCAAGGTATGCATCGGTTACATAAAACAACTAGTGGAACCCAACTTCAGAGTCCTAATAACTAGTGCAAATAGGTCAGATCTCTTTCTTGGGTGTGTGAGTAGCCGATGTGAGTCTATTTTAGGCTGTTAACACATGGTTTTATTGGGCAAGGAGACATCTTGTCCTGCCCTTGGTCAGGAAAGGACAGTGGTATAGGAAGAGCACCACTGGTTACCTGGGACAGTTTGTTGTAGAGAGTAACTGTTGGGGGGGGATCATAAGCCTGTTTTTATGACTTTTTTAATTTCAAAAATCCTTTGCAGTATAGGTATGAGCAAGGTAACATTTTCCAGGTGACTACTGTCAGTGCAGAGGTGGGCAAAGTTCCCAATCCAAGTAGCCACATTCCAAAACTTTATCTCCAAGAGCCACATTAATCTCCACTTCCCACAATGCTGGGGATGGGCAGGGTGGCTTCCCCCAAACCTCCTTCTCCCCCCATCACATCACAGCTGTGGCTCCCAAGCAGTCTGCTGTGTTCGAGAAGCACACAGGGCATGCTGCAACAGCCCCATGGGGCTCCAGCAGACAAAATGTCTGCTCAACGTCTTTAGAGGGAGCTGCATGGACATGCCCTCAGGCAGAACTTCTGGCAAGAGTAGCAGTACAGGTGCCAGAGAGCTGCATGTGGCTCCTGATCCGCCATTTACTCACCTCTGGCTACTTGCACGTGTTAAAGAAGGGGCAGGGACTGCCGTGAGTTTAGCCCGCATTAGCATGGTCACATGAAATACCTGATCATGGGCACTGGGGTTTTAGCATAATTTTTCCCTTCCCCCATTACATTAAATAATGTGAGACAGAGCTCAAAATCCAGCCCTGTCGTGTTGTTAAATTAAACGGGGAAAGGGGGAAATAATGCTGAAAGGGGGAAATAATGCTAAAACCCCCATGCTTGGAGCTTTCACATGACCGCTAATGTGAGTTAAAGTCTCAGCGGTCCCTGCTCCTTCCTAACGTGTGCAAGCAGTTGGTGTTTGTGGAATCTGAGTTTACTTTCACTGTTTTTTTGTGGTTTTGTTTTTTTGGTTTAAAAATAACCTTATATCCCACCCCTCCTGCCTCAGGCAGCTTGGGGTGGCTCACAACATATCATACAAATTACTATAAATTCCATAAATATAAAACATTAAAAATACAAAATGGTGCGTAACGAAAACATTAAAAAAAACAACCTCCCAACCTGCCCTTTAACCCTCCCCTCCACCAAGCACCTGGTGGAAGAGCCAGGTCTTACACCGATGGCGGAACGTAAGAAGGCTTGGGCTGAGGTGGACCTCTGCCGGGAGAGAGAGTTCCACAGCACAGATTATGGTATGATCTACACGTGCCAGAGCATAAGCAGCGACAGTGATGTCTGTGGGTGAAAACAGACATGACGCTAACCACCCTTGGTGGTTATCTATGCATATTGCAGGGCTGTATTAGCACCCTATGCAGCCCTGAAACATGCATAAATGACCACCAAGGGTGGTTAGCGTCATGTTTGTTTTCACCCTGTGGCTTAAGGAATCTTTTCTGCTCTGGTGCTACCTACTGCATGGGTAGCTACCCATGTTGCTGCATGGGTAGCTGATGCGAGAGTGGAGAGGGTTGGTAAGGATAACAGGAGGCCACCTGAGTAGACTGTCCTGGGAGCAGGGAGACAGATTAGACACCTGCCATTTCTGAAAAATTTGGAAACTTGCTGGTAACAGGTAGAGAGGAATATGTGGACATCCTAAATGGACACACTATGACAATGAAACTTTTCAGTATTTACTGGGATGTGGGGATTCTGTGCAATGCAGGTTTTTCAACTCCAGATGTTTAAAATGTAGTTTTAAAGTAAAATCTCATGGATTATTATCCATGAGATTTTACTTTAAAACTACATTTTAAAAAATGTTTTGTGACTCTTTAGTTTTCAAGCTTTTAGAAGAATGCTGCTGTAACATCTTCAAGCTTTTCCCCCCAACCATCAGGGCTAGAAATGTAAAATTGTGAGAAGCTCAGTTGTTGTTCATTAAAAGACACCGGATTTTTAGTTTGTAAGAAGTCTTCTTAACTGAAACATTTTGTTAAGTCACAAGGTTGGCAAACTTGTGGATGAGTGCTAAGTGGTTCTGTAGCAAAATGTCTGCATTATTTTTTTTTCTAATATAGTGAAACCTTTCCAACTTCCAATCTATAACAGTCAATCCTGGATCTTTCAGGGTTCCTGTATTGCTTCCTGGTCTCTTACTCTCACTAAGGTGGTATTTCTAATATCCTGATTTAGTCTAAGAATAATTGTAAAATGCACAGGAGTTTTTCATGTCTTAAATTAATTTTTTTCTTTAAATCATGAGAGAGAGTAACGGAAGTCCGTGATTAACTTTTAGACCATTCATTGTTCTGTACTATAGATTTGTCATTCTTTCTCGCACCTTTCCAGTCTGCAGAGTTTTAGCTTAAAACTGATCTTTGCCAAAGTGCCTTCTATATGCTGAATAGTTTATTTCTTTGGACCTTTCCTTTTTGAAAATGCTGGCTCGGATAAGAGCTATTTGACTCTCCAGGACAATTGAAAATAATAATAATAATAATTTTTATTGGTATAGTGCCCCACCACCGGATGGCACTAGGAGCACTTTGCAACATAAATGTAAAATTAATTTAAAACAGAAGTCTTTATAAAACAATTTAAAAGGGTAAAGTAGTGAGGAAGGAAGGAAAAACATTGAAGAAAATGGAACTTGCCATCCTGGGCACACTTACCAACATGTAGACACTTACATGGCCCTCATAAATAGGCGATAGGCCCGGGGTTGAGTTAGGGGGTCTCTAGGAAATGTTTATATATTCGTATATATTATATAACCTGTCCTGAGTCTTAAGGGAAGGGAAAGATATAAGTTTAAATAAAGAAAAATAAATGTAATATATGGGCCCACCTCAAGTATTTACAAAATAAGGATTGCTTGCAATCCTTTATGTTGGTATTTGAGCCCAAGTCCTTGTTTACATGGGTAACCTGTTCATGTAAAAACTACTGACTAAGACCTTGGCAGCAGTTCAAATACGAAATATGCTGAATGCATTGGGATAACAATCAGAATCTTGTTCATTATCTTTACTGGAGCCCCTCAGTTTCTTTGTCACTTTCGCTTTGCCTTCCTTTTGGCTCTGATGTTACCTTTTTCACACCACTCCTCTTTAAGTACTTTACGGTTCCTGTTGCTGTTCACACTTTACTTTTTTCATGTTTTCTCCCTGCCTATTCTTGGCTCTTTCTCATCGGAAAACTTAAATACTGTCACTTCTACACTTTCCCTCTCTGATTTTTTTTTCCCTAGCTACCATGGAACTTCATGATTTCTAGCATTCCAAGAATACTCTGTGTTATCCCCTATCCCATTAAGAAATATATTGGCTAACCAGTACAGTCCGTATGGGGCTTCTTCTTGAAAACTGGACTTTGGTGGGCACTTATGTACGGTCTTGCAAACAGAAGAATGGAGTCATGAAATCTTTTTCTGTTCTCATCTTGTTCTGCTTAATCTACTTCATCCATTCTTGCATATAAAACAGATGTGTGAATGGCTAACTAGATGCGTTTCCTCAAAGGACCTAAGTTATGGAATCTAAACTATGCTGGTGACACAGTAAGTGAATGAAAGGAATTAAAATTTCATCTTGAATAAAATGGAGGTAGCAAAAATAGATCTTTGAGTTGGTAGGCAAGACTAGGTGTATGGAGATTGCCATTATTTCTGCAATCCATCATGTGAATTTACTGAGTATGCTGAATCAGTAATTCAGTAAATGTGAAAGTGAAAGGAGGGAAGGATTATGTAAAAACACTGATTTGGTTTACTTGGAATCAAGGTGTACTTTAATGGCTACCTTAGTAAGGAGTTAAATATAAGAATGGGAAAAGCTAGTGCAATACTTTTCAAGACGGTTGCTGTACTTTTGAACTGAAGCTGATTTTATTTATTTAACTTTTTACCCTGCCCAATCAGGCTTGGCAACATATAACTAAAAAAAATCCTGACACACATCCAGTCCTACACAACCATATCCCTGCCTGCCAAACATAAAAGTCTTGCATCTCTTCTGGAAGATGAGCAGGCTTGGGCTTCGATGGATCTCCAAGGGGAGGGAGTTCCATAATTGTGGGGCAGCCACCAAGAATGCCTCTCTGCACGCCCTTGTAAAAGCCTTATGGGCAGATGGTAACCACAAGAGGGTGCTTCTGGCCAACTTCAGAGGTCGTGATGAAACACAAAGGAAGAGGTGGTCTTTCAAATACTTGGGGCCCAAGCCATTTGGGCTTTATAGGTCAAAACCAGCACCTTGAATTGTGCCCAGAAAGCTACTGGCAGTCAGCACAGCGCACCGGTGTAATGTGCTTCTGATGACCTGCCCCTGACAGAGGATGTGCTGCTGCCTTCTGCAGCTTCTGAACAGTCATCAAAGGCAGCCCAACATAGATCATATTGAAATAGTCTAGCCTCAAAGTTACGAAGGCATGGACAATGGTGGCCAAATCCAAATCTGTGTTTTGTTTTGTTTTGTTTGTTTTTTAAAAAAAGGTTTCAGCTTTCTCACTAAAATAAGTTGGTGAAACGTGCGCCTGACCACCACTGCAATCTGGCAATGCAGGCACAGCAATGGATCCAAGAGCATCTCAAGGCTGTGAAACTGAGTGACCAAAGGAGGCCGGACCCCATCGATAACAGGAGTTCCTATATTCCTCAGGTCATAAGGCCAGCCAGTTATCATCATCTTGGTCTTGTCTGGATTCAGCTTCAGTTGTCTCACCTGCGTTCAGTCCCCAATGGCAGCAAGGCACTGGGCAAGCAGAGAGACTGCAGGACCTGGGTCAGATGAAAAAGAGAGTTGGGTGTCATCAACCTACTGATGGCACTTCACTCCAAATGTTGGTACAGCCCCACCCGGCAACCTCAGACACACATTGGACAGGGGTGGGGACAAGATGGAATCCTGCAGGGACCACACAAGAACGCTTCAGGGGATGATGTGCCACCATCTGGGTTCTCCCAGCCAGGAATAAGTAGTGGAACCACTTGAGCAGTCCCCTGAACCCCTTGTCAGGTCACACAGCCATTTCAGCAACACCCCATGATCAACTGTATCAAAGGCCACCAAAAGCTCTAACAAAGTTAACTGTACAGTTACCCCTGTCTATTTCCAAGCAAAGATCATCAGCCAAGGCCACAAGCACAGTCTTGGTGCCATGCCCAGGATGAAATCCTGAGTGACATGAGTCCAGGAATCCAATAGCATCAATATGTGCCTGAAACTGTGAGGCAAGCACTGGTTCAATAACCTTCCCTAAAAAAGGGATGATTAGAGATGGACCTGCCTGCTGTCATTCTCATCGTAACCAAGCCAAGTACGTGCACTTGAGACCTCGCATCTTCATGAATGTTAGACCCCTTGTCT
>QEPC01001257.1:1154855-1177872 GCA_003113815.1 Sphenodon punctatus
CCCCCCCCCCCCTACCCACCATAACGGTAGAGAGCTTTGCAGGAAGCCATTTGGGATCAGGAAGGAATTTGATGCTTGAACAGTAAATACATGAGCTACCCAGTTTTGAAGATTCTTCCCTCCCCCATGTTTTTTTTTGCCACATCAGTCTGACATCTAGCTGCTGGCTACAACCACCAAGAGCTTGGACAAATGGTTCTAGTGCCCTTTGCAGGCACCTAGAAAGCTGTCTTCAAATAGCAAGATTGCAAGTCAGCCACTGAGTGTTCCAAACACTATGGGCCAGGCACGTAGGAAGCAGAGGGTGTCCTTTTCTAGCAAATCCACAGATCTACCTGGATACTACTTAATAGCTTTTTACAGGGCTTAAATTTGTGTGTGTGGGGGGGGTGTTTCCAGGGTTCAACCTTGGCAATTAAATTCAAGGGGGTGGGGCTGGACCCTGGCAACAATTCCCACTAGGAGTGGGCACCCAAAAATAAGAGAGGCCAGGAAAAGGCTGATATTGGCCATTTCAAGGTTAGGAATGAAAGCCAGAAGAACCTTGCATGATGTATTTGACTTTTATTAATGACTTCCGTGCACCAGTCCCTGCACTGGTTATCGTATAGATTCAATCACAAGAACTCCTGTTTTATATTCAGGTGTAGAGAGGCAGGTTAGCCTAGTGATTGGATTACTAGCTGGAGACTCGGGTTCATTTCCCTGTTCTGTCAAGTTCTGGGGTGGGGGTGTAATGGGTTGTTTTATTTATTTATTTAAATTTAAATTAAAGGGCAGCCCGGGGCGGCAAACATTAAATAAAAACAATATCAAAATTTAAAACAACTTAAAAATACAGTATGTGGGGAAACCCCACCCCTACCCCTCGCCAAAAGCCTGAGGGAACAGCCAGGTCTTACATACACGCCAAAACAGCAGGAGAGTGGTAGCCAACTGAGCCACCTCTGGGAGCGAATTCCACAGCACAGGAGCGGCCACCGAAAAAGATATAACATTGGTGGCCACCCGCCTCGCCCGGGGAACCTCCAAAAAGACTCCCACGGACTATCTCAAGGGTCGCATGGGCCCATGAGGAATGAGGCAGTCCCGCAGATAAGCAGGACCTAGGCTGTGAAGGGCTTTAAAGGTTAAAATCAGCACCTTGAACCTGGCCCGGTACTTTATAGGCAGCCAGTGCAGAGCCCGGAGCACAGGTGTCATGCGCTCCCTGCGACCCTCCCCCCGTAAGGAGATGGGCCGCAGCATTCTGCACCAGCTGCAGTCTCCGGAGCAGCTTCTTGGGCAGCCCCACGTAGAGCGCGTTACAGTAATCCAGCCTCGAGGTGATGAAGGCATGGATGACAGTGGTGAAGTCGGAGTCTGAGAGATACGGCCGAAGCCGCTGGACAAGATGTAACTGCCGAAACGCACTTCCCGCCAAGGCCACAACCTGAGATTCCAGGCTGAGCTGCGAATCGAGGAGCACACCCAGACTCCGCACTTGAGACCATGGGAGGGTGACTTCCCCCCCCCCCCAACAAGAGGAGATTCAACCACCCCCAGGTCCCCGAAGCCCTCGCCCACCAACATCACCTCCAGAGAGCAGCGGGAGGCTGAGCGGGGACTGGTAGCCCTAAATGACTTACCTGAAATCTGGTGCGGGGTGATTCCAGAGGCGGCGGCGTCAGCCTGCGGGGAAAAGAAAAGCCAAGCAGTACTCCGGCAGGGTGAGAGCAGCGGGAGGCTGAGCGGGGACTGGTAGCCCTAATTGACTTACCTGAAATCCGGTGCGGGGTGATTCCAGAGGCGGCGTCATCAGCCTGCGGGGAAAAGAAAAGCCAAGCAGTACTCCGGCAGGGTGAGAGCAGCGGGAGGCTGAGCGGGGACTGGTAGCCCTAATTGACTTACCTGAAATCCGGTGCGGGGTGATTCCAGAGGCGGCGTCATCAGCCTGCGGGGAAAAGAAAAGCCAAGCAGCACTCCGGCAGGGTGAGAGCAGCGGGAGGCTGAGCGGGGACTGGTAGCCCTAATTGACTTACCTGAAATCCGGTGCGGGGTGATTCCAGAGGCGGCGTCATCAGCCTGCGAGGAAAAGAAAAGCCAAGCAGCACTCCGGCGGCCCCGGAGGCGTGCGCCGGAGCAGTGCGCCGAAAGGCTGCGCGCACAAGGGCGCGCCCTTTTGCGCTCCCTTTGGCGTGACTCGGTGCAGGAGCAGGTCTCTCTGCTGGGGTGCGGATAGGAGGCTAGGCCGGCATTTTAATGGCATCTGTAGCCCAGGGAGGAGAGGAGTATGGGGAAGAGAGACCTTTGCCTCCTAGGCAATTAACCCAGGGGCGGTTGGACCCCTTTCTCTGTAGACGGGCCCCGGGGGTTGAGGATAGGGAGTTTCCCCTTCCTCTTGCCCCGCGGTTAAAATCTGCCCCTATGATTGAGGGGGGTTCCCTGTCTCTCAGAGGAGGTCAGGCGCTCCCCCTTCCTCCACATGGGTCTTCTCCAGGGTTAGAAGTAAGAGCTGGTCTGGGCTCTGGAGGGGAGACCCCAATGGTGGGGGATAGATTGGCTACATTTCTTACGGAGCATATAATGTTGACCGGTGAAACCGTACAGTATATGTTCTGTAAACTCTCACATATGCAATCCAAAGTTGATTCTGTGGAAGGGATTCTCCAGGGGATTGTGTCTGCAGAGTTGCGGGGGGGGGGGCAAGGGCTGCACCCTTGAGGCCTGTAATGGGCCCATTTAGTAGGAATGACCCCATTGTGGTTGGAACCCCCCTTCTGCCAGTTAGGTCAGCCTCTGCAGAGCTGCGCCCTGTTGCCCCGGGGCTCTGGTCACCAGCCCCCAGTATTACCTATGATTTGCTCAGAATCTGCCGAAACATTCGGCCTCCTCCCGGAAGCCTTGATTTTTACTATTGGCTCGAAAAGTGGACATCCTGCCCCAGTATGGGGCACTCCCCTAGAGATAGCTGACCACTTAACGTCTCTTCTGTGGAAAGTGGGTATTATAAGTAAAGATATAGTCTTGTGCGATCATTTATTGGTCTCTGAGGATAAGAAAATGATCTTGGTTATGTTTGTATCATCTAAGTTACCTAATCGTATTCTGAGACGAAGGACCCTTTTGGAACGGCATGCGATCATAGTAGCCAGAGCATACCAGATTTTACCTCCAGTCCAGGGAAAGCATCCAGGAGTTCTCCAGGATGCGGGATCTAGGAGTAGGATGGAGGGAGTTCCCAGCTAGTACCCACAGGGGAGGGGAGCCTCAGTCAGCAGGGGGAGCCCTCTAAGGAAATTGGCCCCCCGATCCCACCAAGGAGAAACATGAGGGGATTACCAACAGGTAGAAGGATCCCCCCGGCGGAAGCTTCAAATCAGACTGCAGAGAACCAGCCCGTGGTAGAGGGGGATGGGGTGCTCCACTTCATTATCCATCTTTGAATAATCTAGCAGATGCTCCAGCATCTCCCTCAGCGATTATGAAGGCCCGCTGCTTTCAGAGACTTGAGTCCCTATATGTGCAGTTAGGAGATCTAAAAGCCGAGCTTACTAGGGGAGAGGATGGCTCAGGTAATATGGGCACAGCAGAACGACCAGTAGCAAACCATTTTTAAGTGACCCCTCCCCAATCTAGGGCATCCCGGGTATCTACCCCGATTAAATATTCAATTGAGCTTCCATCGTTGGGAGGCCGTTTGATGGAGAGTGATACGGAGGGAGTAGTCAGCCCTCTGAAAATATCGGTTATGGCTGATGCTAAGGGTCTTTCAGCTTTTGGGGGGTTGGGGGAGTATAGCGTGAAATCGCCTGGCCACCTCCCCCTCCCCCCCCCCCAGGGCCATGGGGGAGGGATGGCCTCTCCACTTCCCCTGTCGTCCCGATCACTGAGGCCTTCCCAGGGATCACTCTCTCCTGCAAATAAAACCGAAGCTAGTCTAGTTCAGATGGCTAACCGCTCTGTAGCTATGCAGGTGACAAAGGCTCACTAAGTAGTGAATGAATCCCTCACCATTAATCCTATAGGCCGGGTTTTGAGACAGCGGTCTAAACTCCCATCTCATCCTGCTAAACAATTACTACTATCCAGCCGGGGTACTTCCTTATTATCATTTATCTCCTGGAATGTGTCAGGATGGAGAGCCCATCAACTTGACCCTGATTTCTGTAACTGGTTGTCTCTATATGATATAATTCTAATCCAGGAAATCTGGCTTTTGGAACCCCCTACGCAGAAAGGCTGGAGAGGGTTTGATACGTATTGGCTAGAGGCCAATTTGTCGGAATTGCATGGTCGCCCCAGCGGGGGACTTGCTGTTTTTATATCTACTAAGTTTAACGCTCAGGTTAAGCGTCTTAATTCTATTAAAGCTTATTTTTATTTATTGTACTGTGCCCTTCCTTCTGGGCTGGAGATGATTATTGGGAATGTGTACATCCCTCCAGATCGTTCAACCTATTACAATCCCGATATATGGGATACAAATTCCCATATATATATATATTGGACCAAATTCAAACAGCAGTTATGGGGTTTCCAGCAGCTGTTCTTATAATAGGAGGTGATTTCAATGCACGAATGGGAAATCCAGAGGTCATGCAGGAAGTTCTTAGTACGGAGGATATATCGGACCCTTGTACATACCACCTCGACATTCTAGGGACCGGGTGGTGGGCCCCAGGAAAGCCCAAATGGACTATCTGATGGGCAAGATGGACCTGGTTATAATTAATGGTCGGGTGGAGGGGGACTTGGAGGGAGAATTTACTTTCCACTCCCCCCAAGGCTCTAGCCTAATTGATCTCTTTTTGCTGTCATCATCTTCCTTTCCTATGATTGTCAGGCTAGAGGTGGTGCCCTCCCCAATGTCTTGCCTGTGGTTTTGGTTATGGAGGAGCCTATCTCTGGGAGAGATGGGAACTCTGCGGAGTTGAGCTCGGAGAGGATGGGGGAAGGCCCCTGGGTGACGCAGTCTAAATGGTCTGAGGACCTGGCAGCGGCTATTAAACATTTCACCGTTTCTCCCCCAGCCCTAAGCCTCCTTGAGAGGATTGGGGAAGGTGGGAGGGAACGGTGGAATGTTTTGAGGACATAATAACTCTGCTCACCCCTATCATCACCAGGGTGAATGAGGCCCCTTTTATGGGAGGCCAAAGAGCAGCTGGGCTTCCAACTTGGTATGATCGAGAGTGCCGGAGTGTCAGATCAGTCATTCGCAAGGTGGCAAGAGAGCTCAGGGCTGAGCCTAACCAGACCCTAAGAATTAGGATGTCGAGGTTGCGGACGGAATATAGGAAGCTCTTGACCTCTAAGAGGAAGTTATTTGCAGAGGGACAATGGGCGAAGCTTCTCTCTGTGGCAAAGGCTAAGGATGCCTGTCAATTTTGGGTAATGATAAGAGAACTCCATTGGGGTAGAGGGGCTCATACAGAAGCGGGAGTCCAGCCAGTTAAATGGCAGGAATTCTACGAGACGCTATTTTTAGCGCAGGAGGAGATTGTGGTAGGCCCAGTCATTCTCCCATTGGATGGGTTCCAACAGTGGCCCCCTGTAGAACCTGAAGAGCTAGTTCCACTAATAATCAGTTTAAGGGGAGGGAGGGCCCCGGGCCCAGATTATATTACTCCAGAGATACTGAAAAATAATCCAGATTGGTGGGCCAGGATTCTGGCACCACTCTTTATGCATTTAAATGAGTCAGGAGCTTTTCCTTCATTATGGAAAACTTGTATTACTGTTCCGATATATAAAGAAGGGGATCCCAAGTTGCCAGAGAACTATAGGCCCATTAGCCTTTTGAGCGTTATAGCAAAATTGTATACTAGACTCTTGTTGAATAGACTGCAGGCTTGGGAAGAGGAAGCCCAGATATTGGAGTTAGAGCAAGCAGGCTTTCAAAAGGGCCTTGCCACAACGAACCATATCTTTGTACTAACGTCTTTAATCACTAAGTATACGGCCCTTCGTGGACAATTCTATCTATGTTTTGTCGACCTGGAAAAGGTGTTTGACTCGATCAGTAGAGAACGACTATGGGACAAATTGAGTAAGATGGGTATCGACCCACGCCTTTTATTTTTATTGATAAAACTGCACTCAGAAAATACCATGCGGGTCCGCTGTAATAGCCAGGGAACCCTATCTGGAATAGTGCAAGTCCAGGTAGGGGTCAGACAGGGATGCCTTCTGGCCCCAGTATTGTTCAACCTGTACCTGAACAGTGTGGTAAAGGCGGTTAGCGAGATCAATACGCACCCCCCTAAAATTGGGAACAGACGAGTGTCACTTCTTCTTTATGCAGACGACACGGTGTTAATGTCTCAGACACGCATTGATCTAAGTCGTCTTATGCAAGGATTTGGTGCATACTGTCAACAGGAGTTCTTGCGTATAAACGTATCAAAAACTAAGGTTATGGTGCTGAGTGCTAGAGGGGCAGTCAAAGTACAGGTCTGGACAATTGGTGGGAATTTAATTGAACAGGTAAGGAGTTATAAGTATCCGGGAGTAATCTTCTCCTTCCGTTTGGGGTGGAAGGCCCAGTATGAGGGGGCTTTAAATCAAGCTAAGAAATCAATTCAGGCTATTTCTAGATTTTTCTTTGGCCAGGGAGGGAAATTAGTACTTCCTGCATTACATCTATTTAGAGCTAAGGTTATTTCCCAGGTACTTTATGCCTTCCCCATTTGGGGAATGCGCTTTATGACCCATCTCGAAAGTCTACAAAACGGATTCCCGCGGTCCATATTAGGTGCTCCAAGGGGGATGCCTCAGGCTATACTGAGAGCTGAGGCCCTGTGTTTGCCGCTCCGTGCCTATGTTCTCCAGGCCGTGGTTAATGCCTGGGCTAGGATGGTTCTGTTCCCTCCAGATAATCGCTCTCTTCTTGTGTTGGCAATGGAGAGTGGGCTAGGGGCTGATTGGAAGGTAGCGGTTGAAAAGGAAGTCCACCGATTGGGTTTCTCGGCTGAATGCCTTAAACCATTGGGCCTGTTCGCTGTGAAAGGAGGATTAGAGATCAGGTGGCTCAGGAGGAGGGGGCCTTGTTGTTAGGGCAGAAGTTGGCACCCTTATATGAACCAATCCAGTTCCCGAATCCAGGGGAGTATTACCTTTTCCTGTGGACAGATGCTGAGAAAAGATGGGCGTTCTTCCAAATGAGGGTTAACTCCTTTCCCTCAGCATGGGTAGAAGGGCGCTACAGGGGGATTCCCCAAGCACAGAGGGTATGCCAGTTATGTCGAATGGGTGAAGGTGATACCCTGGAACATATCTTTCTTAGATGTCCTCATTTTTTTGGCCCTCGGTTGAGGTATCTTATGGGATATATCCAGAGGTCAATTCCCCCCATGGAAATTACCTGGAGACTTCTAAATCTGGTAGATTCGGGACAGTCTAGGGTGGTAGGGAGCTTTGCCCAAGCTGTCCTACGCATCCAGCAGGGGCATTACCCTTGAACATAGGTAATTGGGGTGATTCTCTTGTATGGCGGTTGAAGGGGTATGATGGTGGTATGGAGGAGTTGTGGTGGTCAAGGAAGGGCATTATGTTATGTATATCCCAGATCTAGAGAGCCCCTATTCAGCGAAGTGATCAATGCTCAACTGTCTGTAGGAACGGACTGAGATCTGTTACATATAAACCAGGAGGAAGAGAGACTAGGGCAAGAAGGGATCTGGGGATCCTTTAAGAGGAGTTGTTTACTTCAGTTTCTGGGAGGTAGTATTTGGAGTACAAGTGGTTGATTGCTGGATCGTAATGGGAAGGATGACTGGGATGTACACATTCCATTAAAGAGTATTTCTTTTTCTTTTTGTAATCTTTGTAAATTTGTATATGATTATGGGCGATCCCATACCAATTTTTAAACAGTGTATATATTGTATTATCATGTGTAAAAGCCTATGGCTAAACAATAAATAAATTTGATTTGATTTGAACATCATCTCCATCTTGTCAGGATTCAATTGCAGATGGCTCTACCTCATCCAAGCCCCCACAGCTGACAGGCACTGGGAAAATAAGGAGACTGCATGGCCTGATGGAAAAGGAGAGGTATAGCTGAGTGTCATCAGCATACTGATGACAGTGCATGCCCTGAAACCCTCTCACGATCTCCCCTAACGGCTGCATATAGATGTTAAACAAGAGGGGGGACAGAATGGCACCCTGTGGGACTCCACACGTGAGGTGTGGAGACGTACACTCCCCCAAGACCACCTGCTGAGTTCTCCCGGCCAGGAACGAACGAAACCAGTCCAAGAAAGTTACGCCAATTCCGGTACGGTCCCGCAGGCGAGTCACCAAAACCTCATGATCGACTGTGTTGAACGCAGCCGAGAGGTCTAACAGGACCTGTAAGGTCTGACGACCCTGGTCCAATGCCAGACGGAGATCGTCAACCAAGGCTGTCTCCGTACCATACCCAGGCCGAAACCCAGACTGGGAGGGATCAAGGAAACTGGTGCGGTCCAGATGTTCCTGGAGCTGCCGTGCCACAGCCTATTCAATAACCTTCCCTAAAAAGGGAAGGTTAGAGACCCGACTGATAACTGGCAGGAGCATCAGCGTCAAGAAATGGTTTCTTGAGCAGGGGTCTAACCACAGCCTCCTGTAGGCAATCAGTCACTCTGCCCTCCTGAAGGGAGGCACTAACCAGGAGATTGAACTCTCTCCGCTGTATGGGCCCACAGAGCCTCAATTGCAGGGAATCCTGGCCTAGGGAGGGCCCATGTAGAGCTGGCCTTAGAATTTGCAGGATCCGGGGTGGTCTTGATTGGGCCCCAACAGGGTGGGAGTGAGGACCCCACACCCTGCCCTGGTGAAAATGAAGAAAATAGTAGAGCCTGGGGCAGTCACCCCTAGTTGTCCTGTGGTAAGTTCAGGCCTGAGCCCATAGGTAAACAAAAATAGCCTACAGGCCTGCAAGGTAAGGAGCTGCAGCCCCTAAAGGGAATGCTATCTTCAGTAGACCATTCAAAATTTATTAAGGTAACATTTCTTTTTCTAAGGGTTGAGTACTGACTCAACAGCAGTCAAACTCAACGTGTCAAACATAACTAGGTTAGGAGGGGCCCATACCATCACCTTTTACATGGGCCCACCTTCCCTGGATCTGGTACTGCTCACTAGCTTTGGTGTGTCTGGTTATGACAAATGTATGTTTTGTTACCAAAGTCTTTGAATTTCTGGCACTGGACTGTTCATGCCTGAGGGAACATCCTAGTGGGCAGAGACTTGAGTACACGTAAATAGGGTCCTGGAGTAGTTACTACATTCAGCCAATAGGGGGATAGAATTTGTAGGAAAGAAAATAACTATTCGTAGATGTGTGATTTTTATAGATCACATGTAAAGTCTGGGAGGTGGTAATGCCACGTTAATCTTTGTGTGACCTAGGAGAAAAACCTAGAAAATATAAAACAAAAAGGATGGAGGATAATGTACTTAAAGGGAGAATAAATGAGCTACCAAGGGCCTAACTATAGTAGGAACAGTCAGTGCAGCTGCACAAGAACCCACAGATTTGGGGAACCCTCCACTTGTGTCCCTTGCCACTAGGCAAGAGGAGGGTGGGAGTGTCATTCCATCTTTTGTGTTGGAATCCATTCCGACCTAGCTATACTTCTGTGAGCTCTTTGTTTTATAGTCTAGGGAGAAAACGGAACTAGATTTGTCCACAATTTAAGGCAATTAAATGAAGAAAGGAATTATTCCTTCCGAGAACTTTGCAAGTCAAGGTTGAATTACCTAAAGTTTAAAAACTAATATCTAGGATAGAGGAATTTTGTTTAAACAGGAGTAAATGGATAAAGGAATTGCTACCAATGTAGATGGTGCCTGAAGTACAATTGCTGCAGAAATTAAGAACTTTACTGTGTGTAGAGAATACCCAGTGTAGTGGATAAGGCACTGGACTTGAACTTGCAAAACCAGGCTTTATATCCTACTTAGCCATGAATTCACTGGGGGACCTTAAGCAAGTCACAACCTCTCAGCCGCCGTTCCCCATCTGTAATAAAATGGAAATGTGTGTCTGTCTCTCCCTGTGTTCACCTTGCTTGTGTCCATGTTAGATAGATCCTTGCCCAGCGGGCTTACAGTTTCTAATAATAATTGTAAAGCGCCAGGTATACTGCTTGTCCTATATAAAGGCTGAATTATTATTATAATTCTAATTAATAATAAAAGTGGGTGGTGTAGGCTGCTGTTATATAAACAATTTGCTGCAAAGTAGCTACTTGCAGTGGTATTGCACCCAAGTTACCTCCTGCTTGCTAATGGAATCTCTGAGGTCCTTTCCAACTCTATAATTCTGTGATACTTGACGTCAGTAATTTTGTTTTGTTTTGTTTTGGCTGTAGTGTGGACTGTACTTCTGCCTTGTATTGTGGAGTGCTCTGCAATGTTTTTGCTTCATTGAATTTTCAGTGTGCTTTTCCACTGTTTTAAAATCTTGTTATTAAAAACAAGTAAAAAACCCCAAACACTTAAAATTAAGTGTACTTGAATATGTGGTGGGAGCATGTCTATGTCTAGAAATGATAGGAAGTGCTTTGGAGGAGGTGCAAGACATGGTGCTGTGAGCTATGGGTACTGCATATGACTGCCAACCATGCATGAGGAATGGTAATTGGTATTTCAACCTATGCTTACAATGGCACCATGACCATCTACCCCAGCCACAGTACTTCTGATTTCCATAGTACATCTGTTGGTAAGGGGGAAGAACACCTAGGATGCTATGTCCTTGTAGGGAAGGGACATAAGGGACATGCATAGGTTGACAACCAAGTGCTTAATGGTAGCTGCCATTCCAACAGTTGCATGTATTCTCTCTAACCTTTGTCACAAAAAAGGCAAATGCCATTTTTGGCTGTATTAATGTTTGTCATATCTAAGATGCAGGAGGTAGTGATGGTGGTGTTGCTTTACACAGCACTGGTGAGACTTTACCCAAAATATAAGGAGCTGCCTAACTGAGTCAGACTAAAGGTCAATCTTGGCCCAGTAGTATCACAAACTGACACGGCAGTAGGGATTCAAATCCGGCTCTCCAGGGTCTCGGGTAGCACACCGGGGTGAGGCCTCTGCCAGAGACCCTCTAGGCTCCCTGGCAGAGGCCTCACCCAGGCATACTATCTGAGATATTGGGGATTGAACTTGGGACCTTATACATGCAAAGCATGTGCTCAACCACCTGAACCATGGCCCACTCCACTGCATTCAGTTTTGGGCACTGCATGTCAAAAAGTATGTAGACAAATTAGAGAAGATTCAGAAGAGAGCAACTAATGAGGGCTGCTGAGAGAGAGCTGGTGGAAGTCAGCCCACACAGGTGGAGCCACTCTAGACCTGAGGAACTATACCCAAACTACAAACTGGGCTGGGCCTGCCTGGCTAAACTTTGACACATACTTCAGATCTGATTCCTCCATTCATGGTGCCAATGTGTCTGGCAACAGCTTCTGGATGAGCAACCAGATGCAGGGGCATATTGTGATAAGGCCTAGAACTGGGAGCCAGGAGAAAGATAACAGGAAAACTATGTTCACCGTAAGAGTTGCAGCTAGTTTCTCTCTGCAGAAACTCCAATGCCTAGTGGATGTCCTGGAAAGAGTAGCTATAAAAGGGACAGGCAGTACAGCTGCATGGGGGACCATGAGCCTGGGGTGCACAAGCTCTCTGGTGCATCTGCATCCCCTGCCATTGAGGGAGAGGAATCTCTTCTGGACCAGGGCCCACTCCTGCCTAGCTATATCTCAGGGCCTCTGCTTGTTGATGTTTCAGCTCCCATTGAATCCATGTAGGCAGTCCGAATATTCTGGAATGGGGAACAAGAGCACCCTTAATGGACAGCTACACTGACTCTTTTGTGACCGTGGAGAGTTCACAACATACTTGTAGGAACCCTCTTTCCTGAGACCAAATTCCATCATTAAGTCGAAGGAGGCTTCTACATTTTGTGCCATCTGGATTCTGGAGATGCCCTGCAGAAGAGGGGAATGCCCAGAAGAGCTCCACCCTACAGAAATGAAGCATGGCATGTCTGTGGTGGAACTTGTAACAGCAGGTGACTTCAGTTCAGGCAGGTGACCATAACATCCGTGCAGCACCAAAATCAGCAAGGCAGGAAAATGGAGGAGTATTCAGACAGGAGTAACCGTGCTCAAGCCCAGAATTCCATGCATGCTCTTCAATTCCGCAAGCTCACCACACTATGAAGAAGTACGGTTTCCCATAAGATACCATGCAAATGCCAGTATAGAGCACCATGGGATACAGCCTGGCAGGAACGCGTGTATTTGGCATTTCCTCCATTGCTGCCAATGGGGAAAATGCAAAACACGTGGTGCCCTGCATCTGGGAATACATGTATAGGCAGATGTGCTTGTAATGGCTTACCACCGTAATATTATCACAACCAACACACGGGAAGTAACATGGATGACATCACTAGAATATTGCAGGTGGCTTGCCTCCAGTTTGCTCTGCAGTAGCTCTGATGTCTGAAAGCACCTTCAAATATCGTCTTGGACCGCTCTAAGTATGGGGGGAAAATTGAAGGGGAGAACAGAGGAAGGTTTTTTTACTCTACATTTTGCTGTAGTCACCTTGCCTATAAGTGAATGAGTGCTGATTTTCATCTTTACCCCAAGATAGATGTGTTGATTTTTAATGTTTGTTTTGAAACCTCTTCCAGTCTCTACCTATAAATTGCTGTATTTATAATACTTAGGATCTTGGCATATGTTGGATCCATTTAGTCAATGCTGCTGTTTCTCTGTAGATCTGTAACAATTGCTGAGTACACTAGATTACATGTAGTAGTTAGACCCTGCAGGTACAACATAAAGCTTTGTTTCTAAGCTAGCTACCTCCCTCCCATGATGGATTCTTTGATTATCACTTCAGGAAGGGACACTATAAGAGTAGATTTAAAAACTCGGTTATCTGAATTTGATGAGTACTGAAAACAGCAGTGACACATTCTTCTTTGATTCTGGCTTATTTTTAAAATATCAAAGTAAAGTTTGTATACTTCTTAAAATTCTTGCATTGGTGGCTTAGGTTGGTGATTTCTTAGTTGCCATTTTTGGGTAGTATCTTGTTTTAACGTCCAGCAGCCTAAACTTGCTTTTTATGTAGAGGTTAGCCTACAACTCTACCCCCCCACCCCCTAAGTTGGCTACCATCTAGACTATAGGGCGGGGTCTCTCTCGCTCTCTTGTTCCTCTGTAGAAGAAAAACTCATAGGTTCACTGCTTTTCCATTCTTGCTTTAGGGAGTTGATTGCTTCTTAGAGGTCTTTGAGGGGACAAAAAGATGGTAGTGAATGAGGCAGGAGAATGCTTCTTGGACAGGACATAATTTTAGTTTACTCTTAATAACGACAGTGTCACGTAAAACTACTGTCTCATCCCCACTCCAGCACTTGGCCATTTTTGGTGCAAGGGGAACATTTGGGGACTGTGCACATAGCACTGCGATCCTGTTTTTAATACAAGGCTGGGTAACAGCCAGGGTGTTCATGTGACTGTGCTGTTGTTAGTTATTTGCCTGCTACTGTCCTGAACTAATTACCGTGTATATCTTGGATTAAATTCCTGCAAACTACCTCCACTTAATCCAGGAGTAAATAACTTCTTGAATTCTGGGGACTGAACTACCATGGATTGAAGGAACCCATGTGAATATCATTCATAAGCTACCCTTGGGCATTTTAAGGTTAGTCTGGACATGGTGTGATTGGGCATTCTACACAATTGATTCATGCCAGGGGCCATTTAGGCCAAGAAAGGGTTAATTTTAACTGAAACTGCTGCACCCCCAAACACAGCTATGGCTCAGTTTCCCCACTTGTAATTTCCACAGGCTTTCTTTTACAGACAGAGTTATTCCAACCCACTATTTCTTGAGTGTTCTGGGCAAACTCACAGAGCCAGATTCCCAAGTGAAAACCACTACTTGGACATCTCTGTAAGGTGTCCCCGACCAGAACAATATTTACTTGGAAGTCTTGCCCCTGTGTTGAACAGAGGTCCTCTCCTGAATTTGGCTACTGATTTCAACAAATGCACACATACAGTATCAGTTTTAAAAAAAGAAAATGGGTCAGATTATCAATCAAATGGAAGATGGTTCAGAGATGTTGCTATTCAAAACCAAATGCAGAATAGTTAAATAGTTCGCAGCATATAATTTTCACGTTGCCAATTAGTTTTTGAACAAAGTTCTTTCAGAGCTTTATTGCTGGGCCCTTCTTTACTTCAGATGGTCGTGAAGGAAGAAAAGTCCATAGCTCAGAAATTCTTTTTTCAGAACAAGCGTTCAGTTTTTGCTTATTACTTTTTGGTGCCTGGTTCCTTTGCCTCATAGGGAGGGTCTGACCACACCTCCCCCAAATAACCTCTTTTTAAAAAAAAAAAATTAAAAAAAAAATTATATAGCACCCCCCTTCCATGGCACTCTGAGCACTTCACATAGAAGTAATTAGCACAACTTTTAATCCTCACAACAACCCTGTGAGGTTAAGTTAGGGTGAGAGAATATTGTGACTGGCCCAAGGTCACTCAGTGAGTTTCTGGCTAAGACCAGACTTGAACTGGAGCTTCCCCCTACCTCTCGGACCTGGTACCACAGTAATTGGCCGCTACACCACCCTGGCTCTCTTATAGTGCAGTGACCGTGCTTTTCCCCCATTGTAGCAAAGGCTGGGACTGTCACTGATTTGTAGAATCGCCTAATTGATCCTGCCAGGTTCAGAATGTTTCTATGACTTTATAGAGTTACAACTTTTTGAGTCAGATTATTGCTGTATCATTGTTGTCGGTGTTTCATGAGGATTTAAACCATACCAAAGTAGAATGGTTAACATATATGCTTACTGGAATTACAGTAACTTTCTTTTTACACTATACCTATCACAGCTGCTTGTCACAGGCCCATATAGCAGCCCAGAATCTGTGTGGCATAAAGCTACTTTCTCTTGGGCTGTGCCTTTTATGACCCTCATCTATGTCATACTACATAATCTATCGTGCTGTTTCTCAAGTCCGTGTATGGCTACTATAGACTTAGAATAGCCTTGATGTTTGTGTAATACAGGTTAGGGATGGGCGAACGCGGTTTGGAAGTTCGGACCGAACTCAACCAGTTCAGTCGACCGAACCGAACTCAATTTCCGAACCGAATTTCCGAACTCGGCTCTGTTTGCCCATCCCTAAAAGATAATATTCCATTTAGTTCTTCAATGGGGTTTGAATTTCCGAACTTTGTTCAGAAGTTCGGAGTTCAGACCGAACTCGAATAGTTCAGTCGACGGAACCGAATTTCAGAACTGAACCAAATTTCCGAACTCAGTTCTGTTCGCCCATCCCTAATACAGGTGTATGCAGCTTCAAAAACAGGTGCTTTTGAAAAGCTATTTAAGACAGTCTAATGAAGCCAAGTTCCTAATTTGGAATAAAAGCAAATCGTAACAGGCAGTTTCTTGTTCAATAATGACTGTAGTCTGCGGGAGGAAAATATTGCTGAAGTGACAGCTGGGCTCGCCCCTGTCCCATTAGCCGGGAGTGTGTGCTTCCCAAAGGTATTAGAAAGAATACATTTATTTTCCTGCCCTGCTGCCGTTTCTCAGCAGGTTTTCAGTTGCCACCCTCCTTCCTGCTTGCAACTCTGTAGCCAACCCACCTCCTACCGTTTGATATTTCTCTCCACTTTCAAGTGGCAGATTAAAAATAAGTTATTATCCAGTTTTTAAAACTGGATGTTGGGATTTAGTTGGTTCTTGTTTTGGTTAAATTTTCATTCTCCAGTTCTAATCAAAATGTCTAAAATATCAGTGATTGAATCGGATTTGTTTTCCTTCTTCAAATTATGTACTTTCTCCATCACTTCAGTTAATAAGAAGTGGCAATTACTGAGCAGTAGCTTCCTAATAATCAGGACAATAATTTGGGATGATGCAATTTCAGTTTTTGCCATAATTTCAGTATTCTTCAGTATTTCTGCTGATACTTGGAAGACAATATTGAGCCACATGTTACTAAAAAAACTAGTTTAAATGATTTAAGAAAACGCTGCTTTAGAACTAAATTTACTGAACACTGAATTATTCTTTTCCGAATTAAGCTCTTGTATCATGAAGTTTCTATTGTAGAGAAGATTAAAACAATCCATTTTAAATCTTAGTAAGCAGCAGCTGAAATACTGCTAAATGACCTTTGACATAGGAACCCATGAATGCCCCAAGTATGATTTCACTTTCACCACATTCTTTGTGAACCTGAATGCTTGTCAAATCAGATGTGTGTTTAGACCTTTTCACTGAATGTGCCTGGAGGGGGAGAACAAAGCATAGGGTCAACTTGGCATAATCCCCACGTTTATCTTCTTCTATTATAGTGGCTTGTGGGGGATGGGGTAACCATTCTTCTGGAGGTGAAAGTGCAAGCAGAGTGTAGGTAGACTATCAGTCTTCTAAACTATTCTCAACAACCTAGCTGGTCTCCTGTGATTTACGCACATTAAAGTATGGCTGACTAGGCAGGCTGCTGGTTTATATGCCTGATTGCTGTTTGATCTACATGCCACTGTTATGTAACAGTAGCATCAATTGGCTAATTACATTAAGTAAACAAATGCATATAGCCACCCTTTAGCAATAGATGTGGAAATAGGGCTTCACGGTGGACTGCTTTCTCTGTATTGGGAGCAGTGGGAAAGTAAATCAAGTGTATTGAAATACTTTATTTAGCAGTTTTTAAAGTGACTTTTTAGAATACATACATATCTTTATATGCAGTCTTGTTATCTTTGTTACACATGCTTTCCCAAGTATCTTTGGTTTTGGTTATTAGTCATGGATCTTCAGTAAGAATCTAATCCAAAGATGAATATTTCAAATTTTAAGACTTCTAAAACAAGAGTTCAACTCCTGTCTCACAAAGCTCTGAAAAGTGCTACAAGAACTTATTCTTTTAAGTTCACTTTCCACTAAAGCATGCTATTTCTTTATTGAGCTTCAGTGGTCTGAATCTGTAAATGATCTATTGTGAGACAAAGTATAAGGGGGTGGAGGAACTACATGACAAAGGACCTAGTTACCTTTACAGTTTGTTCGCTGTACCTCATACACTTTGTTTCAGAAGAAAAGCGCTATTCAATAGCCTGCATATAAGGAGGCAGTCTTTCACACAAGGCTTGTGGGAAACTGCTTTCCAACTTGTGAATTTTCAACTTGTGTAGAGCTACCACTTTGAGAGTGGGCTCAAAACAGTCAACTCTATCTAAAAACGAAATGAAACCTTTAGGTTGAGTACTTCCCAATTTTTTCCACTTTTGATAAACTAGAAATTGGGGACAGGATCATACAAATGCTGTAGTCACAAGCTCCTTTTTAAAAGGTAATATTAAAAGTCTGCCCTTCAAGTTATTACTGCTTCAAATTCTTTGGTTCTTATTGATGCTATGCTGTTCTAATCTAGGGAGGTGGGATTGTTTTTTTTTTTGTTTTTTTTAAACTAGTAAGTTTTTGCTAACACTTTTGTTTTAGAATTGGTTAAAGGACATCTAACCTTTACTACTGTCCTAATTAAACATGACCGTCTTACTCCCACATCAGTTTTAAAAATCCCACTTGCTTCACTATTGTGCCAGTGTGCTTAAATGTCTGTAGAAAATAAAAGGAAGTTTTGTTTCCTGCCCATTAGTTAGTATAAATTTTCTAAAATTGTCATCTTGAAGCTGCTACACTTAAAATAGACATGTTTCACTCAAAATATAATACAATCATTGTAGGAAATTTTTTTCTCATTTTCTAAAGCTAGAGCTGCTGATTAGTCTTGTATTTGTGCTATGTCCTCCCTGTATTGAGGGGGGATACATGGTGACGGTGCAAAAGAAGGTAACAGCTGAACTTGTTTCTGGCTAGCAACGTGTCCAAGGATTTCTGTTTGCCAGTCCCTTTGAGTTCTGTTCTTAGCCCTTAGGCTTTTTTCCAGTCATCTGTACCAATATCTGCTGCGTCTAAGAAGGGAAATCCTATGAAGAATCTTCTCTAGTGACCCCTCCTGGCCAATTTTAGTACCTTTTTATATGGCAGAGGCTGATCAAGAAAAACTCAACCTATCCCTGAAATGACCTGCCTCCATAAAAACCGTGGTGTTTTGTTTTTGTTTTTGTTGCTGCTGCAACTTGCTATCCTCTGAATTTTGAGCTACATATTTTAGGATTGCAACTGTAGTCTTCTGCAAGTAGTCCTATTGACTTCAATGGTAAGTGGCTTCAGGATTGCGATCTAGGATACTTGCTGAGGCTCACAAACCTATTGTTTTCGGTCTCAAAACTATTAAAACTGCTTTATGCTTACACACACTATCTTTTTCTCTACTCATTAACGTTGTTACATTATTTTTTTTAACGATTGTGGCTTTTAATTTTTAAAATGTGGAAACAATTGCTAAGATTTCAGTTGGCTTTACACACACATTAGGAAAATG
The DNA here is from genome assembly GCA_003113815.1 of Sphenodon punctatus. Taxonomy (NCBI): domain Eukaryota; kingdom Metazoa; phylum Chordata; class Lepidosauria; order Sphenodontia; family Sphenodontidae; genus Sphenodon; species Sphenodon punctatus. Next base: position 1,173,341 of record QEPC01001257.1, read on the forward strand.
TTTGTATTGTTATGTGCAATTATCATCTCAATTGCATCCACTGTTGCCACTTGGGAAAGAGATTTTGGAAAATAGTGCATAGCTTCCTGAAGCTGCTGGGTCAATGTGTAGCAGTGCGCAAAAATGCAAATAATGTTAGGAATGATTAAGAAAGAGATAAAAAAAATCTGAGAAGATCATAATGCTGCTATATAAATCCAATATAAGGCCCCACATTGCAGTCCTGGCTGCCCCATCCTCATAGGAATGTGGTGGAAATGGAAAAAGTGCAGAGAAGGGCAACAGAGTATGGTATAGCTTCTATATGAGGAGAGACTTGAAAAGAATATGAATCTTCAACAGGTTGACATACAAGTTAAGCATTTGATAATTCTGCACGAGTCTCCATGCAGAAACTGTCTGTTTTAAAACTAAAAGTGTTAGTGCCCTTTTGGTATAAAAACGTTAGACAGGCAGTAGCGTATGGAGTATCTTTTAAATTGCTTAAATCAGCCTTTCACTTGAAGAAAAAAAAATACAGTATAAAATGTAAAGTATGTTCTCCTCTTCCATTCTAGCTCGGCAATTGGGCTTCTCCTTTGTTCCCAGTTTAGAAAACTTGTGGAGGAGAAATAACACTCCTCTCCTCTGAGGAACCCTTGTTTTATTTACAAATAGATTTAAATCTAAGACTTTAAAGCAGACTTGCAAAATCCCACCTGCCACAAATGGACAGGAAGACTCACTTAACTCCTTTATGATACTTGGTCAGAATCCAGGCTTCATTCTTCCTCTCTCTCCCCATCACTAGTTTAAAAAGGGAAATTACTATTGTTGACACAGGGTTGCTTCCCTCAACCAACTAACATCACCTTAGTCTTATCTAAATTGAGCCTAATCCATGCCAAATTTCACCTGAAGGTAAGAGCAGGAGAGAGAACAGAGTTGAGATAGCTGGGATATGGGTGGAACTGTGATAGTGATGGGAAAGTAAAGTTGTGTCGGTGTGATCTTGTCTCATGACATGTGGACTTGAAAGAAGTATCACAAGGAGGGTATGCAACAGAGATGGATTTCTAACCAAAACAGTAAATAAGGAATGGATTGATTTTGAACAACTGCAGGGAGGTATGAGGTGGTGGTCTATGGGGGTCTGTCTTGGAGCCAGTACTGCTTAATGTTTTTATTAGTGAATTGAATGAAGAATTGGAATCTCACAAAACTTTCAAATGATGCACAGTTGGGAGGGATGTCAAACACTTTGGAGGACAGGAATAGAATTCATAATTTTGATGAATTGGATAATTAGGTTAAAAAAAACCATAAAATGAAATTTATCTAAAATGCAAAAAGCATTACATCCAAATAAGAGAAACCATATGCACAAATACAAAACAGGTGACAACCGACAAGGCAGTAGTACTGTTAGAGATCTTCAGACTATAGTGAATCAAAAACTGAATAAGGTGCTGTTGCAGAGAAGGCAAATGCCATTTTGGTCTGTGTTAGTAGAAACATCTTCTCTAGGACACAAGAAATAGTACTGCTGTGCTCGGCATTGGCTAGGTTTCAAGTGGTGTACCAAGTCCAGTTTTGCTTACCACCTTTCTAAAAGATGTGAACAAACTGGAGAAGATTTAGAGGAGAACAACAGTGCAAAAAAGGCTGAAGGAGTCCAGATAAGAACATAAGTGCCGTACTGGGTCAGACCCATGGTCCATTGACCCTTTGTCCAATAGTGACCAGCTATACTTGCTCTAGAGAAGTACAAGTACAGGTCGTGGAGGTGTGATTCATCTCCTACTAACTACTCCCAACTACTGGTCAGGGATTTAAGCCCCAACTAGTAAGCATTTATGCCTCTTCAAGTCTAAGATGCGTAGAAAAAAAAAGTGCAGAAATTTTCAAATTTGAAAAACTGCCATAAAGAAGATACAGAACAATTTTCCTCTATTGCTACTGAGGGGAGAACTGGAGGAAATAGATTTACATTTAAATAGAAAAGGAGCTTTAGGTTAAATGTTAGGAAGAGCTTTTTAAATGTAAAATCAGTTGGGCAAGGGAGGTTTGTGGAGTGATTCACTGGAGGTGGAGGACTTATAAGAACATAGTAGTACTATGCTGGGTCAGATCAGTGGTCCATCAAGCCCAGCATCGTGTCTGACAGTGGCCAATCTCTTTCTCTTGGGAGAAGTACCCAACAGGTCACAATGGGCTATCCATTTGTGCCCGCACCACCCACATGAACAGACAGAGACATGCTCTGGGGTTAAAAGGCCTTGGCCGCAAATTTATTACAGGTCACAATGGGCTATCCATTTCCTGTTGTTCCAGCCCCCAACAGTAAGAGGTTACGTTCCCAAAACCTGCTTGACTAATAGCCATTGATGGACCTATCCTCCAAGAACTTATCAAATTTCTTCTTAAAACTAGCTACACTACTGTCTGTGACCACTTTCTCTGGCAGTAAGTTCCACAAGTTAATTGTGCACTGTGGGGGGAAAAACACTTTCTCTTATTTGTGTTACATCTGCTACCAGTTAATGTTGCCTAAATATTGGTTTGTGATGAATTAGATTTAGTTAACTTCAAAGATCATGAAGTTAAACTGTGAAGACATGGCTTCTTCCAGCACTAGGACACTCTTTTCCTCTGTATGCAAGAGTGGTGTGTGCCTATATTGGCAATTGTGCGTTACAGTTTTTCAAGACTTGCTCAATCTTATGCTTTTAACACCTTTTCGCCATTCACTGATTCAAGAAGAAGCCAATTAGCTGCTTTTACCACAATTTTAAGGAGTCCAATAGGCTCGGATTCTTCAGATCTCCGTGTATTTGCTGTTCTTCTCCCTTACTTTTCTTGAGGACTTAGCTTCAGTAAGTGCTCAGAGTTGGAAGTGTCCTGATCTTATTGAGTATACCAAAACAAAAAACTTAACTTTCACATTTTTCATTATTAAACTTTGAAAAAATTGTTCGTTGTTGAATTATGATAATTAAAGTTTAATAGTGAAAAAATGTGAAAGTTTAGTTATTGATAATGAATAAGAGTAAGTATGTATGGTAAGGAATTAAGTACGCCATCTTGCTGTTCCTGTCTGGGCATGCTGGGAAATGTAGTCGTAGCATGCCCAGACAGGAAACATGTCAGTAGCCCCAGTGTCCGTAGCGGGGACAGCAGCAGCAGGCTGGAGAGAGGGTTGGTGGAGTGGTGGAGTTCCTCTCCCTCCCTCCCCCCCCAAGCTGCCAGGCGTGCCGAGGGTCTGGAGAAAAGGGGAGTCCCGGCATAACAACATAAGGAAAGTTACATGACTCTGCTTTTTAGAATCACCTAACTTTTTATCAGGAGCCAGCTCTGTCACAAAGACTTTATGCTCTAGTCAGTTTCATGTCAATTACACCCCCTCAATACTTTTTACTCCATGTGAAAAGTCTACAACTTTTTATACCATGTGAAACCCTCGCTGCCTCTTCTCCACCTTTTGACTCCTTTCTCAAGCCCCCCTGCCCCCCTCCACTCTCTTCCCTTTCTGCTCAGGACCTCGCGTCATTCTTCACCTCAAAGATTGACAAGATTCACTGGGACATTGCTTCCCACCTGTCTCCTCTCCCTGCTCCCTCATCACCCTTCCCCCCATCCCTCCTGCCTCCCTGGAGGAAATTTCCTCTTTGCTCTCTTCCTCCAAACCTTCCACCTGCCCTCTTGACCCAATCCCCTCCCGCCTTGTGACCTACATTGCTCCCACTGTTGCGCCCCCCCCCCCTTTTACATGTCATTAATCTCTCCCTCTCACTGGCTCCTTCCCCTTCGCCTTCAAGCATGCCACGGTCTCTTCCATCCTCAAAAAGTCCACCCTCGACCCCACTGAGCCCTCTAGCTACCAGCCGGTCTCCCTCCTTCCCTTCGCCTCTAAGCTTCTGGAACGTGTTGTGTACTCCCGCTGCCTGGATCTCCTCTCTGCCAACTCCTCCCTCGACCCCTCCAATCTGGCTTCCGCCCCCTTCACTCCACTGATACTGCCCTTGCCAAGATCACCAGTGATCTACTTGTCGCTAAATCTAAGCGCCTTTACTCCATTCTTGTCCTTCTTGACCTCTACGCTGCCTCTGACACTGTCGACCAATCACTCCTACTGGACTCTCTCTGCTCCCTTGGCTTCTGCGGCTCTGTACTTGACTGGTTCTCCTCCTACCTCTCTGACCGCTCCTTTTTAATGTGTCTCTTCCCAGCTCCAACTCTTCCTTCCTCCCCCTCTCGGTTGGGGTTCCCCAGGGCTCTGTCCTGGGCCCTCTTCTCTATCTACACCCTGTCCCTTGGCAAACTCATTGCCTCCCATGGCTTCCAATATCCCCGCTATGCTGATGACACTCAACTCAGCAGCCAGCGGCTCCCTGTCAGGGGTGCTCACCTGCCGCTGCTTCCATCCCGCCGTGCTGTGCCGCTGTCATATGCCGCCAGCGAGGAGGGGGCTCCTGGACTGCTGCTGCTCCGCTCCACTTCACGCTGTTGGACCTGTGGGGGACAGAAAAAAGAACACTGTGAGTGCTGGGGGG
>QEPC01001257.1:1180804-1197184 GCA_003113815.1 Sphenodon punctatus
AGTGGCCCCCCTGATTGGGGGGGTTCGCCCTCCTATAGCTCAGCAGGTCAGTAGTCTGGGTGTGATATTGGACGCGGATCTCCGCCTGGAGCGGCAGGTGGAGGCTGTCGTGCAGGCTGCTTTCCGCCAGTTGCATCTGGTGCGGAGGCTGTGTCCATTCGTCTCCGGCCCGGACCTGGCCTCCCTCATCCATGCCTTCGTCACCTCGAGGCTAGACTACTGTAACGCGCTCTACGTGGGGCTGCCCTTGTTCCTGGTTCGGAGGCTGCAGCTAGTGCAGAATGCGGCGGCACGTTTCCTGTCGGGGACGGGTCGTCAGGAGCACATTACACTGGTGCTCCGGACTCTGCACTGGTTGCCAATAGCGTGCCGAGCTAGGTTCAAGGTTTTGGTGTTGACCTATAAGGCCCTTTAAGGTCTGGGCCCCTCGTACCTCAGGGACCGCCTCGCCCTCCACACCCCAGAGCGTCTCCTTCGGTTCGCCGGGGGTGCCTTCTTGGAGGTCCCTCGCGTTAAGCGGGGGACCACAATGGAGAGGGCATTCTCGATGGCCGCGCCGTGCCTTTGGAACTCCCTTCCGGAGGAAGCTCGCCTGGCCCCAAGTCTATTGACATTCCGACAAAGTTGTAAAACCTGGCTGTTCGCCCGGGCCTTTGGGGAGGGTGGGTGGGTTAGAACGTTATCTCCCCTGCCCTATTCATTGTTTAATGTTTTCCCAGCTCTGTTTTAATATTTTTGAATGGTTTTGATGTTTTAAAAATGGTTTTAGATGTATTTTATGTATTATTGCTGGAAGCCGCCCCGAGCTGTCTTCAGGAGGGGCGCGGTATAAATCCAGAAAATAAATAAATAAAACTCTATCTCTCCACCCCCCCTCTCTCCCCCTCTGTCCAAGCTCGCCTCCTCAGTTGTCCCTCTGATATCTCTGCCTGGATGTCCCAACGTCAGCTCAAGCTCAACATGGCTAACACTGAGCTCCTTATCTTTCCTCCCTACCCTTTCTCTCCCTCTTCCCTGTCTATCCTTATTGACGGGGTCACCATCCACCCCATAACCCAAGCCCGTAGCTTGGGCTTCGTCTTCGATACTCACCTTTCCTTTAAACCTTACATCAACTCTGTTGCCAAGTCCTGTCACTCCGCCTTCCACAACATTGCTCGGATTCGCCCCTTTTTCTCTGTCTCTTCAGCCAAAACCCTTGTTCACACCATGGTCCTCTCTCGCCTTGACTACTCCAACCTCCTCCTTACTGGCCTCCCCTACTCTCACCTGACCCCCCCCTTATCTCCATCCAAAACTCCGCTTCTAGGGTCATCCACTCAGCCTGTCACTTCAACGACGTGCAGCCTCTCCTCTCCTCTCTTCACTGGCTCCCCCTTCCCAAACGCATCCTTTTACAAACTCCTGGTATTCACTTATAAATGCCTTCACAACCTGGCTCCCCCTTACCTTTCAGTTCTAGTCTCCTTACACACTCCTGCGCGCACTCTCTGCTCCTCCTCTGTCCCCTTCCTCACTCTCCCTCGTCTCCCCATCTCCCTTAACTGCCTTTGCCCCTTCCCTCCACACCTTCAAATCCCTCCTCAAAACCCACCTCTTCCTCGCTGCCTTTCCCGACGCCTGTTAGAACTTTCCTTTCAATTTCTACTGTCTGCCCTCCCCGCAGACTCCTGCCTAACTGCAGCCAAGCCAAGCACGTGCACCTGAGACCTCGCATCCACTTGAATGTTATTTATCCCTTGTCTCTCCCTGTGTCCCCTCTCCTTGTCTCCCCCGTCCCCCGTGTCTATTAGATGGTCCCTGCCTACGGCTTACAGCGTCATTCTTATTGTAAAGCGCCAGGTACACCGCTGGTGCTACACAAATGCTTATAATAATAATAATTAATAGTCTGCAACTTTTCATACCGTGTGAAAAGTCTGCAGCTTTTGAAAACTTGCAGACTTTTCACTCGGTATGAAAACTTGCAGACTTTTCATAGGGAGTCAAAAGTACAGAGTGAGACCAGGGTGGTGGTTGACACAAAGCGTGTCCTCTTGCTGTCTTTGAGGCAAGTGGGTAATTGACATGAAACTGACTAGAGCTTAAGGTCTTTGTGATGGAGCTGGCTTCTGATAAAGTTACGTGATTTTAAAAAGTAGAGTCATGTAACTTTAGATCTGATAAGAAAATGAGTATTGCATATATTTCAGTTTCCCCCCAAAATTTCATATATTTTTTTCGGGGGGGGGGAGGGAAAGAACATTCCCCACCCCCGGCTTCAAATTTTACATCTCTAGACTCCATGTTTGTTTCCTGGCCGCCAGATATTGGCCAGGGTACCCGGGTCATTTTGGTGGTTAGCACGGACTCTCGCCTCTGCAACCAGCTGAGGTAACAACCCAGGCTAGTACCTGCCAGACCAGGGCAAAGCAGGCTGTCTTAGAGCTTGCATGTCTGGTTCCAGTCCACTCTGCTGGCCCACTCTGCTTCCATCATGGCCATCTACCATTGTGGCCATCATTGTCCACCATGCCTGCCTGTCATGGTGGGGATGGGGTGCTGTGCGCTGTGTAGGGATGGCCAGCCACACTTTCCCCATTCTTCCTGCCCTTGGGCTGTGCTCTCATCGGTCCAGCCGGGAGCATGTCTGTTTTGTGTTCCGGTGGGCACGCCCTGTCCACCCAGGCTGCCGTTTCCGAGGCCAGCTCGGGCTACTGCATCCCAGCCATCATGTGTGGCTTTACCCCTTTTGTCGCAAGGAAACCTGACAAAATGCAACCTGTATGATAAATGATAAAGGTGTATTACTTAGTTTTCCATACTACCAATATTTTCCTAAAATGCCTTTAATTTTTAAGTTAGTCGTACTGTTTCTGAACAGGAAACTTGTGTAAACTCTCCCAGAACACACATCATTCAGATTTGGTTTAACTGTATCTTGAACACACCAATACATGACTGGTCATCTTAATCACTAACAGTGAAAATTGTGTGATGTGGGGGAGATTGAAGGAGGCCGTGGACAGTTATTGAAATCCTATCGCCTTCCATAAGATCAGGCATAATAAAAGCAGCCACTGTCTTTTTTTTTCTTTAACAAATCATATATAGAATTTGAAATGGCTTCGACAAGTTCAAAATGAAACATTAGGATGAAATTGACAAAGTTGGTCTGTTGCTATTAGCCTTTCATGCCTGACTAGGATCGGAGTTTTAGGATGCCCATATTCAGATCTCCATCATTTCCTGGCACTGCTTGTTAGTAAAATGCTGTTCCAGTTTGGCTTTGCCATTGCCACAGACAAATGCGAAGAGTCCTTAGGAAGTTGGATCAGAGAGTAATGTCTCACTGGGAGAGAATATAGAACTTACTCAAACTGTGTTCAAGGATTAGGTTCAAGCAATTGAATCCATCAATTACTGTACCTTTGAATCTGGTCAGCCAACTGAAAAAAGTTCTTCACATTTGCAATCATTGACTTATGCAATGTGGTGTTTGTGGTGGTCTCTTAACAAATATTTTAGCAGTATTGCTATTGTTCTGAGGCACTGTAATTGAGTGACCTTAAAAATGAGATTATTTATTTATTTAAACTTCTATGTCGCCCTTCCCATAACGGCGCAGGGCAGCTTACAATCTGAACCCCCCTAAAACATATTTAAAAAGCCAATTTCCCTACCCCCTAAAACTCCCTCTGAAAACTTACCTAACCTCTCCCCTGACCCACAACCACACAAAACATCCCAACCAACCCCAATTCCTGTCCCCACCTGCCAAATGCCGTACCAAACAAACGTTTTACAGTGCCTCCGGAAGACGCTCTGACTCGTGTTCAAGCGAATCGCCAGGGAAGAATTCCATAGAACGGGGCAATGCCCCCCTGTACATCCCCATCCCATGGACAAGAGTAACTGTTGGAACCTGCAAGAGACATACAATGGAGCATGGTAGGACAGGCGATCTTTCAGATACGTGGGGCCCAGGCTGTTTAGGGCTTTAAAGGACAAAACCAGCACCTTCAATTGTGCCCAGAAAACTACAGGTAGCCAGTGCAGACTCGAGAGCGCTGGTATGTAATGTGCTCCTGAAAACCGTACCTCAAAGGAGCTGGGCCTCCACGTTCTGTACCAGCTGTGGGTTCTGAACAGTCATCAAGAGCAGCCCCATGTAGAGCACGTTGCAGTAGTCTAACCTCAAAGTGATGAAAGCCTGGATGACCATGGCAAGGTTTGAATCGGAAAGAAAAGGTCGCAGCCTCCTCACCAGTTGAAGATGATGAAAAGCACTCCTGGTCACAGCCATAACCAGATGATCCAGAAGCAGAGGTACCAGAGGAGTTTGAACATCAATAACTCCTGTCTCACTCCTTCCTTTTGCTTCCAAGCTTCTTGAACATGTTGTCTACTCCAGCTACCTTGACTTCCTCTCCACCAACTCCTCCCTTGACCCCCTCCAATCTGGCTTTCACCCCCTTCACTCTACTGAAACTGCTCTCGCTAATATAACCAACAATCTTCTTGTGGCTAAATCTAACCGCCTCTATTCCAGTCTTGTCCTCCTTGACCTCTCTGCTGCTTTCGATACTGTTGACCACTCACTCTTGCTGGATTCACTTCACTCCCTTGGCTTCCATGCCTCCGTCCTCTACTGGTTCTCCTCCTACCTCTCTGACCGCTCCTTCAGTGTGTCTCTTGCCAACTCCACCTCCATTCCACTCAGTTGGTGTTCCCCAAGGCTCTGTTCTTGGCCCTCTCCTCTTCTCTATCTATACCCTGTCTCTAGGCAAACTCATTGCCTCCCATGGCTTCCAATATCACCTCTACGCTGATGACACTCAACTCTCTGTGCTAATTTCCCTCCGTACTCCAGTCCGTGAACTCCGCTCCTCCTCTGTCTCCTCTTTCGCCCTTCCACGCTTCCCCTGCTCCCCTAACCACCTTTGTCCCTTCTCCCTAGCTGTCCCCCACGCCTGGAACTCCCTCCCTGCCCACTTCCACCTCGCCCCCTCCCTTCGTACCTTCAAATCGCTCCTCAAGACCCACCTCTTCCACTCTGCCCTCCCCGACTCCTCGCTCCCCTCACCTAATCTGCTGATACCCTCCATCCGTTACAATCTGTTACCTAAGGTCTGTGCGCTCATATCCTCACCACATGGACCAACCAGCCATCATTCTCGAAGTAACCAAGCCAAGTGCGTGCACCTGGACCTTGCATCCTCGTGAATGTTACACTCCTTGTCTCTCCCTCTGTTCCCCTTCCTTCATCTCTCCCTCCCCCCCACCCCCTCCCCATCTCTCAGATTGTAAGCCCTAGGGCAGGGACCGTGTCTGTTCAATTAGTTTGTAAAGCACCAGCTACGTTTCTTGCACTATATAAATGTTTACTACTACTAATAATAACAGGAGTCCAGATCCCCTGCAAGTCACAGAGCCAGTCCACCACCATCACTTCAGTCTTGTAAGATTCAGCCTCAGTTGGCTCAACCTCATGCAGTCCCCAACTGCAGACAGGCAGTGGGGTAAGCTCTGAGACTGCAGGACCTGGATCAGATGAAAAAGAGAGGTAAAGCTGGGTGTAGTCAGCATATTGATGACACTTCACTTCAAACCTCCAAATGACCTCACCCAGTGGCGTCATATACATATTGAACAAGAGGGAAGACAAGATGGAACCCTGCGTGGCCCCACGGAGGAGGTCATGAGGGGATGACAAGCAGTCACCCATCACCACCCACTGAGACTTCATCGACAGGAATGAACAGAACCACTCAAGGGCAGTCCTACGGACCCCCACCTGGTCCTGCAGTCTTATCAACACCACCTCATGATCAACTGTCAAAGGCTACAGAAAGATCTAACAAGATTAACAGGTTACAATTCCCCTTGTCAATCTCCAGATGCAGATTGTCGACCAAGGCTACAAGTTCAGTCTCCGTGCCATACCCAGGAAGAAAGCCAGACTGAAAAGGGTCCAGGAATACAGCAGTGTCAAAATGAGTGTGGAACTGTTGAGCAATCGCCTCACCATTCAATAACCTTTCTTAAAAAGGGAAAGTTTGAGACAGGCCAATAGCCTGCTGGGGAGTCAGCGTTCAAAGTTGGTTTTTAAAGCAGGGGCTATACAACCACATGTTTAAGGACCCTCCGGAAGGGAGGCATTGACAATCCCAGCCAGCAACAGTCCCATCATCTTTCGGCTGATTTTCACCAGTCACGACGGTCAAGGACCTAATTCACAGCTGGTCACTTGTATCACTCCCAGGCAAGTGGGTGATACTGATTTTAAACTGATCCAAATAAATAGGACAAGTTTATATGCCCCCCTCATCGAGGAAGGGGTTTTCTGCTGATTGGGCAGTATTGTCTACGTATATAGAAAATCTTATTAATTAATATCCTGCTGAAAATATTATGTTAGCTGGGGATTTTAATGCATGACTGGGGGGGTTGGAATGGGAGGAGGAAGATTTTGTTGCTATCAATGAAATATGGGGTGTTCCGTCCCCATGTTTTGTTGATAAAGTGGTAAATTAATATGGTATCTACTTGTATAATGTGCTGATGACTTTGAATTTAAGATTTGTTAATAATGCTTTTTGGTCTTATGACCAATAATATGACCTATGGTTCTACTATAGGTTCGAGTGTGATTGATTGATTATTTTTTGATTGAGCCCCAATCTTGGTGTCATTTGGTGAATTTTGAGATTTTTGATAGGGTAGAGAGTAACCATGCTCCCCTTCACCTTGCCACTAGGTGAGGCTTTTTGGAAGAGTGCTTGAGTGATGATGATGATCTAGGAGGAGATATGTTGGAAGATGGTTAAATTTCCCTTGACTATGATCAACAAGAGACTTAGATTTATTTTATTTATTTCTTAACATTTATTGGCCACCCGCTCATGCCTACGGCATCTCGGGGCGGCTTACAACAATTAAAACAATAATAAAAATACATGAAAAGACAGTATAAATAATTTTTAAAACTACCCTCCTCCCCCCTCGCATTCCCCCTCGCTCCCCTCCCCTCCGAAGGCCTGGTCGAACAGCCAGGTCTTACAGGCTCGACGAAAAGCCATCAGGGCCAGGCAAGCTTCCTCTGGGAGGGAGTTCCAAAGCTGCGGCCCGGCCACCGAGAACGCCCTCTCCATCGTGGCCCCCTGTTTAACCCGGGGGACCTCCAAGAAGGTGCCCCCGGCAGACCGCAGGGGCTGCCCTGAGGCGTGGAAGGCGAGGCGGTCCCCAAGGTATGAGGGGCCCAGATCGTATAGGGCTCTATAAACCAACACCAGCACCTTGAACCTGGCTCGGTACGCTATAGGCAACCAGTGCAGAGTGCGGAGCACAGGTGTGATGTGCTCTCGTCGCCTCGTCCCCATAAGGAGACGGGCCGCTGCATTCTCCACCAGCTACAGCCTCCGAATCAGAACCAAGGGAAGCCCCACGTAGAGCGCGTTGCAGTAGTCTAGCCTCGAGGTGATGAAGGCGTGAATGAGAGTGGCCAGGTCGGGCCCAGAGATGTATGGGCGCAGCCTCCGCACCAGGTACAGATGGGATGTAGTAGTAGTTGAAGATATAAATGTTGTTTTGGCTTTGGAAGAACTGTTTGGTAAAAGGAACAAGCTTTTGGAAGCCTCCTCTCTGGTGGATGTCTTAAAGGGGATTCCCCTTTAGGAATCAGGAAATAATTGATCTCCTGAATCCTTTTTTTCACCAGATGGTTAAAAGATATCTGGATAATCAACCTGTGAAAGGGGCTCCCTGGCTTGATAATGAATGTGTTAGAGAGTCAGACATGTGGACTCTGTTCTGCTATGGAGATTGTGGAATATAGGAAGGAGTATGTGGAACAACAATGGAACCATCTGCATTATGCAATTAAAAATGGTGACAATAGGGCTTTTTGGAGTATGGTGGCTAGGGGGCTCTTGGAATTATACCTCAGGGCTAGATTCCCATATACCTGCTGCAGTATGGGTGGCTTATTACAAAGAACAGTATACAGCCATGGGGAAGGAGGGGGCTCTGAGTCGTACCTTCCTGGATACCCACTTCTGTTGTGTTAATTCCTCTTATGTAGTTACAGAAGCTGAGGTTGAGGTATTAATTATGACTCAGAAGAAGGGTAAATCTGCTGGCCCAAATGGTCTTCCGGCAGAACTCTTTCAATCACATTTGGAATTATGAGTGCCCGTCCTTACCCATTGGTTTAATTGTATTATAATGACTGGCTGCATTCCAGAGGCATGGAAAAGGAACTCAATAGTTCCCATTTTCAAAAAAGACTTGTGTAATAACCCAAATTCCTATGGGCCAATCTTGCTTATAAATATAGTAGCTAAACTTTTTGGTAGATATCTGTTGTGGCAGATTTTGTCCTGGACTGAGAACAATAACATTTTGAGGGAAGAGCAAGCGGGGTTCAGGAAAAATATGCCATGATCCATAGATCATAAGTATTCTTTGCAATATATTCATGAATATACTAAAGTTATTAAATCTTTCTTTGTGGCCTTTTTGGATTTAACATGAGCATTTGATACAATTGATAGGGATCATCTTTGGTTCAAGCTGTGTTCTATGGGGATAGACCCCCAGTTGCTGAGACTCCTGATTTTATGTTATAGTGATACTTGGGCTATTTTCCGCTATGGGGGTGCTGGGGAATTGTTTCTATCTTTTCAAACAAATAGGGGGTATGCTAAGGGTGTATATTGGCTTCCCTTTTATTTAATTTATTGTTAATGATACCATTAGTGATCTGCAGAGGTTGAATTTCTACCCTCCTAAGATATTGCCCATGCACATTGGGTCACTGTTTTTTGCTGATGATGTAATTCTTCTTTCCAGGATTCCTATTGGTCTCCAGTGGGCCATGTCTAATTTTGGCCAGTTATGTGTTATGAAGGAGTTACTCATCAATTGCAATAAAACTAAAGTTGTCGAATGGGATAAGGCAGGCTAGAGAATATGCATGGTACATCCAGAGCCACAAGACTGATGTGGTTAAATCCTTTAGGTACCTGGGTGTCCTTATTTTGTCTGTCTGGTTGGAAGGAGCATTTGTCTTCCTCGAAGTCTAAGGCTGTGCAATCCTCCTTCGCGATTAAGAAGTTCCACGATATGCATGGTTGGAGGTCAGTGCCTGTAGCACTTAGAGTATTTAAAGCTAAAGTGATATCTCAGTTAACCTGTGGGGCAGAGGTATGGGGGTTTCTTGCAGATGATGCCTTTGACGTCGCCCAGAATCTGTTTTTGAGAGCTTTGTTGGGTTTACCATCTTCAGTCTCGGCACCCTTTTTAAGAACTGAGGCTGGAATGGAGGCTGTAGTGTCTATTATTATTAAACAACACTTTAAATTTTGGTTTAAATTGCGAATATTCAGTCCCTCTTGTATCCCCCAAATTTGTTACCTTGAAGACCTGACGAGAACTCCTTCCAAGTGATCCTCTTGGTTAAAATTTGAAATAAATACTCTTAACAAGTTGGGTTTGGGATTTTATACTAATAAGGATGTTCAGGTTTTTTTTTCAAGTACAGAGAAGGGACTGATATGGGAAAGACTAGATAATATAGCCATCCAGGAGGACTTTGCCACAATACAGGTTAGCAGAATACTGCCCCTGTACGTTTATTGGAAGCCAGATAAAGGTATGGAATGGCTGACTACTTGTTGCTAGATTTGGAACAAAATGCTTGTGTTCATTTGACTAGATTAAGGCTAGAGCAGATGATTACTGCAATTGTGTTGGGTCGTAGGATGGGAATCCGTAATGGAAAAAGAATTTGCCCTTCTGGAATGGGGATGATAGAGGATCTAGTACATTATGTATTGGAATGTAATTTTTTCCTGGATATAAGGAATGTTTTACTTGTTCCTATCATACCTCATAAACAGTACCTTTCAAAAAAGTTAATGACTTTGTCGCCAAAAAGACCAAGATGTGGTTAATAGGCTTACTACTTTTGCTAGTAAGGCTGCTGTGGTAAGAAAATCATGCCCTATAATAGACTGACTGACTAAATAGAACAAGATTGAACTTCCATAACCACGAACTCTGACTCCCTGTCTATTTTATTACTTTGTAAAGTGCCAGGTACACTGCTGGCGCTATATAAATGTTTGTTAATAATAATTTTGAGATAATGTGAGCGATCTTTGGAAGGTAAAATGTTTATGTAATTATATCTAGTTTTTGTACTATATTTGCCTTGTATTTTATATTCTTGGTCTTGTTTTTATGTTTGATTACGGCAAAAGCTAATGCCATAAATAGACTGACTTACTGACTAAATAGAACAAGATTGAACTTCCATAACCACGAACTCTGACTCCTTGGTAGAAATGGCAGTGCCGAAGTTGTGTGTTTTGTTTGGTTTGTATAGGTTTTGAGCTTTTTTTGCTACTTGAGTCGCCTCTTCAGTTTTTCTGGGCAATCTTGAGGGCTAGCAACTACTTTGAGGGGGGAGGGGGGGTGTCTTTTAAAATGAAACTGAGCTACAGGACTCCAGGAGCTTTGGCTTTAAAATGTCAAATATCACAAGACTCAAGATAAAATTACATCATTTGGCAACTAGAGCTTGGCCAATTTAGTCTACCTTAAAATAATATCCCTGATCCTAGCAAGGTGGTGAGGAGAGGGGAACGTATTGCGGTGACTAGTTTTGGGGGACAGGTATGTGATAGGGGAGGGAACATACTGTGTGGTGGTCCCACCCCCACCATCTCTTTTGGTCCCCAGGCATGGGGGCAGTTGTCAGGAGTGCCTGCCCCAGGGTGTTAAAACACTCAGCACAGAGCCACCCCCCCACCCTCTCCTAGACTTGGGTTGTCTGCATTTTAGCTGCTCATGGTTTGCTGTGTACTGTAACAGCCTGTCCTCCACTGTTGGTTTTTGCTAGCTACTGGTTGACAGAGATGGGAAGGAATTTTTCCTCTCACTGGCAGATTGACATGGCTAGGTGTGAGGTTTTTTTAACCTTCCCCCATGTGTGCCTATTTGGGATTTCTTTTATTGGGTGGTAGTGGTACTGCTTGTCTTTGGTTCCATAATTATGTGTCTTGATGCAAATTCTTAGAACCCAGGGCTGGAATATGAATAAGAACATAAATGCCAGTTTCTGGTCAGACCAACAGTCCATCTAGCCCAACATTCTGTCTCCGACAATGGTCAGCCTTGGTTGCCTCAGGGGGTATGCAGCAGGTTACAATGGAATAATCTGTTTCCTAGCATCCCCCAGCTTCTGACAGTCAAGGGTCTTGTACTTCTGACTTTGTCAAAGGCCTTCTGAAAATCCAAGTACACTAAATTGACTGGATCACCCTTATCCACATGGATAACTTGTAGTCTGAAACATTCTTACTGGGGTGGGGTTGTTGGTATATATTTTTTTCCTATGCAGGGGTGGGGGCCTCCTAGAGCTCCATGGCCATGGGGCTCCAAATGCTGGGGATGGGCCACGGGTATGCCTATTTAGGGTTTTATGGCTGGATAGAAATCTGTGTTGCCTACCTCTGCTTCTCACACTTCTGATTGCCTCCTCAATAACCTGATATTGAATAATTGATATGAATTTTCTCCACCTTGAGTACAGCTCCCTAGGTGTCATGGGCTCTGATGCTTAGTGTAAATCAGTTGATTAATCCAAAATTCATTGTATGTGTGTTCTGTTCCGGACGTCCTGTGTTGCTGGCAGATACCCTTAATTGGAACATAAGATCTGTCACAAAAGAGAAAAATATCTAAAGTGGTGCCATCCAGCCCTTTTTATATAGGTCAGGAATGGGCAGACCTTGGCTTAGGGGGCCACATGTGGCTCTTGGGCAGCTCAAATGTGGCTCTTAGTTAGGGCTGATTCAATGTCTTCATTGAACCCAAGTCATGGGGTAAAAACAAACGTGACAGCAGCACACTGTGGCCCGGGACTCGTCTGCATGTTTGGCCCTGCGCTGCCAGATGTTGGCCCGGGCTGCATTCTCAGAAAGTCTCCGAGGACACAGCCACGGGCCACCCCCGCAGGCTTATGTGTCCCAGCGTGTTTGTTTGGCCCTGCTTCAGGACAGGGGCCACCATGGCTGGCCATCATCGCTGTCTGTCATTGGGGGGGCTGGGGTGGAACCACTGGGAGTGGGGTGGGGCTTCCCACCCATTTATTGAACTCCCCAGGCATGCAGGTGGCCGGACAGCTCTCTGGCCATGGGCATGTTAGTTTCGTGCTCCTCCCTGTTTCCGAGGCCAGGGAGCCTCCACGCTGCCCGCACATCTGTTTTTACTCTTAGTCTCAGAATCTTATCTGCCATTATTGCAGCAGAATGGCTTCACCAGCCAATAACAAAGTAGGGAATGTGTGTGTTTTTTTACTCTCAGCCATTTGAAGATTTTGGTATGCAACTCTTGGGTTGGGAACTTTGTCCACCCCTGATATAGGTGGTGCCTTGTGAACACGAATAGTTGGCACAATAGAAATCCTATGATTCTGGCTCACGTCTAAATGAGACCTTGGTAAGAAGCTTTCTATGAGGCATACTATTCTGTAACTGCCTACAGTAAAGCTTCTTGTAACTTCCTCTGAAGTGTCTGGTACTAGTTGTCGTTGGGGATAGAATACTGTACGAGGTAGACTGTTAGTGTGATCTGATAAAGCATTTCTTATGGTGGGAGTACGTTGAGAAAAGCTAGTGAATCTGTTTACAGTTGTCTTTTAGAGAAGGGAAGGAAGGGCAGCTTGGAAAAGTTCCTTTAGCATGTGTGGTTAATGCTGAACAGGCTACACAGAACAAAGCTTCAATTAAATAAAGTGTTAGTATTTCTTGATGTAGCTTAGATGTACTACATTTCTAAGCTACACTACTTGATGTATTCTGACATACATATTCTGTGGAACTGAGTAGTGGGCGCTCCAGGAGAAGGTTAACAAACTGCACAGGCATGACAGGTAGTCCTCTATGTAATCTAGGAGTAGAAGGATATGTAACCTCCCGAGTTTCAGTAAAATACTGAGATAAAAGAACACTTTTTTGAGAATAATATCTGTATCATTATCAGTTATTCTAAATGTACATGTTTTCCTTAAGTTTTAATCCTCAGACTCTTGCTAAACCCCATTACTGTGAATTACTATGTGTTAATATGTAGCTATTTTTCATACAAAAAATAAAAATCTGTTTTGAAATGTGGTATGCCAACCTGAAGAACTAGGCTTTTTATTTAATGGCTGTGAATTCTTTAAATTTAAATACCTCTGAGTTCAGGGTGTCTAGAGTAACTTGATGGATGTTTTTAGACCAGGGAAAAGCAAGTTCATTGCTTAACTGAATAATTCACGAGGCACAAAAGCGGCTTTTCTTACTCTGTTTCTTTCTCCCTGTTGTATTCAGCCTCCCTTTTAAAAGGCCCATTTTAATGGCCAAAGAGCAAACTTGTGTGCATGTGCACAGGCCTGGACATAGCTGCAGCCCCATCGTTGAAAGAACATCTGGTGGTCACAGAGCAGAGAGAAATCTCTGTCCTAAATTAGTTATTCTGCTGGAAGACTGAAAGATGTGGTTTAAATGCAAACATCTCTTTAAGTGTCTGTGGGTTACTAATTGATATAGTGTTAGGCCCTGGAATTGCCAAAGATATTGGATACACAAGGACCGATGATTTTGTTTTCCTTTCCCTTCAGAAAGTAACATAAGAATTTTATTTTTTCCCCTGTAACGTCCGGAAGCATAATCGGGACATGAAAAGTCTTAACCCCCTAAACTAGGATAGTCCTCGGAGAATGCTTGAGTTCTGAACTGCAGCTGTGAATCTATAGCTTTCCAATTCAGTGTCACAAGCTTTTTCATTTTCATTTTGTTGGAGGCATAGTTTATATTTCAGGAATCAAATATTTTAAAATTCTCTATTTAAAAAGCCATTTACAATCTGAGTATCATCCTTCTAAAATTTGGAACACTGAGTATGAATGACTTTATCACAAGACACTTATTTTGGAAATTTAACTTTTACAATATAATAGTTCAGGATAATAAGTGCACTGAATGGGTTTTGAGTAAAGAAAAATTGACTGCTGAACTGAATGTTATTCCCAAACAAATGTCAACTTACTGATTTGACACTTTCAGAGTTAAGTGCTTAAAGAACACAGGTCTTCTATCATTAGGTGATGGTCTAAAAATAATGGGTTATTGGTATGGCAAGCATCAGACCTGTTCCATTGGACATTATCTCTAAGTATTCCAGCTTTGTGTGGTGGTCTCCCTTAATCCAAGAATAATTTCACTTAATGGGAAAATAAGTATCTTTTTAAAAAAAAAACTGTGAAAAGCTGCTATTGCCACTTTCAGTACCTACATGCAAATTAAACTGTTGGACATAGAATGTCTCATTTTTAAAAAACACAGAACTTGGAATATTTCTTTCATATAGCCGCCTCGAGTTGACCTTGGTTGAGAGAGTGCGGGATATAAATTAAAACTGAAATGAAATAAGTATGAACAACTCCCTTGTGTTCAAAACTTGTAATGGTTCCTTAATTGTTCATCTAGCCTCTTATAAAGACTTAAAATTGTATTTATCACTCTGTTGCAGCCATTCAGGTGGTGGTGGTGGTCAACTGGGGCTTAATGCATTCACACTGTTAGGTCTGTGCCAGTGCAGATCAGCTTTGGGAAGCTTCTCTAAGCAGTTCATCTGTTGTGCTCTGTGGTCACTCCCTCACGTCTCGTACCTTTTGGTGGGTTGGTAGCAAGGCTATAAACTACAACCTTAAAGCAATAACCTTTCACTTTCCTTAAATTCCATTAGAAGATTTGTCTGTCATGTCTGTGACTCTGTTTGCAATAGGTGCAAAATACTCCTAGATTAAAGGATAGTTGAATAGTGATGCATGAATGCACATTCATTCTGGTTTAATCTCCACTTCTGCCTATGTCAAGGTAGTTTTGGGGTGGAGGGATGCACAGGTATACACACATACCCTTATGTGGAAAAGCAGAGGCTGCTTTTACAGGAGAGTAGAGATTTTTGTAAAATTCTACTCTTTTGTGCTACTTGAGCCAAGCAAGTGGAATCTTACTGTATGTAAGCCACTTATGAAAACTTGTAACAGTAATGTACACATGAACCATGTTCTAATCACAATATTATTTATTTAAATTTATACCCCACCCTTCCCATGTACCTCAGGGTGGCTTAGAGAAATAATCATTTTAAAAAACACGCACAAATATATGTGTAAAATAAAAACGTGTGTAAATAAATCCCCTAAAAACCCACCCCAACCATTATCCCCACGTGCCAAACACTGGGCCAAAAACAAAGGTCTTGCATTGCCTCAAGAAAATGCTCAGCCTCTGATGAAAATAGCTTGTGACATACAAAATAAGCATGGTCTAGTGCTTCTCCTATCTTTCTGCACTCTTTTCCTACTACGTTCCTCTTCTGCCATCACCCCCACCTATCCCAGAGTCTGCTGCTTCCTAAACTGTCCTTGCTCCTTCCATGCTGCCCTCAATGCCTGTGATACCCTCCATGAACATATATGCTCTCCTGTCCTTCCTCACCTTCATTTCCCTCCTAAAATCTCTCTTCAATCAAGCTTTCCTTGGCTCTTCACCCCCATAGATTTCTAATTTCTGCTTCTCCTTATATTGTCTTATCCTTCAGGGTCCTACTCTGCCCTTTGTAACGAAGCTAAGCACATGAACCTTCAACTTTTCAATGTCTTGATAGGAAAATGGTGCAAATCAGCATAGAAAAATACACCCAGGATTAAACTTGGCACAGAGGTAGCTGTTAGTGTCAAAAATCTATTTTCCAGGATTCGTATTTGTATTGAAAGGTGGTGCCGTTTTGGAAAAAACCAAGATGGTGTTCAAAATGGAGGTCAGTTCTCTGAAATATTGTATTCAAGAAGTTGTATGGTCTTGAAAATTGTTAAAGGGGTTGGATAAACTAGGGTGTTTTCAGACATTACGTGGCCGCTTGGCCCCGTACCGAAAACAACCCATTCATTCCCCGCCGGGGTCACCCCGTCACACCATATCAGACGTGCCGGGGGGATCCTGGCGGGGAATCTGGGAGGGGGCGGGGCCGCGTGGTGCAACATGCGGCCGCACGGCCCCGCCCCCTCCACGCACCCCGCCACCCGACCTCCGGGGAGATGGGCGGGCGGCGGGGCCAATGCGGCCGCCGCGTCAGGCCGGATGCGCCATGGCCCGGGATCCCGCCGGGGATCCCGGGCCGTGGCAACCGGCCAGACGTTACTTTTTTTTGGTCCCCGCTGGGGATCTTTTTGACCACGCTTCCCGGGACATTCCCCCAGCTAGCCCGGGAAGCGTGGTTCAAATTGACCCCTTGCGGGTATTGACCGTGGCGAACATCTGGCGGCCGCCAAACAGACGTTCG
>QEPC01001257.1:1202916-1238157 GCA_003113815.1 Sphenodon punctatus
CCCCCTCCACGCACCCCGCCGCCCGCCCTCCGAGGAGACGGGTGGACGGCGGAGCCAATGCGGCTGCTGCGTCCGGCCGAATGCGCCACGGCTGCCAGTGATCCTGGGCCGTGGCGAGGGGCCAGACGTTACTTTTTTTTGGTCCCTGCCAGGGGTCCGTTTGACCACGCTTCCCAGGACATTCCCCCGGCTAGCCCGGGAAGCGTGGTTCAAATTGACCCCTTGTGCAGATTGACCGTAGCGAACATCTGACGGCCGCCAAACAGACGTTCGAGACACATTGACCACAGGTGAGTATTCACCGTGGTTCACTGTGATCTCGTAACGTCTGAAAATACTCTACATCATGCCTTTTTATTGGGAGAGAGTCTACATATTTTAGTGATATCTAGAAGATTAAAAATTGATCTAATCTCTCATTAGGGGGCTAACTGGAAATTATAAGAGAACCTTAAAGAAACAATTCTTATTGCGATGTCCCTGTAAAACAGTGTTGATGCCAACTTTAAATGGAAAAATGCTAGGAAATCTGGTAATAAAAATTGTAGTCTTTCCATACATAAAAATGTTCAATGGGATGACTACTATGGAGCAAGTGATTTCAGAACTATAACCACAGTGAAGTACAAAGGTCAAACCAAAAGTAGTGCTACCTCTTTGTCTCCAAATAAAACTTCTTAATTTTCAGGTCTTAAAAAGTCTCAGAATTTTTTTAAAATTAGAAAGTTGGCAATTTAAAAGATTTTTTATTTTTTTTTAAATAAAAAAAACTGTGGAGACTAATGAGAAGGTAATTGCTTGCTTAATGAAATGCTCTTATTGTAAACACTGAAGTATGGAATAGCTACTATATTTCACCATAACTGCACAAATCAAGTAGAAAGGTGGCTTTTTTTGCAGTTTTCATCCTGTCATTCCTGAAGACTGGACTTTAATCTCTAATGAACCTTTCTACTGGAAATGAATCTAGCCCTGAAAAGTTTCATGTATAAACCTATGTATAATAAATTGAGAAGTATATAAATGTATAAAAATGACTTTATAGGATAGTCTAGATCAGACTGCAAACCACTCTGAGTAAGAAATGGCCTTCTCATGCTTCAGTAAAGCAAATTAAACAGGTCTGGAGAAATATAGAAATAGGGAGGGTAGAAAAGGTGCAGTACATGATTTTATCATTTCTTTTAGTTTGCTGTTGAGGTTATCTTGCAAGCCTCTTGCCTATTTGCTGTGTTTTTATACAAGTTGAGAAGTTGTTTCCATAAGCTTTCATACTGTATTACAAAGACAAGTGAAACAATTACAAGAGAAGCAAGCTAAGTCAGTTTATAAAAAACTTGAAGTGTATTCAGAAAATTTTAAAATGCAGATAATTTGACGTGGCCTATTGCTGAGTATTTCTTCAATGCTACAATGTTCTAACCAGCTATTTTAAGATTGCTGGATCAAACTTTTAAAAAGGAGAAATTTATGGAACTGTGCTGTTCTAAAATCAGGGTTGTCTGTTTTTATTTTGAGTGAAACTTATAAATACAAGATAACTAGTACCCCAAATCTGTTACCCTACCTTCCCATCCCTTCCAATTTTGCATGTGCATTTATGGGAACAGTCCAGTTAATTTTAGAAGTAAAAATTCCAATAGGTGACAGCATTTTCTGGAAATACATAAAATGGGAAAATATATTGATCATGTGTGGCTGTTCGTCAGGCATAAGCAAGACGGGTATAACTGCTATGGAAAAGGTTTGAGGTACAGGTTGATCAGCCTTAAGGTAGAAACCAGAGGAGAACTCAACCATCGCAGCAGCCCAGTTGGAGGAGAACTCAAGTCAAACATCAGTTACAAAGAAATTAACATTTAAGTCCAAGATCAGGAGGATGTGAAGCTTGATTACCAAGCAGAAATGCATCTGTCTGCATTCTATTGAAATAGTCAATTTAAAGGAAAAGTGTACCTTCATTTATTGACCCAACAATTAGCATATTAGTTAATAATTTTAAAGGTAAGAACCTTAAGTGAATGGGAAAACTCTTCCCCATTTAAAGAAATTATTGTTATTATTATTTATTAACAAACATTTCTATAGCGCCAGCAGTGTACCTGGCACTTTACAAAGTAATAAAATAGACACGGTCTATTCAAATTAAAAGGTTGGTAGCTGTAACTGAAGTTCCTAGCTTAGTCTTGCTTTCCAGCCGAAGTCCTCTCGCTCTAGAAGTTCTTTAAAGTTTAGGGTGTCTCCATTCTATTTACATACATCTAGCATTTTACTGTTGGACATCTTGAAACTAGCACAGGAGTACCCAACTGAAATTGTTGGGTAGGCCATATAAATTAGTTGTCTCCAAAACTGGGCTCTCCTGCCCCTGACCCAAATTTAATTTAGTTCCATTTAAATTTAGCCAAGTAAAATAGAACACTATTGGATGCCTTTTACACAAACGGCACATGCACACAGGCTCTCAGAACCCTTTCTTCACTGTATCTGAAAGTACAGCAGACTCTCGCAGTGCTCCTGATCCAGCTCGGGGCATACTTCTACCATTTCTGCAACAATCCTACAACCACCTCCTTCTACCACAGTCTACAGCCAGGCTGGAACCCACTGTAACTGTGAGGGAGAGCAGCCAAACTGTCTCCCTGCTACCAGCTGGATTTCACTTACCACTCAGGGAAAATGGCAGTGACTTCACCCCATGCCTTCTAGTGGCCACAAAATTCAACTATCAGTGGGAGCAGCATGGCTTGCTTTTCCTTGAAGCAGGTGTTATAGCTCATTGGCCCACTCCTTTCAGCTCTATTTTGAGGTAAAATCTTTCTAATCTAATGTAGGTTTTCATGCATATTCTATCACAGAGGTGTCAAAATACAGCCGCGCCAACATTGGCACACTAATTAGCACTATAGAAGGGACTCCCAACATAGAGGTCAGAACACCAGTTGGGGCTGAGCCATCTGCAAAAGGGGCTACAACTCCTAGTTGATATGCTTGAATTGCAGGTCTACTAAGTTTCCAAAACAGGATTGCAGAAGCAAAACGTTTGGGAATCGCTTTTCTAACAAGCATAGCCCTTTGCACAGTGGAAATTCTGTGGTATTGTAGTCTTGGCTGCTATTACTTATTTTGTATATCAAAATCATTACCATGACTAAGAGAAAAGAAGACGGGGCCAACATGAAGAATTAGGTAATCTTATTCCTTGTAACAAAGTCTCTTAAGAATGGGCGATCTGCTTACAGAAATAGTCATTTCATATACAAATGGTTTTGCTTTATAGAAAGCAGACATCCATCTAACAGACCAACATAAATATGAAAAGTTATGGTAGCCATTTCCACTTCTGGGCCACTGAAAGAAGTGTTTGAAATCTGTATCCCACCGGTGGAGTCTCTTCACTGACAGAGAATTCAGTACAGCAATGGATGCAATATAAATTTGTACTATACGTTTAATGGATTTTATTGGCTGTGATGTTTAGTGAAATGGAAACAGAATGAAGTAGCTTGGGATTGGGCCTCTTAGAGCACTGAACCACTAAAGCTTGAAGCATGCACATGCCATCTGTCACGGGTTGGAGGTCCACACCCCCACTTTACCGGGTTTGAGTGACTCCATTTCCTTCATGTACAGCCCACTTGAACCAGTTTTCCTCTCTGGCCGGTTCAAGCCTGCCGCAGGGACAACCCCTGTGTCACTCAAGGGCCCAATCCTTCCCGTTTACAGACTCTTTATTCTCTGGGTTCGCAAGAGCTTGAGAACTCTTGTTGCTCATTTGTGTTCCAATGTTAGAAACTGACACTTCATAAAGATAAGTAAGTTTATTTATTACATAAGCAAGATAATTGATAGAGTGGTTGCTAGAAATCAAAGGTAAATATAACGCATTCCTAACCTATACTGCTTAAGTTCCTAAATAAGCATCTTACCCTACAACGGTCCATACGTTCTTCTCAGCCCTTGATGTAAGCGACTGGGTCTCCAGACTTAGAGTTGCTGGAGAGCAAAGACTTGTCTCTCAGTTCATGTCTTTCCAGCCTTGCTTGCTGGCAAGATGCAGATGAGAGTGCTCAAGGTGGTTCTGGACAAACGATAGCAAAGCTGGCTTAATGGCCTTTGCTTAAGTATCTTGCCTGGTTCCTTTGTCTCGGGCTTCCCGCCTAGAAGAAATGTGTGACCTGTCACGTAGTCAACCCAGTCAAACATGAAGGTTGTTTTGCATCTCCACAGGTCTGTCTGGCTAGGGTTCCCAAATACAAATTCTTTGTATCTCTTTGCATTTCCTGGAGCTTGGTCACGTGTCATAGCCCTAATTTGAATTTTACAGTTCTCAATTGTAACATTACATACATGTGGAACCTTTTGCATTACATATTTACCAGACTTGTAGTCTACATGTAGACCCTATCACCCGCCACCCTATTTACTTTGTGCATGCCCCAGAGAGCAAATAGGGAAAGGCCAGTGTGTGCACGCTCCAGGCGCACACAGGACTGCCTCCAGCAGCTGCGTTGTAGGTGACCCAGACCGCTCGCTCATCGTGCTCCTACTTGCTACCCCGCCCCTCTCCAGCCTGCTGCCCTGGCCTACTGCCTGCTCCCACTGATCAACAGCTGGGGAGGGGGGAGGAACTACCACCACCAGCTCCCCACGCATCTACTCTCTGCCCCACTCCAGCCCGCTGCCCTGACACATGCGTCCACGCGAGATGGGGTTGCTCCCTCTTCCCTACCCCCATGCTGCTCCCCTTCCCCCATGCTGCCATGCACCCTCATTTGCATAGCCACACCCACCTGGATGGTGTGTGACTATGCAAATGAGGGGACATGGTCATGTAAATTAGGGTTGGGGCCACATCCCTGTGCTCCTGGTAGATCTTTGCAGGTCAGTATCATGCTTCGGTAGATCTCCAACCGGGCAAGTGTGGGCACCTCCCGCAGTAGCATGTGAAAAACTTCATCTCTTGATCACGGATTCAAATTTAGGACTACGCTGAATATTCTTTAAAAAAAACTCGTGAGTGTTTTCGAGATTCCGAGTGCCGAGGCTGAGTTTTCGGCTGCCACTCGGAACTGGTACCGAGGACTTGGAACTCCACAACTCCGAAATTCTCGGAATCATGGAAACTTGGCAACATTCAGCGCCCGAGCCAGCATGTGGCAACATGTGCGGCTGTTTCATGTTTACTATCCCAGCCCCAATTATGATGCAGAGCAGCGCATCCCCCCCCCCTCCTCCCCTCCCCTCTACAGTATAAAAGGGACTCCAAAACACACCATATAATGAATTAACAACCAGCAGGTTTGGCCAAATGCCCCTATGAAACCAGATGCAATCCCCCCCCCCCCACAAGTCTCCCTTGCTCCATGCCCCTATGCAAGGCAAGCCCCCCTCCCCCAAACACACCATAATTAACCAGACCGCATTCTCCCTCCCCCTTCCCCACCCCAGTGCCCCAGCTGGGCACATCTTGGCAAACCCACAGCAAAAGTGCCAAACCCCAAAGTGCAAAACCCACAGCACTGCTGTGTGCTGCCCAAGCACACACTTTAAAATATGTATTTAAAAAAGTTGGGTGTAGTAGTAAGTAACCTCCAGCATTGCCCCTATGGCCAGACACCCCAGCCCCACAACTCCACGCTGAAAGACTTACAGGTACAGCAGCGGTCACCAAAGAGACTGAAAAATGCCCAAATGGCCACTTTTATTTTGCCCCTGCTGGCCAATCAAAAAATGTCCTGTACATATCTGCCCCTCACCTGTCCCCTCCAATTATCCCCATGCCTACTAAATATTGCACTAAGTTTCGTTCCTAGTTCTGAGGATGTCAAGCCAGGGGTGGGTCACTCTGATCACATTGGCCAATGGCAGAGCCTCACGCAGCTCAGAGAAAAAGAGCACGAATCCATCACTTGATCAAGGGAACCTAACTTTCAGAGTACCAGACCTGAGCCTCAGAACCTTGGAACTTGGTGATTCCAAACCGAGGACCATGATCCTTGGTATATTCCGAAAAAAATCTAATAGAGTTTCAGCACTAATTCAGATATTGAGAGGGTAGCAGTGACCAGGTAATCCTGTTAAACAGCTGCTCTGTGGTATTTTTAAAAGGATTTTATGGCATTTTAATTGTATTTTCTGTGGGTTTTATTACTGTAAGCCACCCTGAACCTTCAGGGATGGCTCGGGTATACATTTTAATAAATAAATAAATATTTGTAATGTTTTTTGTTTGCTACTTCTCTCACTTGGAAGTAGACAATATGATAAAGAGAGTGCGTTTCTCTCTCAAATGATAACTTGAAGCTGAAAGAACCATGCCAGCCTGTTAGTCATGTAGGGTAGTGAAGTACAGAAGGATATTTGTGGAATGCCATGCTTGTTTTCAGTGGACCAAGGGAAAGATGTGCCATACTTGTGCCAACCACAGGGTAGAATATTAGGCCCTGGTGGTGGTGGTGTGGGTTTTTTTCTTTTCTTTTTTCAGATATCTTGGTAGCTAAGGCTGTAAGATATAAAACTATTTTTTTTTTTCCCTATTCAGGATGAAAAATAATTTAAATAAAACTTATTGAACCAGTCTCTAATTAAACTTTTATCGCATTCCTGAACTGATTTAGTGCACTTGTGACTTAAATGTGTGCATGTAAGCATGCTTTATATAATTAAATTAAAT
Organism: Sphenodon punctatus; assembly: GCA_003113815.1. Taxonomy (NCBI): domain Eukaryota; kingdom Metazoa; phylum Chordata; class Lepidosauria; order Sphenodontia; family Sphenodontidae; genus Sphenodon; species Sphenodon punctatus. The sequence continues at coordinate 1,209,593 of QEPC01001257.1, forward strand.
AAAAATAGTCTTGATTCTGTCACTGTTACACATTTGTATCTAGCTCTAGTTAGCTTTTAGCAGCATTTAGTTCCTCATGAGAGGAAGGGTGTGGAGGAAATGTGATACAGCTTGACAAATGGACTGTAACCGTTTTAGACTGAACCTGCTAGGACGAATGCGCCTAGTCAAGGCCACATGCTGCTTAACGTTTTTTATACACGAACAGAGAAGAGCAGCTGGGATATGTAGCTAATATAAGGTGGTTTGTGGAGCTGAGTAATAAAGGTATTCTAGTTCTGAAGCCTCAGGCTTCTGGAAAACTGCCTGACCACTACAGATGACACATGATTTAAAGAAATGTTTTGATTCATAGGGGGAAAATAAACCTCAAACTAGTTCTAAAATCGTAGCCAGAGTTCAAGAGAAACAATCTGAAATTCTGCCATTTTAAACTATGCTTACTGTATAAAGTGTTTTTGGAGGAGGGACTTGTACAAGGTAGAAGTACAGCGAACTAGTTTTTGTACACTAAAATTGTCCTATATTGTCTCTAAACATACTTATAATTCTGAACAATTAGATGTGAAAAAGACCAGAGGACTTATTCAAAAGTCTTTTAATAGTTGGGGCAAGGGAATACTTCAGTCACTGCTTACTGACACTTACTTTGATTCTCTTATTACCATATTAATGTGATTTTTAGTCTTTGTAACTGATGTGCTCTATTTTTGGCTTGCATTTTGTCGCTGCTAAGTGAGCTGATTCATAGATTAGTCCTCGTGCTTCGTTGATGCTTTTTAAAGTTGACAGGCTTACCTCTAAGATTTGATGCTGAAAGGTATACCAGTACAAGGCACTGCAGGAAAGTATTGCTATCTGACACAAAAGTACACAACTAGTGTTAATATTTGTTTTCTTAAAAACATATTAACTAAATTGCTGTGTACTCATCAGCTGTTGCTCTTTTACAACGTTGAAGCCAAACTGTCTGTAATTGGGATAATGCAAGTAGGCAAGAGCATCTTTCCTATTGTTTGAATACACTGGATTCTAGCAAATCTTCCCTCCCTATCCACTAGGGATGGGACTTTCAGTTTTGGAAAGAACCAAAAGTACCCGATAATGGCTATATCGGATTAATCAGCTATCTCGGTTCTTTCTCAGTATCGGACCTTTTGCATTATTTTTTTAATCAGACTTTTAACATTGCCGTTTTCCCCATGGGGAGAACGGCAATGTTAAAATCCAGTACAACAGAGAACTAATAGAGAACTGAAACCAATAAAAACGGAGAACCGAAATTTTGCCCAAGTCCGACCCCTACTATCCACTAATCTATATAAACTCTGTTAATGAGAGTAATTAACATGTATTTAGGATTGCATAAAAATGTAGGATTATAAAAGATGGGGAGTGCTGTGTTAGTACAGAACAGAAGACTTTGTAGACTTTGAAGGATGGTTGTCTACTGTGATCTGCTGAAAAGGTGAGGTTTAGTCACGTTTGCACAGAAAGGAGTAAAGGTGAGGTAAGACAGCCAACTTTTTAAGGGTCAAAAGTATTAGCTAAGGTGCAAGCCCTAGGGTTAAGAAATAAGCTTATTGAACTTCCTTAAAAATTATAGCACTTGATAAAACTGCTCATATTGGACCAGCTACGTATTCTATGGTCAAAGGTTTTCATAAAATACTAATGCATCTTAAGTAAAAGCAACACAATTGAAAGGAAGTTCTGTGTGGGTGGGTTTTATTTCCTTTCCCTTAAGTTTACTTACCTTAAGCTATTAATCACCATTTTAAGGGGGAAAACACCTATCTATTTTGGCTGAACTGCCCTGTGTGTGCACTGTTTCGGGTAATTTACAAAATTAGTGGTAATATAAATCTAAAACTTCATGAACCTATTTAAAATTTGTTGCATGTTTTCATGATTTGTGGGGAGCCTTAAATATTTCAGTCCTGTCAAGCCTAAATGGTCAAGTTTAACTTGAATTCAGCTTGGACTTACCTTACCTGTGGATTCTGTTTTGATAATGGATACTTGCCACTTAAGAATGTTTGCCATTTGTCTTAAAGACCTAGTTTTGTTAAGCTTCATTGCCCTGTTGAATAGGGTTTAGTGAATGGCTTGGTTGTTTTGTGTGAACTATGACTTTTATGACCTATTTAAAACTAATTGACTTGTTATGGTTTACTGAACACAACTTGAGTTTTGACTTCTCACAGCATAATGCGTTTGAAATTAAACCAATTTTTATTTGGTTTGGACTTCACAAAATCAAACCATAGGGATGAAACAAACTTTTATAATGTGGTGTTATAAGACGCTTCAGTTGTAGTCATTCATTCTGCTGCCAGTGTTAACTAGCGGAAGAAGGTTTCTTCTGATAGTCATAAGGCAGGATTTTAAAATGCCTTTGGCTCACTTTAAGAGATTTTTCAAGCAGAATCCTCATGGTTTGGTGCTTCAAAATCAGTGGATTTTTGGTATGTTTTTTTTAAAGCTGTATTCTTGCCTGGAGCTATAAGACTGCAAAGAAGCACATGTTCTGTGGACCTCAACCTTTTACTTAAGATGCATTGTGAACCTTCCAAGCCCCTCAGGATATAGTTTAGGGTATGATACTGGAGTTGAAAGAATAGTTTGCTTAGTCAGCTGTGTCTGCAATCTGCATCTTCATTCTTCAGTTCAGTTTTCTGTGTGTCAAAATAATGTTGTAAGAAAGAGCTGCAGTACTAGTCTAAAAAGCGTTAAATGATCCCAAAGAAAATTATACATGTAGCATATGGGTAGAAGTGCTAATGTTACTTTTGGACAAAGAGGGGTCAACTAGAGAGACCCTGGAACAGATGAGAAATAATGGTCTAAATGATGGGATTTTAGCTTGTGTTGTCACTTGGGATCTTTTTAAGTGCAGACTTGCTGCTCTTCAGCCAAAGGAAGCTTTCTGTGACAGCTGTTGCTATAGGTAAATTTAATCTTAATACAAAGTGGATTAGGCCATTTTTACCAAACTTCAAATTATAATTGATGTAAAATAAAGCTATACGTTTATAGCTTTATTTTGCACCACTTTTTTTTCTTATTCATTGTTGTAGTGGCATTTACTAAATCAAACTCTAGGTTTAGTAGTAATATTGAAAACTAAAGTTTTCGATCTTCTCTTTAATAGCGCTACTACTCTTGTTTCTGTGCTAGGTGCCCCAAACCTGTGGTCAATAAGCATGATGCGGGAGGGGGACTTGTAAAGCACTTTTAACCTGGCTTTTAACTAAGTTTATTCTCCATTTCAAGCTAATTAGGCTGACTACAGGAGCATTAGTTTTCATTGTGTGCTAGACAGGTAAAACATGCCAAGTTAACCTGCAGTGTATAAATTGCAGGTGGGGAACCTGTAGTTTGTGGGCCACATCTGTCTGTATCCTATTTATTCATCCCCTTACCAGTTCCTGGTTCTAGCCCACGTATCCAGTCTTCACTCTCAAGCACTGAAAGAGTGACCTTGGCGAACCGAGTGAAGAGGAGGACATGCACTCAAGGACAGAGGATGGATCAGTAACCCAGATTCATGATCTAGGCCCTCCCTATCCTTTCTCCATCCTGAAACACCCCTCAAGCATTCCTGCTCCCAGCTCCTGTCTGGCCCGTGGAGCTTGTACTAACCTTCAAAGTGGCCTTTGAGAGGGAAAGATGTAAATCTGCCAGCTGCTGCCAAAAAGTCATGTTGTTCAAGATTATATTATTCAAGATAGATTGTAAATTATTCAAGATAGTTAAGACGCAGACAGATTGGTGAGGAACTACAGAGGGATCTTGCACAAATGGACAATAAAATGGCAAATTAAATTCAATGTTGATAAGTGCTCTGAGTAGTTTTGCTCATTTTTGGCTGGGAGAACTCAGAGGGTGGTGATGGGCGGTGGCTTGTTGTCCCCTCAGGAACTCCCTTGTGGGGTCCCGCAAGATTCCATCTTGTCCCCACTCCTGTTTCATGTGTATCTGAGGCCTCTGGGCAAGATTGCTCGGAGATTTGGAGTGAGGTGCCATCAATATGTTGATGACACCCAGCTTTAGCTCTTCCTTTTCATCTGACCCAGGCCCTGCACGCTCGGTGCTTACCCCAGTGCCTGGCTGCCATTGGGGACCGGGTGCAGGTGAGTCGATTGAGGCTGAATCCAGACAAGACAGAGGTGGTGATGTGGTTAAGCATTAATATTCTTATATGATTGGTCAGTCATTTATATTATCAACATTACTTGGTTTTCATTTTGGAAGAGTAAGAATTAATCAAATATCACCAAGTATATCGAAAACATACTTTTCAAGAAAGGTACCAAATCATGATCCTTTTAAGAGAGATACAAAACTAACACAAGAATGGACGTATACTGTATTGATACATTTGGCCACTGTATGGTTCCAATATTTTTCTCTTATACAGGTAAAAATCCTAATGAATAACATTAGAAACTTCCATTTAAACATTAATTTGTTTTATCTCAAGATCTGCTCATACAAGACCCTATAGAATGAAAGCACTGAAACTTACTATTTTTCATCCAAAATGGGATGGGACTATCTCCTGCATTTTTAATTGTAAACTGTACCCCATCTGTAGGTAAATTCTGTAGAGTCTTGTATGATTGTGTGTTTTACAGATAACATTATCTTTCTCTGAATATATTTCTTTCTGGGCAGGTTTTCAATACTGTTTTGGTCATCTTGTATAGAAATAGCAGTGCCTTACTAACTGGACTTTGAGTCTTTATTCTGACTTGCCTGTGTTTAGTCTCACTCCTAAGTATCCCCAGTGTACAAGTCTCGCTTTGCAAGCCTCTTTTCCTGCCCCTGGGAACAGGCAAATGGGTGCTTTCCCGCTGCTGAGCCCTGAAAGGATGCAACCTTCTCTCCCAGCCCCTGCTCATCCTTCAAGGGGGCTGGGGAGCACAACAAAAACCCCTTTGCATCCACGCACTGGTTGCAGTGGGGCTGGCAATGTGGGGAATTTCATGCTCTTTGCATGCTGTGAGCTGAGGATTACTGCTGTACTCTGGAATTTTGTATGGGTTTTGTGATAATGTTTTGTATTGACTCATTCAGCAGTCTGAGTGGTAGACTTGCAAGATTCCAGGTAGAAAAAAACATAAAAGGTTGCAACTGCAAGACTTCATCTCACTAGCAATGGATTTGCTTTGCCAACTTCAGGACCATTAAATTCTGCCCCACAACTTCTTGGGCAGTCTCGTGTCCTTAGACAAACTAGTATATTTAGCTTTCCATGGGAGCTTCATTCTGAAGCTTATATTAACTGTCTTCATATGCAAGGAGAAAATAATGGGGTAGGAAAACTGTTGTGATTTCGTTTGTCTCTATACTTTTGAAATAATATTAACTCTTAAGATATCATCTTGGGCCTGTTGAAATAAAAGGGGTCATTTTAAGCAAGCTCAGTAGCTTATTGCCCATGAAGACCATATTTAAACATATATACCTCTTGTCAATTCAAATATTTTTTCATACAGTGACTGGAAATGCTGGCCTAGTGTTTCATCATTTGAAAACTTGAGACTTGGGTGTGTGATATCCACATAGAACTCACTATTTTGGATAGCGGTACCAAACATTTTACAACTTTCTTTTGCATTAAGCTCAAAATATCAGTAGAATTTGTAGAGAGTTAAAAATGATAGCATGTATGAAGAAGGAATCTCTCCAGGTTGTGATAGTTATTTCTTAAAATAGAAGGCAATGTTTTAAAATATAGGTGTGCAGGTGCAGTGACCCACCAGAATAGCATTTCATAACTATGAAAGCGTCAGATGTGTGCTGTTTCTCTAATCATGGTGAGGTGCTCATGCAGTCAAGTGCACTTAACTGCATCTTTGAATAGACCTGACATTTTCTGTGTTTGAATTAAAAACTGAACACAAATTGGAATGCTTTTTATGTGGAGTTGGAACAGTTCCTGTGGAAAATACTTAATGTAGCATACTTTAATGTTTAAATTAATTTGTATTTTAAAGTTAATTAAGCAAACTTAGACATTCTATACACACACAAAGCATTTAAGTGTGATTTAGTCTTTAAGGGGAATTCTAATAAAGTACTTCATACTCTTAACAGTCCATTTAGGCAGATACAAAATATTATTGGGAGACTACATTCACCTCCAGAAGACTTAATAGGCTGGTCTCCTGCATAGGTACTGAAATGGAGGGCTGGAAGTCTGGAGAGTTGGGCGTCTCTGGCCACAGGCTGTGCTAGGCCATGCCTGTGTTGCGGAGATGCTTCTTGTGTGTGTGGTGTGTGTTGTATAACTACGAGGGCCACTAGGTGGCACTAGGACTGTGGTGGGGAGGGGAAGGAGAATAAAGCAGTTTACTTATACCTCATCATGGAGTCCAGACTCTCTGTTAACTCCACATGGTGACAGAAGTGGGATTGACTGACTGAAGCCTCTACAGAGTTCAGAAAGCCTGACAAGAAGGTCAGGGGGACACATGACAACATCAGGAACACTGAAAGCCTAACTACTGCAGCCACAGCCAGATTATCCCTGTTACAGCACCAGACAAAGGAGAGGCCTAGTCCAGAGAGAGAGCCCAGCCTGCATGGAACTAAGGGTGAGTCCTATCCAGCTTGAAGTACTGTGAACTGCAGCCATGGACATCCCACCCCCGCCTGTTTCCAAGTAGCACCCCCAACAGAATTTGACTTCAAGCACCCTGAAACCTGGCCAGTTTGGATAAGCAGATTCCAAAGGTTCTCCCAAACCTTGGGCCTAGTTCAGCAGCCAGAGGAAAAGCAAGTAAATACGCTACTGTATACAGTGGGCCCAGCTGCAGAAGATACCATCCTCTCTAGGGGGCTCGCAGGAATCCAGATGAAACAGCTTAGAACAGTCAAAGAAGAGCTAGATAAACACTTCCTGCCTCGCTGCAATATAATTTTTGAACAGGCCCAATTCCTCTCTCACAAGCAACACCAAGGGGAATCTGCATCAGACTTTATTACAGCTTTGTATTCCCTTATCAAACACTGTGGATATGGGGAACTGAGCGAGGAACTAATCAGACAGACGCTGGTAGTAGGGCTTCAAGACAGCCATCTGTCTGAGACACTGCAAAATGACCTTAATCGCACACTAGAGACAGCTAAGGCCAACATCCTCCAGAGTTCATACTTAAAGGAACAACAGACTCTCAGGAACAACTTTACAGAGGGGGCCACAGTCGAAGCCATAGAGTGCGCAAAAGGGGACACTCCAAGGGCAAGAAAGACACTACAAGCCCAAATGCCCACAGACAAACTCACAGACATCAACCTGGAGAGGGAACAAAGGAAATGAATGCAACAGAGATGAAACAGAATGCCAATGGTGTGGCAAGTCACCTCACAGGAAAAGAATGCCCAGCTCAAGACCCAATCTGCAGAAAGTGTAAGAAAAGGGGACATTATGCGGCAGTGTGCAGCTCCAAACACACAGTGTTTCTGAAGAGGATCACTTCGGTGACTCTGAAATAGCCTACCTGGGAGATCACAATGAGCCACCATGGACCACCACCATCACTGTGGGAGATCTCCAAGTGGAATTTAAAATAGATACGGGGCAGATGTCTCCGCAATTCCAGCCTCACTATATCGGAGGATGAAGGCACCAAAGCTTCAAAAACCCCAACAAGACATTAAAAGGCCCAGGACAATCCTTGCTAAACGTGAGAGGAGAATGTTACACTTCCCTGCAACTTGGAGAAAAGACTACATCCCAAGCGATATATGTAGTGGAAGGGCTTCGGATACCTCTCCTAGGCCTCCCAGCAATCTCGGCTCTAGGCCTGTTGATGAGAATAGACAGTATCACTACAGGCACTGAAGAGGCTATCAAGAGAAGATTCCCCAAATTGTTTCAAGGTTTGGGAAAACTGGAGGGGGGAATATTATATGGCACTTATGCCTGATGCAAAACCATTTGCTCTGTTGACTCCTAGAAGGGTGTGTCTGCCTCTCTTGCCCAGGGTTAAAGAAGAACTGGAACGCATGGAGCAGATAGGAGTCATCTCAAAAGTGGACACCCCAACAGACTGGTGCGCAGGCATGGTAGTAGTACTAAAGCCAAATGGAAAGGTTCAAATCTGTATTGACCTCACCAAACTGAATGGAAGTGTCCATCGTGAGAGACACATACTCCCTTGTGTAGCGCACGCATTGGGGCAACTAGGAGATGCAAAGGTTTTCTCCAAACTGGATGCCCAATCAGGCTTTTGGCAGATACCTCTGGCTGCAGAATCAGCACTGCTAACCACTTTCATCACTCCCTTTTGACAGCTCTGATTTAATCGATTACCGTTCGGCATTTCTTCGGCTCCAGAGCACTTCCAGAAGAGATGTCCCAACTCCTCGAGGGCCTCGAAGGAGTCCTATGCCAAATGGATGTTCTTATATTTGGATCCACAAAAACGCAACATGACCAGCGACAAATGACGGTACTGAAATGTCTGGAGAAATCTGGTATCACGCTAAATGAGAAATGTGAGTTTTCAAAAAACAAAATAAAATTTCTGGGATAGATTATTGATGGCACAGGAGTCAGACCAGATCCAGAGAAAATTCACGCTATCGCCCAGATACTGGAGCCTCACGCTGTCAGCGAAGTGCGCAGATTCATGGGCATGATAACACACCTAGGGAAATACCTACCCCACTTGGCAGAAAGTCCAAACCTCTTTGAGATCTTTTAAGCCCACTTCAAGCATGGTACTGGGGAGAAAAACAAAGAGCAGCTTTTACTGCCATCAAATGAGACCTAAGTTCAACCCCACTCTTAGCCCTATATAACCCAAACAAAACCATCAAGGTTTCAGCAAATGCTTCATCATACAGAATAGGAGTAGTCCTTCTCCAAGAACAGTCTCCATCCTCTTGGTACCCTACAGCCTATGTATCACGAGCACTTACTCCTACAGAACAATGATGTGCCCAAATAGAAAAAGAGGCCTTGGCAATAACATGGGCTTGTGAACGCTTCTCTGATTTCCTTTTAGGAATAGCTTTCCACACAGAAACTGACCACAAACACCTGCTTACTCTGTTGGGTTCCAAAAATTTGGATGAATTGCTACCAAGGATCCAACGATTCTAGATGTGACTTTCACTTCACCATATCTCATGTATCTGGGAAGAATCTTGCTAAAGCAGATACACTCTCTAGGGTCCCACTTCCATTTGCTCCACCTAAACAATGTACACAGGAGGTGCTCTTGATAGAAGGATTTGTGGATTCAATCCTTGCTTCCCTGCCTATCACGGTCAAACGCCTGCAAGAGCTAAAACTGAGACAGGAAGCAGTTGAGACCTTACACCAAGCCATGCTCCTTTGTACAGAAGGTTGGACACCAAAGGCAAAATCCAATGCTGCAATAGCCCCATATTGGACGGTCTCTGGAGACCTCACTTTGAACCAAGGTATGTTAATGAAGGCATCCAGACTGGTTATCCCTACCGCACTACAACAGGACATCCTTGACAAACTACATGAAGGCCATCAAGGCATCACCAAATGTGTGGTGGCCAGGACTGAGCAAACAGCTCCAACAGAGAGGTACAAGATGTGATGCCTGTGCCAACATGAAGAAAAACCCACTAGAGCCTTTAATGCCATCTGCCCTTCCAAGTTGACCTTGGCAGAAAGTCAGGACTGACCTTCTCTACTTGGCCAACACAGTCTACCTTCTCATGATCGACTACTTTTCAAAATTTATTGAAGTAGCAGAGCTGACAAGCACAACATCAGGAGCAGTCATCAATAAAATGGAGCCACTTATCGCTCGTTTTGGAGTCCCGGAGCAGATAATCTCAGATAATGGGCCCTAGTTTTCATCTGATGTTTTTAGGAAGTTTGCAAAGGACTATAGCTTTCAACATGTTACCTCCAGTCCACTGTTCCCCCAGAGCAATGGAGAAGCAGAACGTGCAGTTCAATCCTTAAATCACCTGCTTTTCAAGTCATCAGACCCTTCTAGTGCTCTCCTAGCATACCGTTCAACACCGTTGGCTAATGGGTTCAACCTAGCAGAGCTGCTCGTGGGACGGAAGTTACGCTCAATGGTCTCAATTTTTCCTTCCCAGTTAATTCCTTGTTGGCCCGATTTCAATAGCTTACAAGAACAAGACAGTAGATATAGAACCCGCCAGAAGCAAATCTTTGACAAGAGTCATAGAGCCAAACTCTTAAGACCACTTAAAACCAGGAGATCCTGTCTGGGTAAAAGACTCACATGTGAAAGGGGTGATACAAGGACATTTATTTATTTATTTTATTGTATTTATATGCCGCCCCCCCCATGCCTATGGCATCTCGGGGCGGCTTCCAACACAATATAAGACAATACATTAAAACATTAAAATCTACATGCGGAAACTCTGAGATCCTATTTGGTTACAGTGCCAGAAGGAACTATCAGACGCAATAGAGCACACCTAGTGGAGGCACGGGAATCACCAACTTCCTCACAAACGCGCTTGGCAGCACAGCCTAAAAATGATACAACCCAAGAGATGCCTTTAGTCGATGCTCCAGATCCTTCATCCGTGCGGAGGTATCCAGATAGAGAAAGATGACCACCTGCATCCCTGAGAGACTATTTAACAACTGGAAGCCTGCAAAAGGAAAACGGTTAGGAGCTGAATGTCAACAGGGCAGAATAATCCCTGACATGAAGCTGAAGGCTCAGGTGGTCTACCCTGGCCTTCACAGGATACAGAGTTAAGTACAAGTGTTTAATTAGTTGGTGGTTATGTTTTGGGGGGTTATCCTCCTCTAGAAAGGGGGATGATGTGTTAGTTGTATAACTACTAGGGCCCACTAGGTGGTGCTAGGACTGTGGTTGGAGGAAAAGAGACTAAAGCAGTTTACCTTTACCTCATCATGGAGTTCAGACTCTATGTTAACTCCACAGTGTGTCTCTTAAATAGTCTCAGTAGTCAGTGGGGAGCCTGGCAGGGTATATGACCAATCAGGGAGGCGATGGAACTAGAGGGTCACGGCTCTGGGAGGACATCCAGCAGTTCCGGTGGCAGAATAGGCAGGGAGACCACCTAAGAACCCTGAGAATTCCTGTCCCTCTCCCGCCAGAACCTGACACCTCCTTTTAAAGGTGGCTGTTTACCAAGCAACTAAGTGGAGCCATATGGAGAAGTGCTTAAGGAGTTCAGGGATGTGCAATAACTGTCATTTGAGATATTGTCCATATTGCTCCCACAGTCTATCTTTCCTGCTATTTCAGAAACTTTGTCACTGTTGCAGTAAAGGTGAAGGACTGAGCAGTAGTCGGATCATGTCTCCTTGTTGTACCCTCTATTAGGAAGCACGTGAGGGAGTTGTATGCGCATGCATGGCCCCAAGAGACATCACTAGACATAAAATTCCAGACTTATATGCATATGCTTGATTATATGAACAACCTATTTCTAAGAACATCTGTTACTGCAACTAAGTGACCCCTCATTCCTGGGTTTCTTCCCTCCTTTTTCTCCTCAGGACAGAACTTTGAGAATGCTTCTGTTCTTTCTTCTGAGTACTGCAGACCTCAAGCATAAGAAAATTGAGTTGGACACTCGCCCAAAACACCAGAGTCTCTTTGCATGTCTTCTGATCTGTTCATGTTGTAGGAGTGACCACCTTCCCGTTATTCCCATTTCCTAAGTATTCTGCGTAGGCCATTATTCCATTAATTCTTCTGTCCATGTTACCCTCAATCTTGGAGAAGGATACTACAATGGGGAAGCAGTCCAGTCATACTATAACTTTGCAGGGCTGGGTCCTGAACTCAAAATTCTGTTAATACTACTAGCTTCTGCAGGTGTCCGTTTCCTTTGTTGTCACTTGAGGATTCTTTGCTTGATCTTGCTTTTGAGGAATTGCTCTGTCTGGCTGAGGTCTGTAGTACCAGAGGGATGGTCTTGGTGGTCTCTTGATGTTCTGAACCTTGCCATGGGTGTCTTCCTCTGTGGTGTTCCTGCCAGTAGACCTTTAGCCATAGTTCCCCATTTAGTTTCTATTACCCCTAGCTGGCTAGGATTCCTGGTGCTGCCTGACTTTCTTAACAACACTCTTGATTTTTCCCCTTCCACCCTGGGTTCCCTGACCCAAAGCTGGATCCCTCTGGCCTTCCACCAAGAAACTTTCTGTTCCTCTTCTGAGGGAGAGTGGCATGTAGTGATCTACTGGCTGCCACTTTCCCCTCCCCTCCCCAAATATCCAGGACACACCTGTACTTTGTCCAGGCACTCTGGAGTCCAGTCTGATCTCTACAGCATGGCTCACTGTGAACAGAGACCCTGCAGCTGAGACCCTGCCCTTCTCTCCTCAATACAGGTTGACTTTTCTCCCCATCTGCTTGGTTCCTATGCCACTCCCTGTCCCCTCAGCTTGTTGTTCTGCTGCTTCTGATTAGGGGTCCTTGAGTCTGCCTGTTTTATACAATAGTCCTTGGGCACTACCTATACCTGGGGAGGTTGTTTTTTCCCCCACTCCTGCAGCTGTTCCAGGATGGAACTCCTCCCTCCATCCTGGTGATCCTCCCTTTGTAGAAAACTTCTTTTTACCCCAGTTTTTGGCCATCTAACCCTCACCTGGGCTAATTATCCCATAGTGGCTGCTGGCTGGTCTTGGGACCAATCCATGTGGTACCCTGCCACATTCTTCTTATTTTATGACAAGTCACAAAATTCTAGCTGTTCCTAGCTGGGAGAGGAACACTTGGAGGGTGGGGTTTAAATTGTTTTTACTGTATAGAAGCCATCTACAATAGCGCCTAGGAAACTGTACCAGTATTTTCAAAACTGGTAATCTTCCAGCCATCTCCTAGATCAACAGGAGCTCTCAAAATCCTGTTTCAGGACTGAATTCAAAATAAAGCATATTAGTAGTATGAACTTAAACTGAATTCAAGCTCCAAAATAGTGATTTATTCTTAAATAATATTTGCTGTGCATTTATTAGATTAGATATAATATTATAATAGATTTGCTATGCACTTTCAGATTGTAACGCTGTGTAAGATTTTCTAATATTATAGTTAGAGAACAAATCATTTGTTCAGGTGTAGAGATGTGCTTAATTGGGGACGCATCATATGAACATCTCCATATACATATTGATCTCTTTTTGGGTGTGATCACATTTGCTCACATCTAGCACAGTGTGGAATGAAAGCCTACACCACTATACAAATTAATAGGGTAATGATGGGGAGGAGAATTAGCACAGGTGTCCAATCTGGCAGCTGTCACAAGTGATAAAAACATCTTTCAACGGCCAACGTGTGTGGTGGTGGAGGCAGTTGTTAAAAATTTCTCTCCCCACTCATGGCTTTTGAGTTGTAACGTTTTAAATGAGGAAAACTCCTATATTTCCCAGTTGTCTAAATGTCTAAACTTTTATCTTAAGGGGAAAAGCGTTTGGAAGAGGCTATGCTTGGTTTTATGGTAGAAATTGCCACTAGCTAACTTCTACATACTCCAAAGTTACTTCCACTCCATGTTTGTGCCTGAAGCGCCACTATCCATTCTGAGTCTGCTCCACATTCAAGTTTAGATGATGTTGGCTTTTAAAAATCCTTGAGGAAGATCTGAACTGGCAATTCCTTCATTTCCAGCTAGTGTTCCATAGCCTGTAGATGTACAAATGGAAAATCCATCACATGTTGAAATTGATGACATCCTGAGTCCTGATCCTGTAGCTGTTCCTACAGATGCCCGTGCTGTTGCATATACAAGAGGCTACCCGAGTATCTTCCCACCAGCTGTAACCTGCATGATTTGTTTATGTGGGTGCTTAGATTATCACAGACAGTAGGGCAGTATTCTTATCTATACGTAACAGCAGCTTTGTACAAGGATGGCTACTTCTTGTTTGCACTCAAGGTTTTTCAGATCTGAATCTGTTACAAAAGAGTAGTGAGAGCATATTAGTGCAAACAAACATCACAACAGAACGTGTATTTAACTTGCAAAACAAGTGTACAGGTGTCATCTACACTTTAGCCAGCATTGCTTCTTAAAGCTAAAAGTCATAGATTTTTAGTTGCTTTTTAAGCTGAAAGGGAATTGAGCGCACAATCATAGAAAGACTTGTTACATAATGTAGTCTTTGACAATAAAGAATTGTTCTCTCTGTTATATTTAGCAGTTCTTTGCTCTAGCAAGGTCAAAATAATTATATTAAAATCATGTAAGGTTTATGTGTAATGGGGTTAAGAGTTCACACCATCAAAAATCAAAATCCTGAACAAAGCCAGCATTTTAAAACCATTGTGAACACCCTTTGATGCCACACTTACCTTTTCATGATTTCTCTTGTGACTGACAATGTAATTTAATTTATAAATGTGTGGGTCTTTTCAGTTATCTCTAATCTACAAGAACAGTTACAGTAAATTGCATGATCTGTAATTTGTGTAAGTAAATGAAATGCTTGGTTCAGATTTTATCTTTTATTTAATTAAAATTGTATTCTTCAACGATCAAGAAGCAGAAGGAATTATTGATGGTTCTGATTCTTTTTAGTATGGTATTCATAAAGAGAGCTATATATTGGAGCCAAAATAAATTTAGTATAATAAACAAAGCATTTTAAAAACACTATGCACTGTTGGCTGATTTCCACCAGAAAAGAACTGATGGGGTCTTCCACAGGCACTTGACCACACAGAGTTGTCCACTAAGCATTCAGTTTTGCAAGAATTATATCCAAACATGTCATACTTTTCCTTGTCAATAATTCTTTCACACATTACTCAATGGGCTATTATAATAACTGGAGATAATACTTAGTGAGTATTATAATTCTGCAATTTTTGTAATGTGTGAACACACTATTCCCCTTTTATTCTTCGAGATCATTGTAATGACGGTCATTGTAAAAGCCACATTTGGTAGCTCTTACAACAACCTGAGATCTTGCAGCATAAAAGGGGTATAGTGCATTCACACATTACAAAATGGACCATTACAATAACTCAATACCGGGTATTATAATTTCACAATTTTTGTAATGTGTGAAAGTAGCCATCTAATGTTTATGTTAAATGTTGATCCTTGGGGGATTGGTTCAAATCCTGCATTATAACCACAGGAGTATTTGATCTGGAAATCATCTTAACTTTATTTATTTAAATTTATTGTCCTGGCCTATCCTAAGGTTTCAGGGTGGGTTACAACATATGAAATAAATACACATAAGTAAAACCAGTTAAAATCCCTTATCTTACTATCTCTGACTACCAAATATCCGGCTAAATAAAAAATTTTTACGTTGTCTCTGGAAAATTTTGTTTGTTTATTTATTTAATATATTTATATCACGCCCCTCCTGCAAGCAGGCTTTAGCTCAGATGAACCAGGCTGCAAGGGAAGGAAATCCCATAATTGTGGGGCAGCCACCAAGAATACCTTGCTACACAGCCTCACTGTATGAACTTGACCAGCAGATGGTACATCCAAGAGAGATGACCTCGGAGTCTCAATGGAACATAACTCATAAGGGAAGAGGCAGTCTTTCAGATATGTGGAGCCCAGGCCATTTAGGGCTTTATAGGTCAAACCCAGCAACCTGAATTGTGCCCAGAAAGATACTGGGATCTAGTGCAGAGTCAGACTTTGGAGCACTGGTATAATATGCCTCTGGCAACCCACCTCTAACAGAAGTAGGGTGGCCACTGACACATCAGCAGAAAAGAGAAGAAACATTTGCAGGAAATGTACATGTGCTATTTTATACTAATTTATGCAAATTTGTGGAGCAGAGGGTGGGGCCAGAAGTGGGAGGAGCCAACCCAACAGTAGGCAGAGCCAACCCAACGGTTAAGCCAGTGGTGTGGCTTAACCCAGCAGCAAGGAGTTCCCAGAGTTAACATTGGAGGGAGATTACATTAGTTAACTCTGCGAATTCCTTCTGCGTGAAGCCCTGCCACTGGGGGATAGAGAGTCCTCTTACTAAGGTCCTAGCTAATGTGTCTCTCCCGCTAGTCCCATTTCTCCCTAGCAGTGTGAACAAATAGAGCCCAGGCTCACAGCGAGGAGAAACTGATGTTTTAAGTGTCTCATCAAGCTGGTAATAACTACCAGTGATTCCCTACCATTTCAACCAACTTCTATTTTTTTGGTTTTAACATTGCACATAAGAACATTGGGGGTAACACACTCAAGTTATCCTGAAAAATCTTTTGAACAAGTTTGCACATAAAAACATTGGGGGTAAGGTACCACGCCTACGTCATCCTGAGAAACCGCTGAACATCTCTCTCACTCGCTCTTCTTCAAGTGCCTCTGACTATTCTCAAAACATGGTGAGGCTGCAGGGAGAGGTGGTCTGGAGGAGTCCCAACCTGGGCAGTGCCAGCTTTGCACCATAAGTTCCTTTAAACAAACTTTTTCCAACCCCTATACCTTCAGGGTACCTTATTTAAATTAGGGCACCATTTAAATACTCTAGTAACTCCTGCACAATGGTCATATAGTGATCACTGTTGTTTTTGTAGACATCGCATGTCTACATAGCAATGTTTTGCTATGTTGCAATACTGGGGGGTATTTGTAAGTTGGGGATTTCATATGAAGCACTGCAAATATCCCATGTATTAACTGAGAGATGGCAAATGCTCATTCCTTAAAAATGTTGCACACTGCAAAGCACTGACAGGTGGCCCGTGTTTTAAGGAGAAACCCGTTTCAGAAGAACGCCCTGGCTGACTGCTTGGGTCCTTTCTTTGCCTTTGGGATTTGTGATGAGGCAAAACCTAGGTGAGGAAGCCACGCAGAACCCTCCCCAAGGCCTGTCTGGAGATACTTCCCACGCTATACTTACAGTCCCTCAAGGACCTCCCCGCCTCACTCTTAAACTGCTCGGTGTGGGAAGAGACCTGAAAAAACATGAGCGGAGGCTGCCAGGTTGGGGAGTGGGCTGAGCCCCCTTTGCTTTCTCCCCAGCCTAAGACAAAGCTTGAAGCCCAAGCAGCCCTACTCGTGGACAGACCCAACCAGCCAGGCCTGACTGCCTGGTGACATGCCCTGCTCCCCTCACTCGCCTCTCTTGGCAGCCCTGGCATTTCACCTGCTGGGTTTTGTCAGATGGTAACTCCCAGCTCAGGGAAATGCTTTTACGAGGAACATGGGGACCCGACCAACTCCAAGAGGTAATGGAAGGTACTGAGCTGCTCTGCCTTCCATCCCCAACTCCTCAGCTGAGCATGATGTGGCAGCAGCGGCAGCTCCTCCTTGATCTCCCCCCTCGGTGGGGCTGTGGGGAGAGGCAGTCTGCTGAGACCATCTTTCCTTGCATCCCCGCTGGGGCGGGGGGAGGAGCTGCCACCGCACCGGGCTCACCTGAGGAGGAGTCGGGGCCGGGAGAGATCTGCTGGGCTACTGCACGTACTGCTTTCTCTCCACCGCTGCTGTCCTCTGCCGCGCGCCAAAAAAGCCTGCTGGCTGCCCACAGCTGCACTCTCTACGCTTCTGCCCGTGGGGTCATGGGCAGAAGGGCAAACAGTGCAGCTGCGACCAGCTGGCAGTGAGAATGGAAGGGGAAATTCCAGACAGCATAAGCTGTCAGAAATGCTGGGCGGTCCGGAAGAAATAAGGACCTCTGGCCACCTTGAATGGAAGGCGGCCATTACATTCTTGCAGTAGCTGTGGCTTCTGAGTCAAGAGCAGTCTCACATAGAGCATATTGTAATAGTCTAGCCTTGTGGTTATGAAGACATGGATGATGGTGGCCATGTCTGAATCTCACAGAAAGGGAGTTTTGGATGGAGTTGGTGATAAACACTCCTGGTGACCATAGCTACCCAATGTTCCAGGCAAAGCAGTGGATCCAGAAGCACCCTAAAGCTGGGCACCTCAGTGATGAAAGGAGTCTGGGCCCATCAATGAAACATCTCCCTAGACCCTCCAGGACCAAGAGCTGGCCAGCCACCATCACTTCAGTCTTGTCTGGATTCAGTTTCAATTGACCTGCCATTGGAGACCTCCAGTCTCCAATGGGAGCTAAATTCTTTTGTGGCCTTCAGACAGTTCAACAAGGCTAACTCCTCTTTCTTCACAGGATGACTTTATATCCTAAACAGTTTTGACAATAAATATTATGGTTCCCACATGACTTCTACCCTGAGGAAAAATTGAGCAATAATTCCTTAAAATTGCATACTCTGGTCTACTGTTATGGCAGAAGAGTCATGCAGTATCTCCTCAGTTGGCTCCTTCATGAGGATGAAAGAGTGTCACATTCAGGATATTTTCATACAATTCTATTTTAAACCTGTTGTGTAACTCTTTGTAGCCGTGGGTGATTTCAGACGTTACGGCGGGCCCCATTCACCACGGGCTGTGGGGTGGTTCGGACCACGGCCCCGAGTGAAGGGGTGCGCCAACAGACGTGCGCCCCTTCACCCCAGGCCGCAAGGACCGGCGAACCATGGCCCGTGGTGAATGTAACGTCTGGTGGTGAACCGCGAATCGCGGTGGGGGCGGGGCCATGCGGTGCAGCGTGCTGCCGCACGGCCCCACCCCCTGCATTCCACAACAGCCCTCCCCCCACCAGACGGGCAGCGAGAGCGGCCAATCCGGCCACACGCACCACCGCAGTCAGGGGGGAATGGATTCCACCACTGGCAGGGGTGAGTGAACAGACGTTACAATTCACTCACCCCTGCTGTGGTGGCCATTCACCACACTTCTGGACCCGCTCACGTCCTCGGGTCCAGAAGTGTGGTGAATGCAAACGCGGCCCGCCTTTGACTGTGGTGAACATCTGGCGGCAAGCCAACAGACGTGCACCACAGTCAAACGCGGGCTGCGTTTAAGTGTGGTTCAGGCGTGGTGAATCTTGGATTCGTCACGTCTGAAATCACCCTGTGTCTACGGTAACTTGCTTACATGGAACTTTAGAGCTCTCAGGTAGAAAAGGAGATCTCTTGTAAGGCTGGCTTTCCTCCCCTCTTAAAATGCGCTTAATTGCTCATTTCAGCTTAATTATCATCATGGAAAATGGATTTAGAATACACCAAGTGAAGGTAGTTTTAAGACATGCAGTGCATTTGCTTTGCCCACAAATACTGAAGCTTCAGCACAGCTGTCTGCCAGATTCTCTGGATAAACAGAAATATTTTCATTTCCCAAGGGGTGGGTGTCTGTGTGTGGTGCCACAGGCATACTAAACTTAAAATGGTGTCTACCCTACTATTTTTACTTCATAATTTCAATTTTACCCACAAGTGTTATTTTTCATTGTTTAAAAATAGACTACACTTAACAAGAGTAACATGTCTACATGTGTTGATTTTGTTTGACACACAGGACAATAGATGGTTGCGCACTTTATTGCTTATGTAGTTGAAGCTTGCAATTTATAATCTGGGACTAAGCCAAAATGAAAGGAAATTGTTTTCTAGAGCAACCTGCATTTTTATGCTACTTGTCCCAACCAGCAGCCGCCGGTAAAGTGCCCATTCCAATGTAAGCAACTGTCACCTGACATGGGACTTAATGGATCCTTTTTCTCCCCTCATATCTGTGCTAAATCACACTTTCGTGCATCACAGGCAAGTGAATCAATCCAGTAGTGTCAGGTGGAGTGCTAGGTTGGTGTGGTGAGGCCACTGAGGAGGAGGGCCAATCCCACTCACCCACATGAAGTAGGGGAAGAAGCTCCCTTATGGGCACATGGGGGGCGGGGGGGGCAGCTCCCTCCTTCCTGGGATCCGTGCAGACTCCTCCAACTGACCTAAGCCCGGCTCCCTTCAACACACGCACACGAGCCTTAGCAAAGCCTGTACTTGCATGGGCTACTTCCCATGAAGAAATTGAGGGGTGGGACAGAGACAACAATAGGCTGGTGGTTCTTCTTTCCCCCACCCACCTTTCTATTGGCCTGAGGTGCTGGGAGTCATAGCCTCAAAGCCATTATCAGTGGCTAAAGTTCTTCCATAGGTCCTTCCATAGAGTTCTTAATACCTTCCCTGAGCTTCACTGTACCTATGTACTGGGAGAGAGAAGCTTGGTGCTCCTAAAGCACATTTGGGTGCAATGAAGCTTTACTCTCCTTGCTCAGGCTCCACTAGGAAGTTGTTTAGTACTACTGCTTCTTCCAGGCAAATTTAAAAATTCAATAGGCAGCAGCCAGAGCCCTGGGAGATCATTGTCTTCATGGATGACCTACCCCCAAGCAAATCCCTTCCACTTTAGGCTAAATTTCATGCTGCAACTCAGTTATAACAAGCTATTTTTATTTATTTATTTATTTATTTATTTACTTATATTTTAGACTTGCTACCCCGCCCTTCCTGCCAAAGGCAGCTTGGGGTGGCTTACAATATTAAAATACAGAGCATAAAAACAAAAACCATAAAAACAAAGCATAAGCATCCCATAACCCCTCACCATCTTTCCCAACACCTCTCCACCTCAAACCCCGCCCCCCCCAACCTCCTTTCTTCCTGCCTACCCTAACCCCTACTGCCAAATTGCCTTGTGAATAGAATTGTTTTACACTGCTCCCTAAAGGCACTCAAGCTCGGACGTAAATGAACTTGCCAGGGGAAGGAGTTCCACCGCTCTGGAGTGGCAGCCGAAAACGCCCTCTTTGCCATAGAGACTAAGTTACAAACTGGCATCTCCAGGCATGTGTGTGTGTTCCAGTACAAACAGGTCAGGTAAATGAGAAGTTCTTATAAATAGAGCCATTTGGGAGAGGGCGGGGAGCGATTTTCACCAGAATAATTATCTACCTGATTATGCCCAGAACATTTTCTGGCATTTTGGAATTACTTGGGTGGAGTCGTCCCTATCCTGTAAACAGGCAGGAGAATGCTATTGAATTGAGTGTTGGTAGACAATGAGAAGATTTATCTTTAACAGGATATCTCAATTACCAATAGAGCTAAAACAAGATTTTGCCAAAACAGGAAATCTCATTAAAGACCCAATTCCCAGTACTGTCTTGGTCAAATCAAGAACCTCTTGGTAATGTCTTAACCCATGTTTCATTTCTCAATTTACTGACTTTCTGCTTACCAGGATCCCATTTATGTCCTTGCCATTTACTGCTTTGCTATCCATTTCAAATCCTGAGAGATAATACCAGTGCAATACTGCATTTCTTGCACTCAGTTTTCTCTTGTACTTCCTTGTTACTCATTGGCTGGTATGCAGGTTCCTTCACTAATCTGCAATCCAATTGCCAAAACAATTGGTGAAAGCAAAGTAAACAACACAGAACAATAATTCTGATTGGAGGTACTGAATGGAGATTAGGGGGAGCACTGGGGGAAGGTTAAAGGGTTGGCTATTCACACAGTGATTGACTCAGAAATGTAGAAACAACAAACCCGGAAGTAAAATGATACTCTTGGCAATGTGGTAAGTGGTAAATGAACAGTACGTGGCAAGTTGGTAAATCAGGATGGAATTCTGTGGTATTATGAGAATTGAGAACTCACATCGGTATTGGGAAATGGTCAGGAAATTGATCCAGGTTCCTGATACGGGTAAATTTCAGCCTTAATAACTAGCCACTGATGCTGCAATCTTCTGCTTTGAGCATGTGCCAGGCAATCTTGCAATAGGAGGAGGGACAAAATTGTGATTTAGGATGTGCACAGTTTTAACTGGGATGCAGCTAGTCTAACCCAAAATCAAGTAGGGGTGAGAATCCAGATGAAAATTTGGATTCAGTTCTAACCCAAACTGAACCAGGATTTGTTCAGATTTTGGCTCGTATTGCATGGATTTGGTTCGTATCAGAGCAGTACGGACCTAAATCCATGTCTGCCTTGCCCAGCCCATCACCCACACCAGCCTACCCCACCCTCCTGAGGGTAGGCTAGGGCAGGCGATGGTGGGTCAGACAGGCAGAGGTCTGGGGGAGGCAGAGCTGGGGGCAGAGGGAGGGTAGTTACTTTACTAATCTTCCAGGTTTCTCCAGACTCCGAACTGGGGAACCGTGGTGCCCACTGTGACATTCTCAGGGCTGTGCTGGGAAGAAAAACAATACTATAGAAAATCACCACACGTGTAGAAATGGCCGCCATGGCCATTCTGCACATGCGTGGCCATTTTCCAAAATTGCAGTTGGTCTGTGCGTGCCCGACTGCCAGTGGAACATGCACAGACAGACTGCTATTTTCCAAAACGGCGCTGACACTGCCGGTGCCATTTTGGAAAATGGCTGTTCATTCACAGAATGGCCATGGTGGCCATTTTTGTGCATGCATGGTGATTTTCTATGGTATTTTTCCCTCCAGCAGATCCCTGAGAAGGCCGTGCTGGGCTCTGCAGGCCCCTCTCACTTTGACCCCGGACCCCTGTGTGCCTGCCCCGTTATTACCCACCCCAGCCTACCCTTAGGAGGATGGGATAGGCTGGGGCGGGCGATGGGCTGGGTGCCATGAGCAGGAGTTGAGGGGAGGTAGGCAGAGGTCTGGGGCAGGCAGAACTGGGGGCAGGATGGGTTTGGCACACACAAACTCCTTGGAGCAGGGCCAGCACCACGCCAAGAGCTTTGCTAGATCAAAGCTGGGAATACAAACCTTTGGTTCGTATCCCCCAGTAGGTTTGTATTGATTCTTTCCAATATGAATCGTCCAAATTTGGATGATTCGTATTGATACGAATCTGAGCTGCCGCCCACCCCTGATATCAAGAATCCTTTCTATTTGATCTCTTCAGGTATTGGTGACAGTTATAGTTAAAATAAAATCTAAAATAAAAACAAAAATTCTTTAAGAAACTGTTACTAGGTTTCCAGATGGACTAGGCAGGTTCTCTTGTGCTTGATGTGCATAAACATGGTGCCTATTTCTTGCCTCACTACATTCCCTTCCCAGAAGACAGGCTCAACCCTCCCTCATTTCCTAACCTGTGAAACATTAGTGAGCCTCGTAGGTGGAGGATGGGGGAGGGGATAATGTGGCCGTCGGGTGCTCTCGCTCCTTCACCGATGTGGCAGTAGTTGGTGGGCACAGCAAGGAAAACCAAGCAGGCTAGGTGCTCCACTTTCCCACTGATATTGGGAGCAACTTAGAGGAAAGCAGGTGCAGACTGGGCACCCCTAACATACAGTAGAACAGCCACAGCAACTTCAAGCTCAACCCTTCCCTTCTTCTCGCACTCCATTGTCGGGGACCAGGCAGTTCTCAGTGTTGCCATAGGATGGTGTGACTATGCGCCTCGTCGTCCCCATGCCTGGAGACAAGTGTTGGACCCAGATGTAGAATTTTGGTGGCGGTGGCAGGTGCTGCTGTTACAAGCCAGGACTGGGCCTGGACTCGCAGCAGTGGCAGTTCCCTCAGATACAGCCAAGTTTATGGTGAGCCCATCTGCAGGTGTCTCAACTCACACTTCATGAACCATTGCTCTAAGCTCTGGTGAACTGATTTAGTGTTTGGAGCAACTGAGTCGGTTCACAAAACTTTTAATTTTAAATAAATAGCACTGACAACCAAGTACCAGAATCAGCTGGAGGGAAAACTACCTTTTAAAAGAGCAGAAAAGATGAGGTGTCAATGGGTGTGGTAGCCAGTCACACTGACCCCGATGAGCTCATTCAGCAGGAAGAGTCATAAAGAAGTAATGATTGGAAAAATGAGGGGTGTCTGCATTTCATTCCTGTTAGGAGTATTAGCCTCCACAAACCAATGTCTGAATTCTGAGATTGGTGTTTGTGCTTTGGACATATACAGGAGAATGTACCAATGAAGATGTATGTCTTGACTGCCTTTTTTTTTTTTTTTTTTTAAAGGTAATGGTTACAACTTTGAGGAAATTTTAATACCTTTTTCAATAGGTTCATCTGTTTTCCCCCTTTTCCTAACGGAATGGAACAGACTGGCAATGCCACTTACTAGAAGCTGATGTTTCATCGGATTTTAGTTTCAAGATGTTAAGTGGGTGGAATTGTTTTGTTAGCAGTATTAAATAAATGAGTAAATTGGCATAACTAAATCCGTTCACAACGGGTTTGGGTATGTGTTCTCAACTGTAAATTCTATTATGAAATGGACTTCTACTTTAGAGTAGACCAGGTAAGATGTGTTCCCTTAGATCCATAGAGAGGTCGTCTTTGCCTTTCATTAATCTATATTGCATAAACAAGTTCTTCCCTCTAAGCCAAAATACTTAGGGATTTATTACCTTCTCTGAAAGCAACTAACCAATACAGAAATATCCACTAAAATGTAGGCATCTGTACCAGGCTTTAGTCAACTTCATGGATTTTTAGTCTGTTTAAGTTTAGAGCGAGTCCATAATTTTTTTAGGAAAACAAATTCTGCCTGAAGCAGATAGTTTAAAGTAGAACAGAATCTGAGCCCACTTATCTCCTTAATCTTCTAAGAAAAAAATAAGTAACATCCTTGCTTTGGTTTGTACTGCTGCCTGCAATTGCTGTTGGTGTTCTGGGGATCCTGAGTGCTCTTTACCACTGCAATATTTCTTATATTTCTAGATTTTCTTTTAAGGTAATTAGAATTCGCTTTCCCTCTAGTCAGAATTCCTCTCGCCTTCAGTCCAGATGTGAAAAGAACCCAGAGTGCATTTTCTAGCTGGACATTGTTGTTCTTGCTTTGTGTGAGGTATTTTCTTTTGGGAGTTAACGCTTTCCAGTTTTTGACAGGGGGATTGTTCTGCTGTGTTCCAGTATCCATTCTCTGTCTTCAGTTTATTCACAAATTCTCCAAGAACTCTTCAAGCAGGGCTGGATTTAGGGTTAAAAGTTTAGTGCTGATACACAATATATGGACCGAGCTTGTTGCTCATAAGGATTCCTTAAGCTTGCAGCTGTTGCACTGCAGCAAGCTTAAACTGTTATAGGAACCAAAATTTGGTACACATAACGGACATTTAAAAAGCATTGGCTTTCTTTTTTCTTAAGAATACCTTTAGTATTATGTATTTGTATAGTGTAATAAATGTACCTGGCACTGAACAATCATTAGAGACAGGTTCCTGCCCCAAGGGACTTACGGTCTAGGGGAGACAAGGGAGAATGGAACATAGGAAAAGAGACGGATACGTTAACAAGTGGAGACGTTGTAGGAGCATGTGCTTGGCTTAGTTACAGAGGAGAAGGGGACCCTAAATGAGATGCAGCAGAGAGTCTCAGTGAACAGTCTGTGGGGATGAGGAGCCACTGTTCAAATAATGAAGATTCTCAAGTCTATTGAGCCCCACCCCCTTTCCATTAAGAGTGATAACCAAGATCTTTCAGACCATGAAGCCATCATTTTCTTTCTAGTTTATTATTAGGTTTCATATCAGTCTTCTGTCTACCATATGCAAGTGTCTTAAAGTAGTAAAGCCAGCCGTAGAATTTAAGAGTATCAAAGAGCACATTAAGTCCAGCCTGAGGTTTAGTATTTATAGGCAACCCAAAGTGTATAGCTGCATTACAATTTGGTAAACTTTTATCTACGAAAAAGCTTAATAGTATATACATTTGTCTACCACACAATGTCCTTGTTGGGTTTCTTAAAATGGGGGTGGGAGGGAAGGTGAACTACCTACCAGCATGTTAGCAGCAGGAATGTGTGTGTAGAATTATACTGATCATTTGCTGTACCAACCTGTTGGAAAACTGTTCAATAGCCATGGAGATGATTTGGTAATAAAAAAAATACATATTATTATGCCTTTAGTTTCAGGAACCTTTTACATTTAATGTCAGAAATTTTAAAAACATCTTTATTGTTCAAACAAGGTTTTCTTGATAAGTATATTTACCCAAACCATTAAATATTATTCACATTATTTTTGTTAACTGATTAACTGAATCTGTCCTCCTTTGGCATATCCAGATCATGATGCATTTATACTTTCGTCTAGGTTCCTTTTGTATTATAATTGTGGCGTATTCCATCAGTCTGCTACATAGTGGAAGCAAGTTTTGCTAATTGCACCTGAGGGAGCTGCTGATTCTACATCTTAATCACTTTGTAGCCTAACTATTTTTAGAACTTAGGTTCCTTTATCTGATGTCCATTTGTAGGCATGCCAGTGGGTTAATTGTGAGCATTGTACCAGTTTGAATGAAATTCAATTCAGTCATTCTCTGCTAAGCATAGTTAAGGATATTGTAAAACTATTGTCATGCATGCTGCGAGAAGAAAGAAGACGCATCCAGTTGGGTTTAACAAGGCTGCAGCTTTATTAATGTAATGAACACATCAGGTACCCAGCTAGAGAATACTAGTCCAGCACATGTGTTTGCAGTTTGCCTAATTCATTCTGGCTTCCTAAGCCAACAGCAGCCCGCACATTCTTAAGAAAACTTCAGTGTAGCCATCCCTGCATTATTCACCATGAGGTGGTCCTGCGAAAGAGGGTTTTGACTGTCCCTCTCCTGAAGGACTTAACTTTACCGCAGGGTAAGGCACGCCCCTCTGAGGGCTGAAGAAAAGTAGAAATATGTTGTGTTGACTGTTCCTGTCCTCGTGGGAGCACTCTCCTAATCTTTGGAAACAGGTCAGGCCCCAGCCTTGTTCAGGGATGGTGCAACTCACCATCTCTGATGAAGCTGTCCATGAGAGGCACGTAATTGTTTATTGTGGATCTGGTGCCTTGATTCTTGTGATCTGCTTATTTGTTTGTTTGTTTGTTTGTTTATTTAAAAATCTTATTACCCTGCCGTGGGCAGCTCGGGGTGGCTTACAACAGTAAAAACAAACCATTAAAACACCATAAAAGGAGGAAACAGGAAAGGAAAAACACAATCCCCCACCCCTCTACCCATCACCCCTCTTCCCCCGCCAAATGCCTGGCGGAACAGCCAGGTCTTACTACTTTTCTGAAAAGAAGGGAAGCCCGGGGCCAGCTGGGCACCCACCGGAAGGGAGTTCCATAGGTGTGGCGTGGCCACCGAGAACGCTCTCTCCTGTGTGGCCTCCCGAGAAACTCGGGGGACCTCGAGACCCTGGATGACCGCAAGGGCCAATCCATGACACGGGGAGTGAGGTGGTCTTGCAGATAGGCAGAGCCCAGACTGTTTAGGGCTTTATAGGTTAAAACCAACACCTTGAATTGGGCTCGGAAAACCACCGGCAGCCAGTGCAGAGAGCGGAGCACTGGTGTAACATGCTCCCGGTGACCCAGTCCCACTAGGAGATGGGTCGCCGCATTCTGCACCAGCTGCAGTTTCTGAGCCATCACCATGGGTAGCCCCACGTAGAGCACGTTACAGTGGTCTAGTCGAAAGGTGATGAAAGCATGGATGGCTGTGGCCAGGTCAGAGTCTGAAATAAACGGCCAAAACCGTCACACCAGATGCAACTGGCGGAAAGCACTCCTTGCCACAGCCTCCACCTGGAAATCCAGGTGGAGCTGCACATTGAGGAGCACCCCTAGACTCCAGACCTGGGAGGTCAATGGAGGACAGACCCATCCATTATGGAGGCCGCCAATTCCATCACCTTACCCACTAACATCACCTCCGTCTTGTCAGGATTTGGCCTCAGTCGATTAGCCCTCATCCAATCCCTCACAGCTGCCAGGCACTGAGTAAGCACCGAGACTGCCGGGCCTGGGTCTGTTGAAAAAGAGAGGTACAGTTGGGTGTCATCAGCATATTGACACCGTACACCGAACCCCTAATCACCTCACCGAGTGGCTGCATATACACGTTGAACAGGAGAGGGGACAGAACAGAACCCTGCAGAACTCCTGCTATGCCCAGCCACCAAATGCTCTTTCAAATAAAAAAGCTTTACAGAGCCTCCAGGAGAAGCTGAAGCTCAGGCTCAAATGAACCTCCTGGGGAAGGGAATTCCACAAAGCCAGGGCAGCAACTTAGGGCCTTTTCACATGGATGCCCGTGTGAATGCCACAGGAGGTGCGGGGGGGATGGGTGGGCGCCCATAGAAATGGCACCCGCGGTGGATGAGGATGCATGCACGCTCCTGTGCTCCACCCATCTCCACGGTTACTCTGTGCGTGGAGATGGGTTGAGGTGGGTGTACGCCCGTGGAAATGAGCGCACTCCCTCCCCCACTGTTTGAAAAGGGCCTGAGAATGCCTTCCTGCACACCCCCATCCCATGGACAAGGGTAACAGATGGAACCCTCAAGAGGGTGCTCACAGCTGACCGTAGGGGCTGCCTTGGGACATGGTAGGACAAGCGGTTCCTCAGATATATGGGACCCACACCGTTTAGTAGTGGTGGGACCCCGGGCCCATTACCGGTTACCGGATTTACCGGTTACCGGTTCCACGAAAACCGGATTCCCAGATTAAATCCGGTATACCGGTACCGGATTTATTTCATTGCTTTCAATGGGGCGCTGTGTCCCCATTGAAAGCAATGAAATAAATTAATTCCCTCCCCCTCCCAGGCTGCGCGGGTGGAAGGGGGGACACCCCCCACCCACCCTGCCCAGCCTGGCTTTTTGTTTAAAAAAAGAGTAAGAGTGACCCAGAGGCGAGGCGAGGCGAGCCCACCCCCCAGCACCAGCGGCCGCGGCGTCCCCGCAGCCGCCGGTAAGTATGACCCGATCCCTGGGGGGGGGGTGTTTAACACCCCCCCCCCCAGGGATCACCCCTAC
>QEPC01001257.1:1238418-1263867 GCA_003113815.1 Sphenodon punctatus
CCCCCCCAGGGATCGGGTCATACTTACCGGCGGCTGCGGGGACGCCGCGGCCGCTGGTGCTGGGGGGTGGGCTCGCCTCGCCTCGCCTCTGGGTCACTCTTACTCTTTTTTAAAACAAAAAGCCAGGCTGGGCAGGGTGGGTGGGGGGTGTCCCCCCTTCCACCCGCGCAGCCTGGACTCGGGGAGGGTTTTTTTGAAAAAATCATTTTTGCTGGGGCAGGTTTTTTTACATTGCAGCCATTTTTAAATGGCTGCAATGCAAGAAAAATCCGGTACCCCGGAATCCGGTACCCGGTCCGGATTACCGGGTCGAATCCGATATTGCCGGTACGCCCGATACCGGCATTATCGGATACCGGATTCTACCGGTTTCCCACCCCTACTGTTTAGGGCTTTAAAGGTCCTTACAACTGTCACCTTGAACACACTGACAAAGTTGTGAAGTTGCAGGTGCATGTGCTTAGATTAGTTACAGGGGAGAAGGGGATCCTGGATGAAAGGATAGTAAAAGAGGCATCAGGGAACAGTATGGAGAGATGAGGAGCTAGGGAAAGCCTGACAGAAGAGGTAGGTATTCAGCATAGGAGAAGAGGCAAAGATGTTTCAGGGAGCACTCTGCACGCCAGGATCTTGGGCCACATTATAGTCTGCCAGTTAACCCAGAGTCTTTATTAGCTTAACCCAATACACTGCCTCCTAGATCAATCTTCTTTTAAAAGCACTGCGACCAAATCAGTGATTCCTTTTGGAATAACAGCAAATGTAACAAGTATAAATAGATTTTTTATCATTCCCCAAGCCCATGTCACTCCTATAGTGGAAATAATTTATACTTCATGTGTGCGTTGTAGAAAGAGTCTCTACTGGCAGGGTGCTGAGTTGGCTACATGGAAAGTGGCAAAACCAAAAATTAATTATAGATGGCATTGTCAGTAAGAAATAAATAAATAAATAAATCATTTTTGTACCTCTCTTGATTCTGCATATGAAGCACTTCACAAAAACAATTTTGTAAAAAATTTCATTTAAAAAATACCTTTTTTTGTTGTTCTTTTGCCTGTGAAGTCTGACTTAATACCACAAGTCCAAGGCTGTACATCCTCTGAAAGAAATTTTTACAGCTAAAACAAAATTGATAAACCTTTAATCTAATCTAATCTAATCTCTCTCTCTCTCCACACAAAACATATCAAAATAGAGAACTGGGCCGCAGCATAGCACAAGGGCAGTCACAGGGAATGTTTAATAGTGTGTAGAAAGACCTAATGTATCTTGAAAGATAATCTTTTTAGGCCCTTTTTACATGAGACGCACCCACTCATGCCACACAGGTCTGCTGCGTGGTCATGAGTGGATGTCACCCATGTGACTGCCACAGTGGGTGGGTAGGCGGATGGACAGGCATGTCCTTCCGTTTTGGGCAACAAAAGTATATATATACAAAAGTTGGACTGAGTCTAATTAGTGCTGTATAGACTGGAAGCCCAGTAAGAAGGGGGTTGAAAGTAAAGGAGCTCGGAACCAAAGCTTGGAACCCTGGGGGTTGGAAGGCTGATTACACAGCTCTTGTGGAAGGGACCACAGGAAGGGTCAAGTTTTTATAGTATGAAAATGATTGAGCGCTTCACAAATATAAAAGTGTATGAATGTAATAATATACATATGGTTTTAGCGTCACCATCATCCAGAAACTCTGCCTAGAAAACTCTGCTGCTTTCTAATAAATATATGTATATAAACACACACACACACACTTTTGTTGCCCAAAAGGGAAGAACATCTTACCCACAGGTTTATTTCTCGCGTTGTTCTCAAGAATGACATATATTAACAGTTGGTGAAACAGCTATTATCACTTCTTCTGGTCTCCGATATGGGAATTTTGGTAACATAATTTCTGAATCTCACAGCAATATTAGTAATTACCTAATAAAACTTAAAAGTAAGTAAGGCTGCTTTTAGACAAGCGGGTCGCCGTCGCGTGACATTTCAAAATCCTGCAACGCGAGATTACATGAGACGGCCGGAGGGGATCACGCGCATGAAAGGCGGTTGTGCATTATTTGCCGACCGCGAATTAAATACCTCGATTTTGAGGTATTTAATTTGCTGTCGGCAAATAATGCGTGACCGCCTTTCATGCGCGTAATCCCTGCTGGCCGTCTCGTGTAATCCCGCATTGCAGGATTTTGAAATATCGTGCGAGCGGGTCGCACAACGGTGACTCGCTCGTGTAAAAGCAGCCTAAGTCCCTGTGGTTACAAAAAGGGGAAACTGCCAGCATATGCCAGAAACAAAAAGCTTGCAAAATATAAGAAATGAACTTGAGCAGCATATGCAAACTTGGTTCCTGACATCATATAGCCAAAGTCATCCTTAGGAATTGAAATAAATGACCTGGTTCTCATGGATACAGAGCACTCAAGTCCCATAGAAATAACTGGAAATATCAGTGCTTAGCAATTTGTTCTCTAACTTAGAGCATATCTTTAAGTATATAAACTAAAGATTTTCTTGGTAAACACTAATTTTTGGAGAGGCCCATTAAGGGATGGGGTGGGGGAAGGTAGAGGAATCTGACAGGTAAAGATACCTAACACTTTATTTCCAGCATGCTGTGTCTTTTGTTTACTGGCTGATACTGCAGGTTGGGCTCCAATAGAAATTGTTGAACACTGTCAGCTCCAAGTTGCTGAATCTTTTCCTTGGTGCATATCATCAGTTAAATTGTTGGAACCCTGAGTCTAAATTATCTTAAATTATTTTTCTCCTGTGAAAAAATTCATTACAAAAATTAAAAACTTGAGAAGAATTTGTCTTGAAATTTATGCCAAAGATGAAATATAAAACTTAAAGCAATTTTAAAATTAGTTTGCTATCTGTCTGCGGCAGTGTGCCTATGGGCAGAGGTAAGCCATAGCAGGATTGGCTCCCTGATTAACCAGCACACTGCCACTAGCAGCTGCAGCCAGGCAGGCCTGAGTGCAGCTGAGCCCAGTTAGCACTGTATAGGCAGGAAGCCCAGTGAGAAGTGGGGTGGAAGGAAAGGAGCTCGGAACCAAAGCTTGGAAACTGGAGGTTGGAAGGCTGATTACACAGCTCTTGTGGAAGTGACCCCAGGGAGGGTAAAGTTTTTATAGTATGAATGTAAGTCTTATGTAAAGCACTGTAAGAAGGTCTGGGGGGGCCTGTGGTTTGAAGGAAACTCTGGCTGTTGCCTGCATGTAACTGACATGCAGGTGTGTTTTGGACCCTGATCCTGCAGGAACGTACCCTGCTGGGGCCCCGTTCCACTACACTGCCCTGAAAACGTGCAGCAACTTGTAAATAATTTTTACTACCTTTCGGAATCTGAAGATGCAGAACAGAGTATGAGTCAAGTACTTGTGGTTCAAAATGTTAATTGCCTTTTAAATGTCTATTTTATAAGTAAGGTTCCTCTGAAAGATAACGGACAAATCCATTCTCTGAAGATTATAAGGCTATTAGTAATTTTTACTCTGTGTAGGTTGATGATAAAGAGAACTAGGAGAGGTAATGTAGTACATATAAGAGAATCAGTAACTATTGTTGCATCATGAGTTTTCACCTGAGTGCCAAGTGGTAAGTATTTCTTCTAAGTTACCTTAACAAACAATAGAGACAAAATATTTATTTGTTTATTTATATAAAATTTATATCCTGCCCCTCCTGGCCACAGGGCAGCCCAGGGCGGCGAACAACAGTATAAAAAAGTAAAACAATTAAAAAACATTTAAAATATACAATACAGGGGGGAAAAGACCCTCCCCCCCCACCTCTCCCCCTCGCCAAAAGTCTGGCGGAACAGCCGGGTCCTACATAAACACTGAAATGACAGGAGAGTGGGAGCTAGCCGAGCCTCCTCCAGGAGTGAATTCCGCAGCCACCGAAAAAGATCTAACATTGGTGGCCACCCGTCTTGCCCAGGGGAACCTCCAAAAAGGCTCCCACGGACGATCTCAGGGGTCACACGGGCACATGAGGAGTGAGGCGGTCCCGCAGATAAGTAGGGCCCAGGGCGTGAAGGGCTTTAAAGGTTAAAATCTATCTATCTGCATGACACAACTATGAAAAGTAAGTAAAAACTACAGCAACACACTAGGATCAGTTCTTAAATTTTTCAGTAGGTAATTAAATGACACATTGGCAAATCTTACCTCAGGACAGATACTGAAAGAATCTGCCCCCTATAATATGCTCAGTTGCGACAACAAAGTGTAAGATGACCACAACACACAAATATTTTTCAGGGAGGAAGACAAATTGCATGAGAAACTGTACTAACAGTTCTGTCTGTATAACTGGGCCTGGATTGCAGAAATAGGAAACACATTGTTTTATTTAATTGTTTTTATTGGATTGTACATCGCCCCGAGATACTGTAGGCATATGGGGCGACTAAGAAATATTTTAAATAAATAAATAAAATAAATTAATCATTCTTTTACTGTGGAGTAGCTTCACTCACAAAGGGCAACGATCAGATTGAGGCAACTATCAGATTGAGTCAGTTTTGCTTTTTATGATTATACAATGATTCACAATCAGGAATAATATATTTCAGTAACACTTTGAACTTTCTCCACCAATTTTTACTCTTTGAAAGCCAGAAGTGTATGCTGTTTCTTTCACTTAGCTCTACCATTGCTGAACTCTTGAGGGAGCTTAACAATGTGTTTTTTCTAGCAAAGACTATGGTTAGCCTTTTCAAGCCTCTTTGTTAACTCACCTGAAACAGAAGGAAGAGTAATATATATTACAGAAGACCACTAGCATTTTTCCCCTTGACACCTAGTTTGATAATGGAAGTCTCATGCTTGAGCTTTTTTCCACCCCTGCTATACAAGTGATTTGATTATTCACCAGCTTGAGATTCACGCTTTGAATGACGTTCACCTATCTTCCTCTGAACGCAACACTATTAGTTGGAGTTCTGACTCTGCAAAATCCAAGTAATACATCTGGAAAATGGATTGCTTGGTACATTTTTAAACTATATTGGCACATTGCTAAAATTGCACGTATCGATTAATTTAATATTGACAGACTTCATTTAAAATGATTGACCGGGCATCAAATGTTTCTGCAGGACCCGGTGCAAGGGTACTGGGCGCCCTAGGCAAAACTTCAGCCTTGATAATATTATAAATGAACATTTTGTATTGGTATGAATATAAAACCTGTATTTACATATATATTTTACACAGGAAAGGAGAACAATGTAATATGGATTGATTGTGCATTCTCATTGCTCTTTATTGAAACAACTCTGGGTGAGCACATCAACAACATCAACAGCTTACTATACTGACCAATATCAATATGGTTTTCAAAAATAAATAAATAAATACGGAATAAATACACTGGGTGAGCACATCAACAACATCATCACTATACTGACCAATATGGTCTTCAAAAACAACAAACAAATAAATACACTGGGTGAGCACAACAACAAAAACCTTACTATACTGACCAATATGGTTTTCAAAATAAATATGGAATAAGAAGATATCACATTATCTGAAAAATCAAAATTATATACAAAACTTAAAAGTTGAATGAAGCTACATTCCAAGCTGAAACTACATCAATAAGTGACACTGACATAACCACTGGTATTATTACACAGTTTACAGCCCTTCTGCCAACAGAACCAAATAGCTGTACAACAGAAGAATCCTTCAGATCCCATCCTCTCCACAGCGCACAACACCAGCCCTGTACAATGTAGAGATTGCAAGTTTTTTGCAAGGAGATTAAGAACCAAACAAACCCAGAACTGGAAAATAAACTCTTTTTTTTCCCACTCAGCATGTAATAGGGTTGTGAAATATACTGCCACAATACAATCCTTCGGCCACAGACACACAACCTGATCACACAAGCACCTTCATATTTAGTAACAACAGAACAAGAACAAATGTCTTATTCAACAAACTTTAGGGTTTTATTTGTAACACCCAAGCCAAACTGAGAAACTTTCAATATTGCACATTGGAACATGAGGGAAAATATATACCCAAGTCCCTCACCCTGTAAACCTTTGGAACATTGAACAAACATTGTACATAAAAACAACAGAAGAAGTGGGTGAGAAGTGGCAGTTCTCACCCAGGGTACTGATATGTAAACAGAGGTCTTGTCAGAAAGGTCTAACACACTAACCCCCACAACACCTAAATCCAACATTTGGGTGATGCAGTCATCAGTCAGACAGGGGCTTCCCCTTTGTCTCACGCCAGCCTATCCGGCTTGCATCGCATGCATCATGTGCATTAACTTTAAAGACGCTTTTGCCCTTCTTCAAAATGAAGGTTGTCTGTGCTCACTGCACCCTCAGTGATGGTTTACAATTGGGTATTCCCCACAATTCCAATTACAGGCATTCCATAAGCAGAAAGCAAGTAATAAAGCACACATGCAGCACACATGCAAGTAACAAAGCGCACTGGCAGTGGGCAGCAGGACATGCAGAGCACTAAATTCCAAATGGCCAAGCTACAATCAAACACACAACACCCCCCCCAAAAGCAGCCTATTAAGCACATTATGCCATGCAAAGAGACAATCTTTTAGAGATATAACCAGTTCATTTGTGCCCCAAGCCCCATCCCCATATTAATCTGTGCCACCCGCAGTCTCTGTCCCAGCCCCCGCACCCCCAAGCCCCATCTCCATGTGAATCTGTGCCACCCGCAGTCTCTGTCCCATCCCCCATCCCCATATGAATCTGTGCCCCTCCGCAGTCTGTCCCACGGTATCCGACCTTCTGATCGGCACATGGGCAGAGGAGCTGTTTGTAAACAAACAGCCTTATTTCCCAGCCCGATCGCTGCTGCTGCAGCGTGAGTCAGCCGGCAAGGGGTGGGCCAGGGCGGGGAGGGGGTGGGAACCAAGCCAGGACAGGTGGCAGATTTATCTGACCTCAGTCCTCCTCCGGCTCCTGCCTCCTCTCAATTAATCCTCGGGGGCCAGGGCTCAGCTCTGCAGCGCGGCGGCGCCCCTACAAGTTGGCACCCTAAGCGGCCGCCTAGTTCACCTAATGGCTGCACCGGCCCTGTGTTTCTGGAAAAAGGTGTGTGTTTGTGGGGGGGCGGGGGGGTTAAAGGAGGTTCAAAATCAGTCATGCCTCTAGCATGCATATAAAATATGGTTTATGAATCCCCACCACCCGTTCACTGTTCATGGTAAAAGAGATGAGATTAATTAGTTCTAGATGAGGTGGATTAATGTTTCTCAGCCATATTTCTTCCTGTTTTTAGAATACCTGTTAATCCCCATCAGAACTGAAATGATGGACCTGATATTTGTGGCTTTCCTTTTCCTTTTACACTAGAGGTTTTTCAGGCCAAAATCTAATATTTTTAAGGAGAGCTATGAATAAAATGCAATTAAAATTGGTAACATTCTGACATCCAAGTCCCACTAAGTGATCAGAAGTTACTCTGAAGGAAACCTATTGCAGCAAACTAAAATAGCTGAAGATTCTATTCTCTGTGTTCTTTGATAAATTCATAGCAGGAAAAATCAAGAGAATTTGCAGCTCTGTTGAGGCTGAAGGGAAATATGCCAGGTATCTGACCCCAAATAATATGGATTTGCAGAAACCAGCACAGCTCTGGTAAAGGCTTTGTGTCCCTGCGCTGCTTCTGTGCTCTCAACAGTTGGCTGTCTCTTCTTGTCCTCACTCCTAGAACGAAACTCATTTAAAGTGGTGTAGGGCTTATCTCACAAATGCTATTGGGGTTGGGGGAGACAAATACTTCCAAAATCGCTTTAATCCGCATCTCCCAACTGTCCCTAATTAGGAAGGACAGTCTCTCTTTGGGGGCTGAATCCCACTGTCCCTCTTTCAGGGGGTCAAAGTCTCTCAGAGTAGAGAGACAAAAATTCAAGCCTTAGGCACCTCTTTTTTGGTGGTATTCCAGGAAAAACAATTGAGAAGAAAATGCGGAGGGGGACATGATGGAATGGCAAGAAACTAAGTGAAATGATAAACAGGAGAACTTCAGTCCCTCTTCATGCACTGGAATCTCGGGAGATACGTAAATGTGCAAGGGGGTGGAGCTTACCCTCTGAGGGGCAGAGCTTTTTAATTGAGGGGGATGAGGCTTGTTCCTTTTTGGCTGCTGGAAATGTTGGGAGATACGCTTTAATGCCTTTCCTCTTTCCTCGCTCATGTTCACATGAGCACTGGGGTGAAAATGGGGAGGGAGACTCCTCTGACTTTATTTTTCTTTTGCACAGTATCTCTCGACATTTTCACACAAGACACTCTCCACTCCCCCCCCCCCACTATACATGTTGCAGGGCTGCAGTGTTGCCCTATGGGTGCCCTGTAACATGTATAGTGGGTGGAGAGTATCTTGTGTGAAAATGCGCGCACTCTCTCTTTCTTTCTCTCATCTGAGGAAGTCAGCTCTTACTGATGAAAGCTCATGCCAAAATAAGGAAATCGTCTTGTTAGTCTTTAAGGTGCCACAAGACATCTGTGCTGTTTTTAGAGCTATAGATTAACACGGTTACTCTTCTGGAATTTCTCTCTACCTTACTGGCTGCTTGTTATGTCACTCTTTTCCCCACACTCCCATCCCTGTCACTTTCTGGAAGTTTCCTAAAAGTGTCCAAGGATGGAGATGAGTGGAGGTGGGGTGCTGTTTAACAGATGGTCTCTCCCTGCTTGGGGGAACAGTGATGAAGTGAGATAGTTACTCCAAAGTACTTCCTCTGAAGTAACTACAGCTATTGTAGTTAAGTATGCTAGTGAGAACAAGCCTTTAGATACAGTTAACCCAGGAACTCCTCTTACAAGGGGAATCTATCCTGTGAAATATTTTTCCCTGTCCCACCCCCAAACTGATTCAGTCTAAGCTGCAATATTGGCAACCCACACATACACATTTGTGCTTCTGTATTCCCCTCCTTTTCTCACCACCAAAAATAAAGTTGTAGTCGTAGTTTCCTAATTCCCCTGTGCTTAGACAAGAGAGGCTTGTACTTATAAATCTAGAGGATCTGGAGTACCTTCCAGGAAGGCCAGAGTGGTGGAGATTGCGGTCTTCTGGTTGTTAAGCCATGAGTGACAGTGGGAGAATCGTGTGCTGATGGTCTCATCTATGTTTGTTTTTTTCTCTCAGTGCCCTCCAAACCAATTACTAACCTTCCCCTGTATTTTTTTTTAACCTTAGAAAAAATGCATTCATATTTTTAAAAAATAATTAGTAGCAAACTGAAACAATAATACAAGCTGTTATAGAATTCTGGACTTCTAAAATGTCACTTTTTTAGCAGATACAACTGACTGATACCTTATACCACTGAACTGTCATGTTGCATTTCTTAAGGCTTGTGGAAATAATGCACTCCTATGTACATACTTTGATTTAGAATAATCTGAATCAGGAACTGCTGTTGGGAAATGCAAAACATTCTCAAAGAATTAAATTCTAAGAATATAAGAGCTGCCCCAACAGCCTCTGGAGTGAAGATTGGTGAAAGTAATTATTTTAATGTTTGTGCTGTGACATTGGGTGAAAACAGACATGACGCTAACCACCCTTGGTGGTTATTTTATGCATGTTGCAGGGCTGTATTGGTGCCCTATGCAGCCCTGAAACATGCATAAATGACCACCAAGAGTGGTTAAAGTGTGGTTAGCGTCATGTCTGTTTTCATCCTTTATCTCTCCTTGTACACCTTGATGGGCTAGTGACCCAACTGACTATCTGGCAAATTTCCTGCTTCTGGTGTACTTTTAAAAATTTATCAGATTTTGCGTTTTTGGCAAGTTGTCCTCATTCCTTCTTGGCCTGTCTTCTTTTATAGATTTATATTTAACTTGCCTAACTTATGTTCCCTTGTTATCTTCCCAGTTTGGACTTAGTTTCTCTTTTTAAAATGTATTTTTGGCTCTGATAGCTCCCTTCCTTTGCTGTTCAGCCATGCTGGCATTTGTTTCCTCTTGTTGCTCTTTTGATTTGGGTTATACATTTAATCTGGACTTTTTAAATAGGCTCCATGCTACCTGGAGGCATTTGACCCTCATAAATGCTCCGTTTAATTTATTTCTAGCTAGTTTCATTTTTGTGTAGGTGAAACTTTTGAAGCTGAATCTTACTGTAGTAATTCATTTATTTGTCTTTTCCCCTCCTATAAGGATGTTGACTCTAACTACATTGTTACTTTCCAAGCAGCTCAGCTACAGTTACTACTTAGGGCCTTTTCACATGGGTGCCACCCCCCCCCCCCCAATATGTGTGCGGGTAGGTGGGGGCATCCGTAGGATGCAGTGTGTCGCCGCCAGCGGTAGGGGCATGCCCGTGGGAACATCGCTGGCGGTGGGTGGGGGTGCATGCGCGCTCCATCCATCTCCACCCACCTCCACCCATCACCCACACACAGAGCAATGGGCTCCAATGCCGGTTGCTCCGTGTGTGGAGACGGTGCACACAGATCCTCCCCCACCCAACACGGCCCATTTGAAAAGGGCCTTAGACCAAATCCTGAGTTTTCCTTAAGACTAAATCAAGAGTTGCCTCTCTTCTTGTCGGTTCCAAGGTTAGTTGCTCCAAGAAGCAAAACTAAAAATATACATATGGTTCTTTAAAAAATGAAAACCTTAGTATTTGAACGTGGGTGTATGAAAGCTGATTTCAGTGTTTAAGCTTCTGTTTTAGAGGTTCCATTTAAGATAATATACAGCTTTGCTTTTTAAATACACTTCAAGAAAGGCCTACTCAGTACTTAAATGTACTTGATGTGGTTTTTGTTATCAGCATGAGCTAAAGTTTGCCAACTTTGTTTAAAAAATTAAATCAGATCTAGTTTGTTTTACAATACTATATATTTGTCAATACTATAATATTTGTCACTATATTTACACTACTTTAATATGTTGCTATATTTACAATACTATAATATTTGCCACTGTTGTTTTATCACCGCTTTTTAACACTATACCGTGTAACTATTTAAGCTTTCATTTTTAAACTGTCCACCTTCTGTGCTTAACTTTTCCCATGATTACTGTGGATGCAGGTGGGCTTTGGCTTACATATTCTGCAAAATTACATAAGTACCGCACAGCAACTCCATCTTCCAGACTTTTCTCTGTGTGTCTTATTACAGAATACTTGAAGTAACTGCTACTTCTGGGTGAACTGCACTACATCTTGTAAAACTATACAGTGCTGCAATTTGAATGCAGCTTTGCTGTATACAAAAGTATACATATTGATTTTGTTTTGCTGCAGGAAAGTAGGATTTTCATTAACATTAACATTACCTCTGGAATTAGGGCTGTGCTTCCCCCATAAGCACCCTACAAAATAAACCGGTTCGATCTAGGTTTGCTAGATGCCAGAGCATTTTGGACATTTTGTTTGTTTATTTATTTCAAATTTGTACCCCGGCCTCCCCTTAAGATTGAACAAGGCTTACAACATGTAAAAACCTAAAAATCCCCTTTTAAACCACCATCCCAACCTTATCCATGCATGCCAAATGCCTGGCCAAACAAAAATAGCTGAATTAAATATACTTTTTTTTTTTTTAAACAAAGGTGTCACATCTATTCTCTTTGTATTTGTTTTTCCAAAGACTATTCCTAACTAGATATTTCAGATAGCGAAGGCAAATTATTTGTTGCTTGAAAAATGTGCTTACAGTGTTGTTGTTGTTGTTAATGAAGTATTTATATAGCACCAACAATGTACCTGGCACTTTACAACTGTTGCAAATAGACAGGGTCCCTACTTAAAATCTAAGAAAGACAAGGGAGAAGAGTCGAGGGGTGGAGGCAACAGAGGGAGAGACAAAGATACATTCGTGAAGGCATGAGGTTGCAGAAACATATGCTTAGTTTAGTTACATAGTTAGTTAATGGCGATTATTATAAGATAAATATTATTTTATTACTTAGAGGCATTGATAATACAGCTCTGCTTCAAGTAAAGAGAGCTAAACTTGCTATACAGATCTAAAATTACTATCCTTCAGAAACTTATTCAGCCGAGTATGGTATACAACTTGACCATTTGAACACAAAGGGTAATAAACATGCTCTTGTTTGGGCTTGTTTTTGGTACAGCTTCAACTTGTGGAAGTTGTCATAGTTGCAGCTTTACAATGCAACTAACGCTGTCTGATTTAAGCATTACAAGTCTGGAAAACAGCAGGAAGCTGCTTCTAAATATAGCTTCTGGATTCCTTATACTTCTAACTACTAATTTACAAAAATCTATACTGCCCTCATGTGTTTTTTCTCCAGCTTTAAAATGTAGTTTAACTGGCTCTTTTTTATTTTCTTCTTCTTCTTCTTCTTCTTCTTAAGCTGCAGGGTTCAATCTGAACACTTGCTAGATAGATTTTCTTACAAGCAGATGATCTTACTTGCTAAGGCCAACATTTGCGTATTTGAAAATGGGAGTTTTTAAAGAAGACTGTATCCTGCATGACCACTCATCAGCCACTCATCCAGATTCCTGTGTGAAGGTGGTACGGGGAGATGTGTGCTCCCGTGACCCATGCAGCACTCACTCGTGGAGCATCACAGAACACTGCCAAAAAAACTGGAGTGTGTCATGCAGGGGAAGCCAAAAACTGCATGTGGGACAGGCGCCCATGCATCCTCTGTCCATATGAACCAGGGTGCCCACCCACGCCAGCAGACAGGCTTGTGGCTCAGCCACCTCCCTGGTCCTGCCCACAGCCCTGCCGGGAACTCTTAAAGGACATGCATGTGAAATGCAACACCGCGTTGGCTCAAAGCACCGCCCCCCCCTCACAATGCATGAGAGTAGAGCCAACGCCATGGAGGACAGTAGCTCAGACAGCAGCTTCCTGCGTGTCCTGTCCAGGATGTGCCTCCGTTGTTGCCTGGGACTGCCAGCCACCAGCTGCCGCAGCTTCCGATTTCATGAGCAGGAAGGCGTTACTGGGCGCTGCGACTCCATGCTACCATGGTGTCTGGAGCTGTGTCTCATAGAAGAGGACGAGCAGTTGGGCTGGGCTTGAGGTGGCAGTGTTGCTAGGGAGGGTAATGGCTGCCCATATGAGGAGTTTGCAGGGCTGGTCCGTGGGAGTGGGAGTGCAGGGAGACTACCTGCATAGCTCCGGTGGACTGGCCACCCACTCTGGGAGCCGCCTGTTAGAATCCCTCCTCACTTGCTTCGCAGCTGTACCACTCAGTGACCACAGACTACCCCCCTCAAGCCTCGCTCATTTAAAAACACCCAATGTTTGCTATTAAGCTTTATGGCTTTCTTCCATAACATCTGCAAGGTGTCAGAACTTACAAATACTGTCCTGAAAATGTTCTCAGAGGAGTCAGAAGTGCCGTCTCCTCCTCAACCTTCATCAAAGTCCTTGATGAATTTTTTCAGTCCTTGCGGTGTTTTGCAGTTGCAGAACCAACCTCTCATGCTGCCAATCAGAGAGAAGTCTTAGCTCAAAACTTCCCTGGAAGAGTCAGGAGCTGTAATATAGCTATTTTTAAAAAACAAAACAAACAAAAAAAATCCCCAAAACTAAAAAACCAGAAAGAATGAATTGCAAGTGAAGAGACGGGGAGGAAGGAGACAAAAATTATACAGATTCTTTCCTTCACCCTTCCAACATTTTTAAAAAACAAGACAAACAAAAAACAACAACAAACCTCTACTTTTTTGTTCCATTTTAATACCATGCCCATGCCACTGTGCTTTTCATTTCCTCAAACAGCCAGTATTACTTGTGACGTTGGAGTTAAGGGTAGCGTCAAACTAAAACTAGCTGGCTAGGAGCATAAAGTTTCAATCTTCTAGACAATTCTAAATTAATCTTTTTTGTCTTGATCTGCATATTCGGCGGCAGCGTCACGTATGAAACGGGCTGCCGGCTTTTTTGACAAACAAGCGCAGGCAAGGTGGTACGGGGAGATGTGTGCTCCCGTGACCCATGCAACACTCACTCGTGGATCATCACAGAACACTGCCAAAAAAACTGGAGTGTGTCATGCAGGGGAAGCCAAAAACTGCGTGTGGACAGGCGCCCATGCATCCTCTGTCCATATGAACCAGGGTGCCCACCCACGCCAGCAGACAGGTTTGTGGCTCAGCCACCTCCCTGGTCCTGCCCACAGCCCTGCTGCCCACCGTCGCGCTCGTCTGAAAACGGCCTAAGTGGGGAAACTGAGTCACAACCAGACCAGAATGGGGCAGAGAGGTCCCAATCCCATCACAGTGGCGAGTCAGAATGAAACCAACCCAAAACTGTGGACTAATGTGCAGGGACAAAACATTGTAATGGTCAACTGCTGCTGGAGTCTAGCTCCCAGATTTGGAGCAAGCAGGCAAAGATTCTACAAGAGTGCTGCTTGTTATTTTGTGTTATCATTTTGGGATATACTGTTAGTCAGCCAGTATGGTGCTGCCAACCAGCTTCCCAGTGTGGCCAAAGGAGAGCTGGTAGCGGTATGTCAGAGCAGAAACTTGGAGCCAGGAGACAAAAAACAAAGACTCTCTCATTATGAGCATTATACAGTATGAGCTGATGCACTGCTCCCTGCCTCAGAGTGCAGGGGCCAGTGGCATCTAGGGTGGCCAGATATGCAAATTTTAGAGGACACTTATAAAAAATACATGTTGCAGGGCTGTATTACTCATGTGTCCTCTAAATTTTGCATATCTGGCCACCCTAGTGGCATCAGTAAGGAGGTGATAGAGGCACAGGTGACCCTGGCTAGGATCCAGCTACATCAGCAGGAATTGAGACTCCAGCAGGA
Organism: Sphenodon punctatus; assembly: GCA_003113815.1. Taxonomy (NCBI): domain Eukaryota; kingdom Metazoa; phylum Chordata; class Lepidosauria; order Sphenodontia; family Sphenodontidae; genus Sphenodon; species Sphenodon punctatus. Next base: position 1,253,204 of record QEPC01001257.1, read on the forward strand.
GTGGGAGGCATCTCAGCAAGAACAGACAGCAGCCCGACTGGAGTAGGAAGCAGACCGACAGGAGCAGGAAGCAGTTCTGTGAGCCCAGAGAAGAGACTGAGGCTGCCCAGGAGCAGTTCAAGGTGGAGCAACTGAGGCAGGAGGGAAAATAGCGTGGAACAGGAGGAGCAGAGGAAGCATGAAATGGAAATCCAAAAATCCAAGCTAGACCATTACAGTTTCTAGTAAATGTGGGGTCCTCACTAGCAACAACACCAACACTCCAGAGAGATGACAAATCGGAGACTACAACACCTTTATTCGCCGGTACAACAAAAAGGACTGCATAGCTGACTTCACAAATGCAGAAAAAGTTTTCCATCAAGAACAAATCAACCAGGACCTTTGGATCAGGATCCTGCTACCCAGGCTGACCAGTATGGCACATAATGTATTGAATACCAAATCTGATGGGGGATGGCAGTATGAGGAATTAAAAAAGGAGATACTCGCGAAATACCAGGGCGAGCCGCCTGAAGTTGAATCCCGACAAGACGGAGGTGATGGTTGTGAGAAAAGCCAGGGGAATGATGACCCTCATCATAGATGGAGTCCACCCCCCCCTGTTGTCACAGGTCCATATTCTGGGGCTGCTCCTAGACCCACAGCTCTGCCTAGATGTCCAGGTGGCGGCTGTGGCGAAGGGCGCATTTCGCCAATTACATCTGGTGTGACGCAGACACGGACCTTGCTGCTATCATCCATGCTTTTTATTACATCGCGATTGGATTACTGTAATGCACTCTACGTGGGGCTACCGTTGGTGATGGTGCGGAGACTGCATCTAGTGCAGAATGTGGCAGCGCATCTCCTTAGGGGGATGAGTCGTTGTGAGCACATTACACCAGTGTTCCGTTCTCTGCACTGGCTGCCTATAGTCTTCCGGGCCCAATTCAAGGTGTTGGTTTTGACCTTTAAAGCCCTGAATGGCCTGGGCCCCACTTAGCTGCAGGACCGCCTCACCCTCCGGGTCCTAGATTGACCTCTGCGGTCAGCTGGGAGCGCCCTCCCTGAGGTCCCCCGGGTTTCCTGGGTGTCATCTATGAGGAGGGTGTTCTTGGTAGCTGCACTGTGACAGTGGAACTCCCTCCCCCCGGAGGGCCGCCTGTCCTTAGATCTCCCTCTTTCCGTAGACGGTGTAAGACCTGGCTGTTCTGCCGGACCTTTGGTGAGGGCGATGGGTGGGGGGGTTGGGTTAGGGATGGGAATATTTTTTGTTTTTTCTACCAAGGTTATTTTAATGTTTAATGGTTTTATTTGTTTTATTGTAGTGACTTATTTTAAGATGATGTTAGCCGCCCCGAGTTGCATGAGCAGGAGGGGGCAGCATAAAAATATGGGTGGGTAAGTAAATAAATAAATAAAATAATCCTAGAGACCTACAGACAAACGTTTCATAATTTTAAGAAAGGGGAAGGCATGTCTTATGCAGACTCTTACTCTGCTACATCAGTGTTATAATAATGGGTGAAATGTGAAGCAAATGCTAACACTGACACAGCCATGGACCTAATGGTTATGGAACAGTTTCTTTCTTTGTACAGTTAAGGGTTAAAAGCACATATCTTGAATAAAAAAATAACTAATACTAATGAGGCAGCCACAAGGACAGATGGGTGTGTTGCCAATGCAATACTAGCTTATGGGGAACAAAACAAAAAGTGATAAGTCTAAAAGTGGGTCCCATAGTAGACACAACTAACAAAAACCTTACTGGGGGTGCGGGGGAGACAAACAGGTATATATCAAGGATCAAGGGGGATATGCAATGGAAAGGGAAGGGAATCCTCCCCTTCCAAGCAACTAGTGGTTCCCAGTATAATATAATTCCCTCTCAGTTTCCATTGAAGGTGTCGACATCTAGCCTGTCCCTCAGGAATTTAGCCTGGGATTCATTTTTGACTCCGCCCTCTCCTTTTACACATCATATCCAGACTGTTGCCAAATCCTGTTGCTTTGCCCTATATAATATTGCTAAAATCCGGCCCTGCTTATTGTTGTCACTGCAATAGTGCTTCCTCTGCTTCTCCTGTTCCAGGAGAAACCCTAGTCCAAACTTCAGTAATCTCTCGCCTTGACTACGGTAACTTCCTCCTTACTGGTCTCCCCTGCTGTGATCTCACACCACCCATATCTCCGTTCAGCGCTCTGCTGCCAAAGTCATCCACCTCACCCATCACTTTGACTATGTTCAGCCCCTCCTCTCCACCCTACACTAGCTCCCTCAATGGGAACACATTCAACAGAAGCTCCTGGTCTTCACCTTCAAGGCTCTTCATGGCCTTGCTCCCCCATATCTCTCCGCTCTTGTATCCCATTACATTCCTGCCTAGCCTCCTCTGCCCCCACTTGTGCCTGCTTGCGACTCCCCTGCTCCTCTAAATGTCTTTGCCCCTTCTCTCTTGCTGCCCCCCATGCCTGGTACTCCCTCCCTGGATACATTCATTCTGCTCCATCCCAACGTTTCAAATTCCTCCTGAAAATTTACCTCTTCCGTCAGGTTTTCCCTTGTCATGACTCAAAAGGCTTGTCATAAGTGAAACATCCTCATTACTATGCCACAGTCGGTCAGCTTTGCTGTGAATTGAGCACCAGCTGTGCTCTAACTGCCTACCTTCCTGCTTTAGCAGCCTCAGATCCTTTGTATATGAAGGAGACCTGCGCTGCTGCCATGGGGGGAATGGACACCTCGGTGCCACTAGCATGCATTATAGCATGAAAATGAATATGTGGTGAAGAATGTTATATTATAAATGGTGTGTGTTTATTGCTAAAAGTATTTTTCAGATTGTAGTCTTGTGATCATTCCCCCAACCACACCTTATGGAGGGAGGGGCCTATTGTGGAAAAGGGACTGAGATGAGTCTTTTTTTTCCCTGCTGCTGCTTGGTACAGCTCAGTTTCCCACCTTTGGATTGAGCAGTCCACTGCTTGATTGGGCTGCCAATTAGTGCTCCTTTATGGACAGGCACTTTGCAATCCCCACATTAGGGATTGGCTGCCTAGCCCTAGTCATGGTGTTTGCCTCTTAAATCACACATCACACAAACTCTAAAGTTGCAAAGGTAGGGCTTGCTGTGGCTGTTAAAATTAGGAGTAGTTTTATAAATATTAGTGTTTTTTGAATGGCCTTTTCCTGTACAGTTATTGGCTATATGTGTCTATCTCATGCAATGTATTTGACTTAAAAAATCAGTGAAAAAGGGAAAGCCTGCTCTTTAGTTGAGAAATTGTTTTCTTTGTTTTAGAAACTTCCAGTTCCTAATGAGCCTTCAGTTTGTCTTTCAAGGAAGAGAGCTACAATTAAAGATAATGAGGGAGGAGTGCTTGGAAAAGATGTGTGCTGCTATGATGCAGTTTAAAATGTAATTGATTCATCAAAAAATGGATGATGGTTCAGCCCCCTTGTGTAAAATGCTTAATTATTACTGTGGTTAATTGAAGCAGGCACTTTTTTTTTTTTTTAAAGGAAAGGACTTTAATTCTGTAGCATTTGTGATCTACAAAGGAAGTATAGCCTTTATTTGAAATGTGGGAATTAAGCCACTGACTTGTTGGATCATCCATGTCTTCTCCAATAAACTACATTAAACAAATGTTTCAGCTATTTTATTTAATGCTGTATGGAATATTCTACTGGGTGAGATTGCAAGAGTGTCAAGATTCTTTTGATTCAGGGTGTACCAATAAAATCTAATTAACACATTCATTTTGGTGGCACAAATCTTATTTCTGGCGAGAATTGTATAATGACATTCTATAGATACGTAAACCAGCACAGTCTTAAACCTGCATTGAAAATATGTAACTATGGCCACTTTTAGACTATATGATGGTGCAAAAACGTTATGTAATTTGAGAGGAAACTTGCTACCCAAACATTTGAATAGACCGAAAGTACTAGAGGAGAAACAATAGTTACTTTGTTACTGATCATATCACCACATAGACCATCCCACAAGTTTATTGATCTACAGCTAATTCAGAATGACTTTAGAAAGCAAAACCTGACTTTCCCTAGGTCTTCTCTTACAACCTCATCATCTTATTATTATTATTATTATTAACAAACATTTATATAGCGCCAGCAGTGTACCTGGCACTTTACAACTGTTGCAAATAGACAGGGTCCCTACTTAAAATCTAAGAAAGACAAGGGAGAAGAGTCGAGGGGTGGAGGCAACAGAGGGAGAGACAAAGATACATTCGTGAAGGCATGAGGTTGCAGAAACATATGCTTAGTTTAGTTACATAGTTAGTTAATGGCGATTATTATAAGATAAATATTATTTTATTACTTAGAGGCATTGATAATACAGCTCTGCTTCAAGTAAAGAGAGCTAAACTTGCTATACAGATCTAAAATTACTATCCTTCAGAAACTTATTCAGCCGAGTATGGTATACAACTTGACCATTTGAACACAAAGGGTAATAAACATGCTCTTGTTTGGGCTTGTTTTTGGTACAGCTTCAACTTGTGGAAGTTGTCATAGTTGCAGCTTTACAATGCAACTAACGCTGTCTGATTTAAGCATTACAAGTCTGGAAAACAGCAGGAAGCTGCTTCTAAATATAGCTTCTGGATTCCTTATACTTCTAACTACTAATTTACAAAAATCTATACTGCCCTCATGTGTTTTTTCTCCAGCTTTAAAATGTAGTTTAACTGGCTCTTTTTTATTTTCTTCTTCTTCTTCTTCTTCTTCTTAAGCTGCAGGGTTCAATCTGAACACTTGCTAGATAGATTTTCTTACAAGCAGATGATCTTACTTGCTAAGGCCAACATTTGCGTATTTGAAAATGGGAGTTTTTAAAGAAGACTGTATCCTGCATGACCACTCATCAGCCACTCATCCAGATTCCTGTGTGAAGGTGGTACGGGGAGATGTGTGCTCCCGTGACCCATGCAGCACTCACTCGTGGAGCATCACAGAACACTGCCAAAAAAACTGGAGTGTGTCATGCAGGGGAAGCCAAAAACTGCATGTGGGACAGGCGCCCATGCATCCTCTGTCCATATGAACCAGGGTGCCCACCCACGCCAGCAGACAGGCTTGTGGCTCAGCCACCTCCCTGGTCCTGCCCACAGCCCTGCCGGGAACTCTTAAAGGACATGCATGTGAAATGCAACACCGCGTTGGCTCAAAGCACCGCCCCCCCCTCACAATGCATGAGAGTAGAGCCAACGCCATGGAGGACAGTAGCTCAGACAGCAGCTTCCTGCGTGTCCTGTCCAGGATGTGCCTCCGTTGTTGCCTGGGACTGCCAGCCACCAGCTGCCGCAGCTTCCGATTTCATGAGCAGGAAGGCGTTACTGGGCGCTGCGACTCCATGCTACCATGGTGTCTGGAGCTGTGTCTCATAGAAGAGGACGAGCAGTTGGGCTGGGCTTGAGGTGGCAGTGTTGCTAGGGAGGGTAATGGCTGCCCATATGAGGAGTTTGCAGGGCTGGTCCGTGGGAGTGGGAGTGCAGGGAGACTACCTGCATAGCTCCGGTGGACTGGCCACCCACTCTGGGAGCCGCCTGTTAGAATCCCTCCTCACTTGCTTCGCAGCTGTACCACTCAGTGACCACAGACTACCCCCCTCAAGCCTCGCTCATTTAAAAACACCCAATGTTTGCTATTAAGCTTTATGGCTTTCTTCCATAACATCTGCAAGGTGTCAGAACTTACAAATACTGTCCTGAAAATGTTCTCAGAGGAGTCAGAAGTGCCGTCTCCTCCTCAACCTTCATCAAAGTCCTTGATGAATTTTTTCAGTCCTTGCGGTGTTTTGCAGTTGCAGAACCAACCTCTCATGCTGCCAATCAGAGAGAAGTCTTAGCTCAAAACTTCCCTGGAAGAGTCAGGAGCTGTAATATAGCTATTTTTAAAAAACAAAACAAACAAAAAAAATCCCCAAAACTAAAAAACCAGAAAGAATGAATTGCAAGTGAAGAGACGGGGAGGAAGGAGACAAAAATTATACAGATTCTTTCCTTCACCCTTCCAACATTTTTAAAAAACAAGACAAACAAAAAACAACAACAAACCTCTACTTTTTTGTTCCATTTTAATACCATGCCCATGCCACTGTGCTTTTCATTTCCTCAAACAGCCAGTATTACTTGTGACGTTGGAGTTAAGGGTAGCGTCAAACTAAAACTAGCTGGCTAGGAGCATAAAGTTTCAATCTTCTAGACAATTCTAAATTAATCTTTTTTGTCTTGATCTGCATATTCGGCGGCAGCGTCACGTATGAAACGGGCTGCCGGCTTTTTTGACAAACAAGCGCAGGCAAGGTGGTACGGGGAGATGTGTGCTCCCGTGACCCATGCAACACTCACTCGTGGATCATCACAGAACACTGCCAAAAAAACTGGAGTGTGTCATGCAGGGGAAGCCAAAAACTGCGTGTGGACAGGCGCCCATGCATCCTCTGTCCATATGAACCAGGGTGCCCACCCACGCCAGCAGACAGGTTTGTGGCTCAGCCACCTCCCTGGTCCTGCCCACAGCCCTGCTGCCCACCGTCGCGCTCGTCTGAAAACGGCCTAAGTGGGGAAACTGAGTCACAACCAGACCAGAATGGGGCAGAGAGGTCCCAATCCCATCACAGTGGCGAGTCAGAATGAAACCAACCCAAAACTGTGGACTAATGTGCAGGGACAAAACATTGTAATGGTCAACTGCTGCTGGAGTCTAGCTCCCAGATTTGGAGCAAGCAGGCAAAGATTCTACAAGAGTGCTGCTTGTTATTTTGTGTTATCATTTTGGGATATACTGTTAGTCAGCCAGTATGGTGCTGCCAACCAGCTTCCCAGTGTGGCCAAAGGAGAGCTGGTAGCGGTATGTCAGAGCAGAAACTTGGAGCCAGGAGACAAAAAACAAAGACTCTCTCATTATGAGCATTATACAGTATGAGCTGATGCACTGCTCCCTGCCTCAGAGTGCAGGGGCCAGTGGCATCTAGGGTGGCCAGATATGCAAATTTTAGAGGACACTTATAAAAAATACATGTTGCAGGGCTGTATTACTCATGTGTCCTCTAAATTTTGCATATCTGGCCACCCTAGTGGCATCAGTAAGGAGGTGATAGAGGCACAGGTGACCCTGGCTAGGATCCAGCTACATCAGCAGGAATTGAGACTCCAGCAGGAGTGGGAGGCATCTCAGCAAGAACAGACAGCAGCCCGACTGGAGTAGGAAGCAGACCGACAGGAGCAGGAAGCAGTTCTGTGAGCCCAGAGAAGAGACTGAGGCTGCCCAGGAGCAGTTCAAGGTGGAGCAACTGAGGCAGGAGGGAAAATAGCGTGGAACAGGAGGAGCAGAGGAAGCATGAAATGGAAATCCAAAAATCCAAGCTAGACCATTACAGTTTCTAGTAAATGTGGGGTCCTCACTAGCAACAACACCAACACTCCAGAGAGATGACAAATCGGAGACTACAACACCTTTATTCGCCGGTACAACAAAAAGGACTGCATAGCTGACTTCACAAATGCAGAAAAAGTTTTCCATCAAGAACAAATCAACCAGGACCTTTGGATCAGGATCCTGCTACCCAGGCTGACCAGTATGGCACATAATGTATTGAATACCAAATCTGATGGGGGATGGCAGTATGAGGAATTAAAAAAGGAGATACTCGCGAAATACCAGGGCGAGCCGCCTGAAGTTGAATCCCGACAAGACGGAGGTGATGGTTGTGAGAAAAGCCAGGGGAATGATGACCCTCATCATAGATGGAGTCCACCCCCCCCTGTTGTCACAGGTCCATATTCTGGGGCTGCTCCTAGACCCACAGCTCTGCCTAGATGTCCAGGTGGCGGCTGTGGCGAAGGGCGCATTTCGCCAATTACATCTGGTGTGACGCAGACACGGACCTTGCTGCTATCATCCATGCTTTTTATTACATCGCGATTGGATTACTGTAATGCACTCTACGTGGGGCTACCGTTGGTGATGGTGCGGAGACTGCATCTAGTGCAGAATGTGGCAGCGCATCTCCTTAGGGGGATGAGTCGTTGTGAGCACATTACACCAGTGTTCCGTTCTCTGCACTGGCTGCCGATAGTCTTCCGGGCCCAATTCAAGGTGTTGGTTTTGACCTTTAAAGCCCTGAATGGCCTGGGCCCCACTTAGCTGCAGNTGGGAGGAGGGGAGCGTCGTGGTAGGCTAGAGACAGGAGGAATAGGGATAAGATTGGGAGGAGAAAAGTAGAGGGAGAAAAAGATGAACAGGAAGAGGAGAAGGAGAGGAGGGAAAGAAAAGGCGAGAAAATAGGGCAGACATGTTAATGAGTAAGATAGGAGGGAGAAATACAGTAAAAAAGAAATGGAGAAAAGTACCTGTAAGGCGCGCGTCTAATGGCGCGCGCCTTTCGGCCCGCTGGTCAGTGGAGCTTGGGGTGACAGGAAGGCCAAGCCCCAGGAGAGTCGTGGTGTCCTCAAGCAACAACAGCCAAGGATGCTGGGAGCTTATGCAGACGAGCTGCAACCTCCCAGTTCTTGGCCCGCTGGTCGGTGGAGCTTGGGGTGGCAGGAAGGCCAAGCCCCAGGAGAGTCGTGTGTCCTCAAGCAATGACAGCCAAGGATGCTGGGAGCTTATGCAGACGAGCTGCAACCTCACCAGTTCTTTTCAAGATGTTGACTAGATCTCTGTTAAACAGTTGTCACTAGCATTCTAATAATTTTGTTTGTTAGGATAAACTAAATTCTATTAGAAATGCATGCCTTCAGCAGGTGGAACTTGTTACATATTAGTTCAGTCAGATTTCCTATCCATAGAGAATTGGGGGGTGGGGGGTAGGCTCCTTGTTGTTTAAATACTTGTAAAATAAGCAATAACTATTGTGTGTTTCGGTCATATTTAGGCCCTTTTCACACTGTGCCCCCCCTCGCACACATGGGTGGGTGGGGGGTTGCCCGTGCAAATTCTATGCGTGATGGGGGGCGTGTACGCTCCCGCACTCCACCCACCTCCACCAATCACCCACGCATGGAGCAACGGGCACCAATGCCCGATGCTCTCTGCGTGAAGGTGGGTGGGTGATCTGTGGGAATACACCCCCACCTGCCGCCCACCGTGACCCGTGTAAAAAGGGCCTTATTGAGAAAGTTGGCCATTAACAAAAAAACTGCTAAGTCTCATCTTTGGCCATCAGTTCATATGCAGTAGTTAAGTTATCATTATCTCCAACCTATATGAAATAGCAATTTTTTTGCTTTTGATTTTATATTATCACTGTTTTTTCCATGACCTACTTTTAAAGAAAAGAGTATCCCTTTTTATAGCAGGACTTTCCACCACATTCTCTACCTTTCATTTTATCATGGCTGCCTTTGCCTCCATCCTACTCTTTTTAAGTAGGAAAAATCGCATCAGTCATATGATGAATGAGCAGTGTGTGTTCAAAAGCAAGGAAACATTAAAGATACTTGGGGTACGGTGGGATAGTGTGTATGCTAAGAGTGCGGGTGTGAATCACATTGAAGTGAATGGGAGGGACTTCTTTCCATGCTAGTACTGCTGTCATATGAGCTATCATGCTGTAATAATGTGCTGCCGAACTACTCAGCAAATGTATTTAAAACACTGAGAAAAAGAACCAAAGCTTCAGAAAGCTGGACTGCAACAGATCCCTGCATGGTGCTATTGCTCAGACTAGAGATTCCCAAATTATCAGTTGTGATATCAAGTTGGATCATGATTTTGGTAAATATTTAATACATTTTGCATGGCTTTGCTGTCTAGGGTAGTGCTGGGAAATCTCAGAGTCGGGGGACAAATGCAGCCCATATGGCTAATTTTTATTTGGCCCTTTGTAGTTCCTGGATCTCACCCCTGGATCAAGTTCCTACACTGAAAGACTGGGCTTAAGGAAGGAAGTAGAGATAAGGGCATGCACACAAGGATGGGATGGATGGATCGATGTCAGAAATCCTTGATCTGGACCCTCCTGTTCCTTCCCTGAGCACATTCCTTAAGCGTCAGACTTCCTCACAACTTCTCTGTGGCCCTTGGAGCTTTTGCTAATTTTCAAAATGGCCCCTGGGAGTGGAGGAAAAAGGTTCCCTATCCTTGGTTTATGATCACAATATTTTAGTTAGTCTCCCAATGGACAGGCAATAACTTGAAAAGTTTTAGTCTACTTCACACAGTGAAATGTGCCAAACTAAGTCAAACACTCACCAAGTACACAGTTAGTGACCACAGTTCTGCCCTATTGGTCACTTGCATTCATTTCCTGACCACTCTCAGGCAGGTTCCTGTTTGCTTGCTTCCTCCCCCTCAGCTGACTGTGGCCATTCTGCTACCCATGATGCGTGGGTACTTTAGATTTCCCTGCAGCTGGGAGCATTTATTTATTTATTTTTATTTATAAAACTTTTACCCTGCCCCTCCTGCCACGCAGCTCGGGGCGGCTTCCAACAAATTTTTATAAAACACAATAAAAACAATTTAAAACAACCATAAATATTATAAAAATAATTAATACAGGGCAGACTAAAAACCAAAAATAGGTGGGGGAACTAAAACCCCACCCTACTCGCCCTCCCTCCCAAAGGCCTGGGCGAACAGCCAGGTCTTACAGTTTCGCCGGAATATTAGTAGGCTAGGGGCCAGGCGAGCTTCCTCC
>QEPC01001257.1:1265688-1281817 GCA_003113815.1 Sphenodon punctatus
GGCGTGACTTCGCAGACGCTATGAGGACGGCAAGGAACTCCTTCCTCGCCGTCCTCACAGCCTCAACATAGGACCGCAAATGGGCCCTATGGAGAAGACGGTCGGAGTCAGATCGAGTCCGACGCCAGTGTTGCTCTAGCCTCCTGCCTACACGCTTCATACACCGCAGTCCCTCAGTAAACCAAGGGGCCCTGCGGTGACGAGCCCAAGGCAGAAGGCGTCTCGGAGCCACCCTGTCGATGGCCTCCTCCAGCAAGTTGTTCCAATGCTGAACTAGCTCATCCACAGAGTGGCTGTCCACATCCAGGGTTAACTCCCTCAGAGCTTCCTGGAACCGCTGGGGTTCCATCAGCCTCCGAGGGCGGACCATCCTAAGTGCATTGCCACTGCTCCTCCATTGATCCGCTGCCATGTGGTGGGGGAGAGGTGGTCACTAGAAATCAGGGGCAGAGCAAGGCTGGGGAGGGCCTGGGCTCAGACCACAGTTATGGGGCCCCCAAGGGTGAGATGGAATGGGGGCTGGGGTGAAGGAGGGTTGGCTGGGGGGAGATGGGGGACGGGCTATAGGGCTTGGAACAGGGGAGTTGAAATGGGGTTGCAAGTGAGAGGGGCTAGGGAAGTTAGAGTGGGGGTGCAGGTAGATGGGGCTGCGGGAGCTGGTGGGTGGTGCAGATGGGAGGAGTAGGGGCACAAGGAGAGGGGGCAGTCGGGTGAGGAGTGGGGATGCAGGTAGGAGGGGAGGAGTACGGGCACAGGGAGAGGGGACAGCCAGATGGGAGGCAGTTATGGGAGGGGAGACAAAATGGGGGAAGAGGGGGCCACTCACCCCCCTTCCTTAACACCCTTACTGTCCTGGCTCCAGTGGCTGCGGCACTCCTCCTGTTTAAAGGTCCCATCATGTGCACGCTGGGACCGTTTCCTAAGTCTGATGTGCTTGGACTACATTTCCCAGCATGCCAAACTAGGAAACATGGCCGCTCCAGCATGCAAACCCTGGGCGGCCATGTTCCCTAGTCTGGCATGGTGGGAAATGTGTTCCCAGCACACCAGACTTCAGGAACAGCCCCAGAGTGTGCATGCACATGGCCGGCGGAGCCTTTAAATGATTATGCTGGCAGTGAAGGCAACATTGGATGAGGGGGAGGATGTAGTTCCTTCCCTCCCCCCATTTCCCACCCAGGCTGCTGCAGCGTGGGGGCAGATCAGTGCAGCGCCAGTAAGTCGGTGCTGGTTTGCTGGCCCATGTCCAGGCCTGTCAGCATGGCCCAAGCTCTGGGCCCCACGACCTACCCCCGGGCCCAGGTGCAACTGAACCCCCGCACGCATGTGCCATTATCGCTATGCCAGTGCTAGGGATGAATTAGTATTTCCGTTTCATTTTTGTTTATGGAAGGGAACATATTCTGTTCATATTCTGTTTCGTTTCTGTTTTGTTTTCCATTGAAGACAATGGGAACCTTCTCCCACTGAAGTCAACGGGAGCCTTTTCCCATAGAAAAAAGCCTTTTGTTTTCAATGGGAAAGGATCCATGGGGTTTCTAAACTAGCAAAGTGCCACTAAAGTCAAGTGTAGCATGCTTGTCTGGCCCTGGTGGGGGAGGTGGCACTAGGTTTGGGGCACAGGCAAATGCCAGGGGCTGGGGGCTTTTAGTGGGTGGAGAGTGCTTTGTGGCTGTGGGGCTCAGGGGGTGCATGGCTGGGGTGCTGTGGGGTTGAAGGGGGCTGGCTGTGCCTAGGTGAGGGACAAGAGTTAAGGGGGGCTGGCACTGGGGGTTGGATTGGCATTGGTTTTTTGGGGGGAATGCCAGGGTTTGGGGACTTATAGTGGGTGGAGATGCTTTTTCTGCATGGCAATTGGCTCTCTAACCCCCTTTGCCTGCCTCCCTCTCTCCCCGTCCCACCCCACAGCTGCCTCGTCTCATCTGCGCTGCATCCTGAGATCAACTTTGCTTTCTGCTTGTCCCCAGCCACCTTCTTCACCTGTGACTGGGGGCAAGCAACGAAGTTGATCTCAGGACATAGCATAGGTGAGGCGAGGAAGCTGCAGGGTGGTTGGTAAACCCACGACGGGCCAGGAAGGGCCGGCAGTAACCCAGGCTGGAGGGTGGAGCTGGGAGATAAAGCAGAACAGAACAGTAAGTAGTTCTGCCATACCCAGGTGAAATTGACTGGGCTACAGCTAACAAGTGGGGAAAGATGTAGACTGGTGGAGAGCAAGCTGAACAGAGTCAGGAGATGACAAATGGCAAAGGTGCCTTTTTCAAATTTAAGCACTAAACATAATTTTAGTATCTGCTGCTCACCTTAGTATTATTCACATTAATATTCAAGTGCCTACTTTAGTGCAGTTTAGTATTAATGCTAAATTAGAATTCCCATCCCTAGTTGTCCCCAGGTATAGGAGCATCTAGATAAGACATACCTCTCACCGAAACAGAGCACTTTCAATTAAGCTTGCCCTGGCATCAGAATTTGGCAAGTGTCCACTCTAAAGTGCAGAGCCCTAGCTGGCTGCATACCCCACCTGCCCTTCATGCCAGCCCTGTTCAGTCCTATCTAATTCCATATATTTCTTAGATTGCTGTCGCTCCTTATTCCTGCATATATGGAAATGAAACACTACTGATTTATGACTCTTTAAAAAAAATCTGTGTACATGGCCTTTAACATCATAATAGCTTAGAGAGGGATGAAAGCAAGCTAAGATTCAACATGGATAAAACTGAAGATTCTGCACAGTGGAGGGAATAGTTTGAACTATTTCTACACCTTAATAGGTTCTAAATGAACTGTATCTGCTCCTGAGAAAGACCTGAGTTTCACTGTGGATCTCTACTCACTGTGGGGCAGCAGTTAAAAATACAAACTAAACATTAGGATGAGGAATGAAATGGAAAATAATATCCTTATCTGGAAATACTCTGCTTGGTCTGTTCATTTCAAAATGTGAGTTTTAGAAGGAGTTCGGAGATGGGTGACAAGAATGATTGGGGCATGAAAAAACTGTCATATGAAGAGAAAGTATAAAGGATGGTGCTATTTACCTTTGACAGGAAATGAATAAGAAGAGACATGATAACATTAAATAAAACAAGGAGTATGATAGGGGCGTTAGATAAGACATTTCTGGTCACTCTTACTCTTAATACAACAGAGACACAGACAGTGAGATTTGAAGGTGCCAAATTCATAACTAGCAAAACTATTTTTAATACATCCATATAGGCTTTGGAAGTCATGCCATAATAAGATATTGAACCAACAAATCAGCAAGAATTTTAAGAGTTAGACATTTATATAGATAACAAAATTATCCATTATAAATATTGAATATTTTGTTTTTAAAAGGCCTTGGAAGGATTATAAACCCTCCACTTTTGGTGCATAAATCAACTTCTAGTTATTGAGGAGAGAAGGAAACCTGCTGTAGAAAGGGGGTCCCTTAGCTGCTTCTGTAATGCTGCTGATTCTGGTAAATGCCACTTAATGAGGCAAAATACTGGAATAGATGAACTATCATGTCCATTTTTTACCATGATTACTATGTCCTTTGCTTGTTAATAAAATGAAATATGTTGGCAATAAGACCTGTCTCTTGATGTATTCTTGTTTGTTTGTTGCCAAACTGGTTTAGAGTTTCAGGCCACAGTCTTGAGAACACCCTACTTCCAAATGGTTCCAGTGAGCTTGTGGCCTCAGGCCATAATCCTGGAAGCACTTCCTCAAACTAATTTAGCAAAAGGTAGTCCTACATCCTTGGAAAATGTCACTGAATGGCAGTGGAGCTACTGGTGGTTTCGGGACTATAACTTGATGGTCCTGTCATAGCCAGTATTGCTCCTGCATTATCCTGAATAATAGAAACTATAGAGTCTGATAACTATTGCTACAACATTCTTCCTGCCATTTCTTCTGATTTAGTCCCTACAGTGACAGACAGTTTTATCACTTCTCTGACTACACTGGTGCAATGTACTTTGTTTAGGTCTGTTCTTGAAATTCACCTGGAAATTGGTACAGAATACATCTGATGCCTTTTTAAGTGGCGCAGTGCCTATGCTTCGATTATTGCTCTCACTCTTTTTGTTTTACTTTTGTAGAGTTGAGGATGTTGATAAGGCTCCAAGACCATGATCTTTGAGGCAACAGGGGCCACCCATGATACCAGCGCAAACCACTTGTACCACTGAAGAGGCAGAGCCAAATGGCATGGGATTCTAAGAGTCTCAGGCCTGCTTCCTGTGGTGGTTCACTATAGGACTTTTCCTGTACTTAATGGTACAACAGGGTCAGCCTTGGCACACCACTGGTTGCCCAACCCTGCCCTGACTCTTCCCTCCTCCATAGCCCTGGTTCTCTGGGCGGAACTACTGGGTAGCACCAGCACTCTCTGTGGCTCTGACATTGGCCATTTTCGCACAGACCTCCCACCCACGCTGGGGGTGTGGGTGGAGGGGGCCATCCATGCAAACGGCATGGCGGTGAGTGGGGGGATGGGTGGGTGGGGTGCTTGCACACCCACCTCCAACACCCATCTCCACCCATTACCCGGCGCACACCATCCCCCAAAATGGAGGAGGTTCCGTGGGCGGAGGTGGGTAGAGGTCGGTGTGCACCCCTCAAAAAGTGCGCACACCCATCCCCCCCACCCACCGCTGTCTGTGCAAAAAAGGTCATTGATAGGCTGTGGGATTTATTTATTTATCTATTTTCTATTTATACACTGCTCTTCCCACAGAGGTTCAGGACAGCTCAGAATACATAAAACAATAAAATCCATACAATAAAAATTCTCATCCACACCTCAAAACACCCACCTACCCACAACCCTACCCAAAAACCCAGCCAGCCGCCATCCCCGTCCACCAAATGCTTTTTCAGATAAAGTTTTACACCGCCCTGGAAGATGTTTAGGCTCGGGCTCAAGTGAGCATCCTGGGGAAGGGAGTTCCACAAAACTGGGGCAGCAACTGAGAACGCTCTCCTGCACACCCTTATCACACTGATGGAACACACAAGAGAGGGTCCCCGGCTGACCATAGGAGCTGCAGTGGGACATGGTAGGACAGGATGGTCCAATGTCATTGCTACCACTGTGAATCCTAGTGCTGGAGGGAGGAAGGATTGCAACTTTAATGATTTGGAAGTCAGTTATTTGAGAGGTCACTCTGTCTTTACAGTAGCACTTAAGATAGAGCAAGATTCTTCTAACTTCTACCTTCTGATTCTAGAAGTGATAGTAGAGCTTTCTCAGTCAAGGGACCTTTTACTTCAGAAATCATTTCACGTGTTAGTTTACATTCTCCATTGTTTTAAAACATTGTAAATAACTGTCTAGCTGAAGGGCGAGAGTGCTTCACAAATCAATAAAATAAATAGTAATCTAATAGGAAGAAAGCTGCATGTGGAATCTGTCACTGTTTTGACATGACATTCTGAGATGTTTGACTGAATTCATATTCAAATGAAAAATTAATGCTTAAATTTTCTTCCCCTTCTGCCTGCCTATCCTATCTCTTTCATTCCTTAAGAGGCACCACGTTTCTATTCAGATTTAATATTTTCCATTTGCTAAAATATCGAGCACAAATGTGTGCATTTTTCTGTTGATTTCTTTACTACATGGTGTCTAATTATTTTGGCATATTCTTTGCTCTGCATCTGTTCTTCATCTCTAGGTAACTGTAGGGTTTTTATATGTTTTTGTGTTTGTTCTCTGTCCTTCAAATTTCTTAAGTATTTTCGTAACCCTGTGGTGACAGCAGTGCAGTAAAGTGATAGATTTGTACAAAGCAGGAATTTGCTTAAATTGGCTGTGTCTACCTCTTATTTCGACCAATTGTAAAAGAGCAGGTCCTTGGAGGACATATTATACAACACCTTTGTCTAGTGGACTTCTTCAGATTTACATGTTTACCTTATTTGTATTAGTTCATATTTATAAATATTGCTTTTTAAGCTAATTATTGTGACTGAGCTTTAACAGTGGGTGTCTTTAAGAACTGTGCCTGCACATTGTAGCATATTAATTTGCCTGTTTATTGATCTTACATCGAGTACGTGCTTGGCACTGTTTGCATCAGTTAATAAAAGGTATTGTTGGCTTTCTTTAAACTGAACATTTGAGAAATGTACCATTCTGCTATTTTTTAGAATTTGAATTGCTTATGTACTGGAATATTTACTACCTTCTTTGTTGTTTCATTTCAGAATGACCTTATTTAAAAATGTATGAGGCTATTTATAATCGACTCTGTGGCAGTGATTAAAGAGGTGTGAATAATAGGTTATTGGAAGTTGACAGCTCCTTGTTTGCTAAACCACTGTTAGAACGCTTATGCTACTCAGTTGTACCTCATTTTTCTAAGGTGGGATCTGCATTTTGACATCTGCATAGTGGGTTTATGTGTTCTGGGCTTTGGTGGTGTTTTCAGTGATGACCAATGTATAGATGGATTTTTATTTTATATCTGCATAAGGATAATGAATCGCACGTTAACTAATGCTCATTGCACTGTATATTATTAAGAGCAGTGAGACCAAATCAATGGTTTGGCCTCCAGGTGTTTTCAGACATGATGCTAACCCCCGTTTAGCCACACTTTAACCACACTTGAACATTTCTTATGCATGTTGCAGGACTGCATAGGGCACCAATACAATCTTGCAACATGCATAAAAAACATTAAAGTGTAGTTAAACTGGGGTTAGCATCATGTCTGAAAACACCCCTAAGATACAAGGCAATGTTCTGTTCAAATTTGGGTCTTCTAACGTTTGGTCAGGCAGTTTTGAATTGTTGTTCTGAAACACTGAAGTTCTTACTTGTCTCTTTAGCAATTCTAGCTCCTACCTCCCCTCCCCTCCCCTCCCCCCCATGCCAACATCTAATTTTCCTCCTAACTGTTGTTCAAAAGTGATATTCAAAAGCAATTTTGGAAGGGAAGTGCCAATGACGCCAGTAGCAAGAAGGGCTTGAGCCACCCCCCCAGGAACCTGGGACATTAAATTTCCACTGAGCAACCTTGGTAGACTTTACCCACTTGCAAGCACACAGGTTAGGATGCAGACAAATGAGCTTTATTAAAGAGCATAAGTAAACAAGGTAGTATTAAAATGAACAAAGGTGACAGGCACCAGCCAAATACCCCACACACGCATGTCCCACTCACAAAGCAAGAGGCTAGCTGCATAGTCACAGTCACATGGTCCCAAATGTCTGCGCCCCACTCAGTTTGTTGGAGCATTCAGTTTGTGCAGAGCCTGGGCACATCTCTTCTGTCCTTGATCTCCACATGGGCCTAGGTGCCACTTCCATCACTGGCATCTTTTTGCAAAGCCTTGTAGCACACCTGTTGAGTAGGGATGGGTGAACAGAACGCAGTTCGGATGTTCGGTCATTCGGGTTCGATGGTTCGGTTCAGCCGAGTTTGGTTTGGCCGAACTTGACCGAACATTCAAAAATAGCGAAACCAAAACCTAATTTTTGGCCCTGGAAAGACATTTTTCCCGCTCCCAAATTCATCCGAACATGACCGAACCGTTTGAGAGTTCGGTTCAGATGTCCGAACAGACCGAGTTCGGTCCAAACTCCGAACATCCGAACCGCGTTCGCCCATCCCTTCCAGGGAGTACGGCTTCCAGTGAGACTTTTTGGCAACGACCTGTCCTGAGGAGTCCCACACTGACCACAGTTCTCCAACATCCACCTCCAGAATGCCCTAGGAGTACCTCCTGATTCCACCAAATTATTTCAGCAGGGAGCTGGATTAGAGAGGCGTACTGAGTTCCGCCATCGCACACCAAATGCAGCTCTCTAGCTCTCTGACTTCTTCTCCTGGAGCTGTAGGACCTACTTCCTAATCCAGCTAAGCGATTTCAGCAAGGGTCAGAGAGGCTTACTAGGTCCAGCCATCCCATACTGGCTGCAGTTCTCCAATGTTCTCTTCTAGGAGCTGCAGAAGTCACCTTACTTTCTGACCCAGACAAATGATTTCAGCAGGAAGTTGGATCAGAGGAGCTGTCAAGATATGAATTAATGCCAAGTAGCAGCTCTGCAAGTACTTAAGTGGAACCACCGCAGCACACCTTTAGAAGAAAGCTATCCCAGAATGAGAATGTGCAAACCTCTCCCCTACTCAGCTTGGGGTTTTTTTGTTCACCAGTGGCCAGCCAGTGTCCTTCCAATATCGTTCTAAGGTATGGTGGCCACATTTGAACCCAGCCCCAGGGTCTGTCTAAGTCTGTTATTGTCTGAGGGGGGCATCATTGTCCAAGGGATCTGACCCTCAGTGTCCAGCGGCTGCAAATCCCTCCTTATCTGTTCCCCAGATACCTACCAGCCTGCATCTGTGACCTGCATGAAAATTAGGTGCAGATGCAAATGATGCAGGGTGATTGCTTCTCTTTCCAATGAATGCTACTTGCCATGACCAAACAAAACCCCGGGTTACATTTGTTTTACTAGCAATTAAATCTTTTGAGTAATTGAATATTATTTTTTTCTAGCATCCATGCTTACTAGCAGTATCGGATCTGAATTGCCCTTAATTGATATTCTAGTAATTTACAAAGCTGGTTAAATGCAAGTAGCCAATTACCTTAAAGCCCTATATGGCCTGGGTCCCGCTTACCTGCGGGACCTCCTTATCCTGTGTGTTCTGGATCAACCCCTGCAGTCGGCCGGGAGCACCCTTTTGGAGATCCCCCGGGTGGCAACGTTTGAGAGGGCGTTCTCAGTGTCTGCGTCAAGGCTGTGGAACTCTCTCCCAGAGGAGGTCCGCTTTCCTCCGGACCTCCCTTCCTTCCATAGACAATGCAAAACCTGGCTGTTTTGCCAGGTGTTTGGTGAGGGGGATGGATAGTGGGTGGGTGGGGGTTGGTTTTGGGGGGGTATTTATTTGGGGCTCATTTCTTTATATATGAGAGACTTTTATATTTTTATTTTCTATTTTATACTATATTGTAGTCTATATTTTGTATTTACGTTTTTACTGTTAATTGTTTGTGGCCCCGAGCTGCCATTAGGCAGGAGGGGGTGGGTTATAAATTCTGAAAATAAATAAATAAGTTTCTCTCTGCAGTTATGCTAGTAATACCTGCTTTGAACTAATGAACCTGTTCTAAAGGTGAGCAATAATTAAAGCTCTCAGCTCAGTCTCCTGTTTTTTTCAATGCTCCACTAAATGTCTTTGACATTCATAATTGAAATTGTTCTGAATGGAGATGATTTGGAAGAAACTCTAGAGCTGGGAGAGCGCACATCGTATTTATCTTGTGATTCTTTCTACCTAGAAAAATTGAGAGATGCATTTTTCTTCACTTGTGCACTCTTGCTATCAGTAACTGAGCTTATTTAAAGTTGGTTCAAATCTAGCATGAAGAATCATCCCAAAAGAGGCTGATTAATGCATTATTCACAAACTCATCCAGTTTCATATTTTAATATCTGCATGTTACTAGTGAGTAATATATTAAGCAGAGTGGTTTATTAGTAGTACGGCTTCCAGTGACTTGAAAGACTTATAGAAAGAGACTTATCATTTTTTCTCGTTTCCTTAATGTTTCGTTTATTAATTCAAAAATATTATAAAAATAAATGGTCATTGTACTATTGCATAGTTATTCCCCTTCCATCTGTAATATGTCATGGCTATGAGGGGAGCAGAGAAGGAATTCTTTGCTACCCTTATAACATCTGCAAAATCCCGTCCAGCTGAGCTTTTCCGGGTGGTCAGTCCAGCCTCCCTCTGCCTGGAACCTGAACCATCGGATGCCCACTGTGACTTGTTTGTTGACTATTTCGTGGACAAAATCGTCCGGATTTGCAATTTTGATGCTGCACTTAATACAATGGGAGAACCAGAGGCCGTTGAACCTCTGCCTTGTCTGGTTTCAGTGGGTGTCACCCACTGATGTGGAGGGTGTTCTTGGGGCTGTCAGAGCCACTTTTTGCGAACTGGACCCATGCCCGTCCAGCCAAGAGACGTTAGGGCTATTGCTGGCGTGGGTGGTCAATGCCTCCTTTTGGGAGGGCAGAGTGCTAAGCTGCCTCAAGGAGGGGGTGGTACAGCCTCTGCTCAAAAAAACATTGCTTGACATTGACACTTTCGCCAGTTATCGGCCTGTCTCCAATCTTCCCTTTTTAGGGAAGATTATTGAACGGGTTGTGGCTCGGCAGTTGCAGGAGCATGTGAATGGTATCAATTTTCTGGATCTCTCACAGTCCGACTTTCATCCGGGTTTTGGTACTGAGACTGCGCTTGTGGCTTTGGTCGATGACCTCTGCCGAGAATTGGACCAATGTTGATTGACCCTGTTGATTCTATTAGATCTGTCGGCTTCTTTTGATATAGTTAACCACGAGATGTTGGTGACTTGCCTGCGGGACCAGGCCAGGGTGGGTGGAATTGTTCTTGAATGGTTCCACTCATTCCTGGCTGGAAGAACTCAGCGGGTGGTGCTCAGGGATTGTTTTTTTATCTCCCTGGGACCTCTTGTGTGGAGGCCTGCACGGTTCCATCTTGTCCCCTCTTCTGGTCAACGTATACATATAGCCACTGGATGAGGTCATGAAAAGGTTTGAGGTTCGGTGTCATCAATATGCTGATGACACCCAACTCTACCTCTCATTTTCATTCGACCCAGGCCCCACAGTCTCATTGCTTACCCGATGCTTGGTGGCCATAGGGGACTGGATGAGAGCGAGTCAACAGAAGCTGAATCCCAACAAGATGGAGGTGATGCTAGTGGGTAAGGCAATGGGTGTGATATCCCCTGTTATTGATGGGGTTTGTCTCCCATTGGTTCCTCAGTTTCGCAGTCTGGGAGTGCTCCTCAATGCTCAGCTTTGCCTGGAAGTCCAGGTGGACGCTGTGGTGAGAAGCACATTTCGCCAATTAGATCTGGTGCAACGGCTTTGGCTGTATATCTCAGACTCCAACCTGGCCACTATCATCCGTGCTTTCATTACCTCGAGATTGGACTATTGTAACGGGCTTTACGTGGGGCTACCCATGGTGACGGTCCGGAAATTGCAGCTGGTGCAGAATGCAGTGACATGCCTCCTTACGGGGACAGGTCGCCGCGGGCACATTACATTGTACTCTGTTCTCTGCACTGGTTGTCTAAAGATTTCTGGGCCTGATCCAAGGTGTTGGTTTTTACCTATAAAGCCCTAAAAAGCCTGGGTCCCGCCTGTGTGTGGGACCGCCTCACCCCCCAGGCCCTGGAGTGGCCCCTGCGGTAAGTCGGGGCGCCTTCCTGGAGGTCCCACGGGTATCCTGTGGGGTGACACTGGAGAGGGCATTCTTGTTGGCTGCACCTAGACTGTGGAACTCCCTTCTGGCAGAGGTTCGTTTGGCTCTGGAACTCCCTTCCTTTCAGCGAAAATGCAAGACTTGGCTGTTCCACCAGGCATTTGGTGAGGGAGATGGGTGATGGGTGGGTGGGTTAGGGTGGTAGGGATTTGATTATTTCCCCCAGTTTTAATTGCACAGTGTGCATTGTTTGATTAATATTTCATTCATGTTTTTAACCTATTTATTTATTATTGTATTCTGTATTTTTGTTTTATGGATTGTTAGCTGCCTTGAGCTGCTGTGAGCAGAAGAGGCGGGATATAAATATTTGATAAAAAAATAAAATAAATAATATCATACACTGTAACTGCTTTAGTCTAGCTGGTAGTTGGTTGGAAGTTCTTAAGGACCCTCAAGACAAACCCAAGGTGCTGCAAAAATAGGCTGACCAGTACAAGAGTTGAGCCAGTAAGGGTGGGACAGTGGAGGGAATTTCGGGTTTGTTCATCTGGGGGGGAGGGAGTTTGTTTGTTTGTTTGCTTTTATGGATTTAATTACGGATTCATATTTTGATTCCGTATTTAAATCCATTAAGACCTTTAAAATAATTTTAAAATGGAAAAAAAAAAAATGACTGTGCATATGCAAAATGACCACCAGGCCATTCTTCGCATATGCACCCCTTTCCAAAATTGTGCTGGCAGCATCACCACCATTTTGGAAAAGAGCAACCATCCTGGAGTTACTTTCCCCCTGACCCCAATGCCCATGTCCATTGCCTGGGCCTGTGTTTCCTCCCATCCCTCCGGGCTCTGGAGTGGACTTATCAGGCTTGAAGAGCTTGATTGAAGCACTGCTGCTGCTTTGGGGGCTCCGGCAGGCTCCCTGGCCATGACATCCTCCCTGCTCCATATCACACATGTGCAAAATGCATGCATAAAGTGACCACTGCCATTAACCAAAACAGTGGGCATCACCACTATTTTGATTAAGGGCAGCAGCCATTTAGCGCATGCACAAACGGCCCTGGTGGCTATTTTTCACATGTGCAAAATGGAGCAGGGAGGATGCCGCAGTGAGGGAGCCTGCCAGAGCGGCAGTGCTTCAGTCAAGCCCTCCAAGGCTGGTAAGTGCTACTCCACGACCCCGGGGGATGGGGGGAAATATGGAACCGGAATGCTGGATCTGTAACTGGGAGGGAAGTTTATGGGTTGCTTTGGATTAAACCATAAGGGAAAGTCCCATCCCTACGAGCCAGTGTAGTATAGTGAAAGATGTTGGACTGGAATTTGGGACATAAGGATTCAAATCCCAAGGATTCAAATCCCGTATTAGCCATGAACCCACTGGGTGGCCTTGAGCAAGTCACTCACTTTTAGCCTCTGTTACCTCAACAATTAGAATAATAATGACCTTCCTTGCAGGGTTGTTGTAAGAGTGAAGTACATTAGGATTATAGCACTTTGAACTCTGAAAACACAATGATTAATAATAATTAATAATCTTCCCTTCTAGAAAGTATGAATTCAATAACCATGCAGATTTTTGTTGGATCTGTTTCTAGGAAGGCTGCCTATTGAATGAGAGAGTATAAATTGAATTCATTACTAGTTTCAGGGCATAATCATCTGGCTGTTTAGTGCTAGACTGTTGAAATGAAGGGGACTCTCACCTGCCCCGTGCTGAACAGCCCAGAAAGGATTGTGCCGTTGTCCTGATGCCTGTGTCGTCATCTTAATAAAAATGATATGAATTACATTCATTAAGTATTAGTTAAATAAATCTTCATGTGATTTCCTAATAACTAGAAAATCATTGCTAGCCCATTTATTGTCACTTCGCACTTCAGAGATGGTTATGCGAAAATACTAAGACATTGACTCTAAACAGACAGTTAAAATGCTTTGAATCTTCAGTGAAAATAACTGAATTTAAAATGATGTAGAAAGTGGGAGCCAAGAGATGTGTGTGGCTTCCCAATCTTTAAAGAAATTCTAAAATGGCAATAAAAAACCCAAGCAATTACAATATAGTTTACTTGTAATATATAAAATAAAACATGGGTTTGTACTATTAAACAAGAGAGAGCCATTAGTCTCTTGTAGCTGAACTGAGAATACCAGAATGAATTCCTAGTATATATTCTTGGATATTGTATTTATTTCTTCAGGGTCCCTTCTTAATTTCCAGGCCTTCTCATTGCACTTTTCACCTCACGTCTGCCTGTGCTATTTCTGAACTAATGCCAGTAATGTCATCTCCCTGCAGCAGTTAATGATGCTCAGCAGACATATTACAATATGAGTAACTAATAGTGGGTGAGTTTTTCTTTAGTCTTTACTGTTCCATCCAGTGTAAGGTAGAGGAGAACGTTTAGTTTGAATACCACTTCTCATTGAAAGTCATATCTGTTTTTGCTGTAGTTTCAGTATTATTTAGTTTTTATAGTTAGAGTTCTAAATTCTAATATTTCTCTAAAGAGGAACTCTGATCGTGTTACAGTTTCAAAGTGGGACTGCAATGATATGAATGTTAATACAGCATCTTAATAAGTCAATGGAGAAGTTTTGGAGTAAAGCCAAGGTGAAAAATGCATGCATGTGTTCTTCTACAGTATGCACTGCGGGAGAGACTTGGAAAGGTTTCATTAACTTTTAAAAAAAATGTTTACTGTATGCTTGTGTGGGCTAGAGTTTATTAATCAACAGGCCTCGCATATATGCCAGAAATCGTATTATTACAGTACCTTTTATGGTTTCAGGTTTCCGGGGTATAGTGGTTACCTGTGGTGGCCAAAACTAGTCACTTCCTTTACAGTTGACTGGTAACTAAATAGTCTAAATTTATCTGGTAAAACAAGTTGATCTTTGCTATTACACTGTAGGGGTTTCCTAAGCTACACAGTATTTAAACTCTAATAATATAAACTAGGCATTACCTTGTTAGCTTGTGTTTTTTCCAGTTGCCTTTATCCACCAAAAGAGAATCAGCATAATTTGTTTCAGCTTATAAAAAGCTAGTACTTTTCAAGCCAGTTTGAAAACCAATTAGCAACACATGCAGAACAACTTACTTAGTAACCACATATACGGATGTACATAGGTAATTTCAGACATTACGTGATCACAGTCAACCACACCGAATCATAGTAGATTCGGTGTGGTGGCTGTGATCGCGTGAACGTCTGTTTGAGCCCTGCCAGATGTTCACCATGGTGAATTCCTGGCGGGGTTCAAAGCTAACCACGATTCTGGAGGTGAGGCCGGCCTCACCTCCAGAATCGTGGTTAGCTGAACCATGATCAGGAACAAAGCGAAGGTAATGTCTGTTACCTTGCCCCGGTCCTGACAGTGGCCCAGACCGTGGTACGGGATCGGGCTCAGCGGCCTGATTGACTACTGCACCCGCCCATCTCCCTGAAGGCGGGTGGTCGGTGGAGCGTGGGGGGGCGGGGCCGAGCGGCTGCACTACACAGCCCCGCCTCCTCCCCGATCCCCCTCAGTGATCAGGTCGGCACATCTAAAAGATGGCTGGTCTGATCATGGACCGGGATCCAAGACGGATCCCGGTCCAGGGTTCAGTGTGGCAGGCCAACAGGCCCATCACGTCTGAAATTACACATACATACTTGTACTTTTTGCTTATTCTTTAATATAGTTCGTGATTCAACAAAAAAAAAAAAAAAGTTTGTGTGAATACTCTTTCTCACTAATCCAGATCTAAAATTTCAACTCTCTTATGAGTAGCTCTAAGCAATCTTGGTGTCCTAACTGTCTGTGTTTCATAGGATGTCAGAGTTGGAAGGAACCTCAAGGATCATCCAATCTAACCCCCTGCTTTTGGATGAAGAATACCTACAAGATCCGCTGTCTAGCCTTTTCTTTTCTTTTTTTTTTAAACCTACAACGTCCCTAGGCAACTTGTTCCATTGCTGAACAGCTCTTACTGTTAAGAAGCTTTGCCTGATATCTAACCAAAATCTTCCTCGTAATTTCAGCCCATTATTTCTAGCTTTGCCCTTTGTAGCTATGAAGAAAAGTTCCTTGCTATCATCTTGGTACCAGCCCTTTAGACACTTGAAGACTAACATAATGTTTTCCTTTAATCTTCATACCCAGTTCCTTCAACCTTTCCTCATAAGACTTGCTTTCCAGACCTTTTATCATAGATGGTGTCCTCTCTGAATTCAGATTTATCAATATCCTTCTTAAAATGAGGCACCCCAAACTGGACACAATACTCTAGGTGAGGTCTGACTACGGGCCTTTTCACACGGACACTCGAACACTGATAAAAATCCCTCATACCTCAGGGACCGCCTCGCCCTCCGCGCCCCGGAGCGGCTCTTTCGGTCTGCCGGGGGTGCCTTCTTGGAGGTCCCCCGTGTTAAACGGTGGGCCACAATGGAGAGGGCATTCTCGGTGGCCGGGCTGCGTCTTTGGAACTCGCTATCGGAGGAAGCTCGCCTGGCCCCAAGCCTTTTGGTATTTCGGCGCAGGTGTAAGACCTGGCTGTTCACCCAGGCCTTCGGGAAGGGGTGGAGGGTGTAGGGGTTTTGTCTCCCCCACCCTATGTTTGTTTTATGCATCCCTGGCCATGTTCTCAATATTTAATAATTGATGGTATTTTATATGTTTTAAAAATGTTTTATATTGTTGTGTTTTTATGACTGGTAGGGGTGGGAAACCGGTAGAATCCGGTATCCAATAATGCCGGTACCGGGCGTACCGGCATTATCGGATTCGACCCGGTAATCCGGTCCGGGGTACCGGATTCCGGGTACCGGATTTTTTACATTGCAGCCATTTAAAAATGGCTGCAATGTAAAA
>QEPC01001257.1:1289023-1332836 GCA_003113815.1 Sphenodon punctatus
CCCCCCCCCGCCTCTCTGCCCTGATCTCCCTCCGAACCCCTGCTCAAGCACTCGGCTCCTCTTCCACCCCCTCCCTCGCCCTCCCACACCTCCCCTGCTCCCTCAACCGCCTTTGTCCCTTCTCCCTCGCTGCCCTGCATGCCTGGAACTCCCTCCCTGCCCACGTTCACCTTGCCCCCTCCTTTCTACCTTCAAATCCCTCCTCAAAACCCATCTCTTCTGCTCTACCCTTCCTAACTCCGGCTAAGCATCCCCACCCAGGTTTATTCCCCACCTGTTATCTGCAAACTCCCAACTTACTGAAACCAATACAAGAAAGTGTACATGAGCTCTCGCATCCTCGTGAATGTTGCATCCCTTGTCTCTCCCTCTGTTACCCATTCCCTGTCTCCCCTCCCCCTGTCTGCTTTAGATGGTGAGCTGTCGGGCAGGGACCGTGTCTGTCTTGTTCTCTGTAAAGCGCCAGGTACATCGCTGGTGCTGTATAAATGCTTATAATAATAATAATTAATAATTAATTAATATGTTGAAACAATTCAAGTTAAATTTGTAAACCTTTATAAATCTGGGTAACATTATTCCTATTTCAGTGTACTCAGTGTTTCACATGGAATAAACTTGTACTGAATACGACTGATCTCCATAAATTCATGCAAGTAGCCTGACTTCCTCTCGCCAGTGCCAGGAACTCCCCACCCCCACCCACTCACCTACGAGATGCCTGGGACTGAGTCCCTCCGCCCAGCCCCAGCTAACCTGAGGGATGAGGAGGAGGAGGAGGAAAGGCTGAGGAGGAGACTGAGCCAAAAGGGAGAGGGAAAAAAGGGGGGGAGTGAAGGCAGAGGAAGCCCAGCCCTCGCCTCAGTGCTGTTCGCATTGGATCTGGTTTGAGTTTTCTCCCTGCTCACTTGTGTAGCAAGAGGAGGAGGGCCAAATAAGTAACTGTCTCTTCCTATGAATCTGGAGCTAACCTGCTGGGTATCTCCTCTGGTGGGGCGCTCCCCAGGGCACAGTTCCCTCATACTTTATTGATCCCAGTCACTCAAGAATTTCCTGTAAGAAGCTGGTGGATAAAAGCCCCATCCCTTGGTTTGATCGCTGCCCCTAGCCTGCTTCTAGCTTATCTCTCTGGGGCTGGATAAGCAGCCAGGTTTTATCTGAGTCCCGCAGCCAAACCAGAGAATAACGTTAAAATAATAGTCCTGTATTTAATATTTATGGATAGTCACAAAGACAAACAATTGTGTGCAGCAAAGAAAATACTTACAACAATAAAAGAGGGATTATCACAAGCAACACTAGATTCTCAGAGAACAAGGGACATTAGATTCTTTTTAAACAAATTCAAGGCAGTAAAATCCTAGCTGCATAAGTAGATTACAAAAATATAACACATCTATCCCCCTCTCACCAAAACTTCATAAGTAGATCTCTTTCCTCTCTCACACACTCCTGATTCAGGTTTAAAATACAGAACTGTCTTCCTGTCTTGGAGGTCTTGTTTAAAAGATTACTGCAGGTTTGCACGGTAATCACCCTTCCCAGCATGCATTGCACTACTGTAAGGGAGCACATTTAATAGTGAAATAATAGCAACGGGAAAACCAATTCATAATCTTGAGTAGTAAATTGACAGGAGTGACTCACCTAGATTCCACTCACAACCAACTCCTTCTCAACTGCACCATGGTTCCATTTAGGCAAGTCAAAAAGTTTGCCCCAATAGGTTGTCTTATAGCTACTTGTTTTTTAACTGTTGCTGTGGTTCATCAAAGTACATACTAGGGCAGCCAGACAGGGAGGCCAACAGTCATAGGTTCTCCCCCCCCACCTCCGCCCAGGCCGCTGCTGAGGGAAGGGCAAGCAAGCAGTCACACAGACATATGGCCAACGTCACCTAGCTCCTCTTCTGGTTGCATTCCTCTACCTGGTATGGTCCACTGTTCTGGGCACACACACACACACTCAGTCACTCACAAGCTTCCTCCTCCCCACACACACACTGACTGACCCACTCCCTATGACACACACACAGTCACTCACTGCCCCTCCTCCCTCCCAGCACACACACATACACAGCCAGTTTACCTCCGCGACCTTCCTCCTGCGTTCTCACTCACTTTTGCAGATTCAATCTACGCCGCCCTCTGCTTACTCATGCTGCCTGGGGCTCCACTGCTGCCAACACTACAGATGTCATAGCCTCCGCCGCACACACCAGGTTAGTGCCGCCGTTGCTGCGTTGTTTGGAGGGCCCTCAGTGCATGATCCCTGTCTGGCATGCTGGGAAATGTAGTCCCTGCATGCCAGATAGGGAACATGGCGCCGGCTCACATGCACACAGCACCACAGGCCCTTTAAACAACATGGCGGCGGCAGCACTACCCTGGTGCTGGTGGCGGGGGGAGTCCTGGCAGCAGTGGAAGCAAGGGGAGCAGCAGGAGCGGCGGTGGCAGCATTAGCAGCTGAGAGTTCTTGGGGGTGGGAGGTGGCAGCAGCAGTCAGACAGGGATACCAACAGGCAGGCAGGTGAGTGGTCAGGTGAAGGGGGATAGGTTTTTCCGTCCCACCCCCCGCGCAGACCGCTGCTGAGAGAAAGGCAAGAAAGCAAAAACACAGACACATGGCCAGGCAAGTGGCCACGCGTCGAGCCTTCTGAGCTCAAAATGTTCACCATAACTCCTAGCCCCATAACGCAAAATGGGGTTTCCACAGTCAGGTGTCTCTGTTCCCCTTCCAGCAATCCTCCGTTTTTGACTGCCAGACCATGCAGGACCCGTCCCTTCAATTTATTAACAAAAACTGGATAACTAACAAGTTCCCTAAACACAGAAAACCCCAACAAAAGAAAACTGCTAACGCCAGAAGTAAACAGCCTGAAAGCTCCAATGCAAGTAAATAGAAGCACTTGCATTGGAACTCCTACCCTCCTTAACTAATAGAGCTGTTTCCACAGCTCTATAATTTTCACTGCTCTTTCACCCAATACATTAATATTAACGTCAAATACAAATAGAAACAGATATGGTCCCTTAAACTGTAGTCCCTAAATATTTAACTTTGTCACTATAAAATGAGTAAGAATCAAAGGCACTGAATTGAATTGCATGTCACCATCTTCATTAACAAGCCGTATGAAATTATTAACCTTCTGTCATAAGAACCTGACTTTTGGTTTGTTTTGGGGTTTGTTGTTTTTTTAAAAAACCTGCAATGTATTTGTAGGGGAAATTTTACCAATCAAAGATTAAAGGGTCAGTTAATTTTTTTTAAATGGATGGATGCACTCTTGGAAACTATCCTAGAGAGGCATAACATTGAAAAGAATGTTACCAATTACAATTAGTAAAGCCTGCAGTAGTTTTACTAGTTTTAGTTTACTTACCTGATGTTCTGTCTACATGATGGTAACTAAACACTTAGTAATTATGCAGACGTTTCTTGATGTAAGATACCTTGTTTCGCTATTTGTCCCTACAGTAATGGGGATATGGACATCTTTGCTGTTGTGAGTGAAACAAATTGCTCTCTGGAGCTGTTGGAAGCCCAGGAATACAGCAGGTTTATAGAATCTCAAAAAAGAGAGGTCCAGTAGATGTTGTTGGAGGAAAAAAGTATTTTAAAAACTCAAATATCTCTTGTTTAAAACATAACTGCAGCTTTGGATTTTGTATAGAAAACTACTTCTAATTTTCATGACAACATTGTTTTCCATGAAAGTTGTATCCTCAAATATCAATGAGCATGTATAATGAGACTATAAAGTGTTATAAGGACAAGACCTTATGCCTTCAGGTCATTTTCAGCTCCTTTCTCATATGGGTGCAGTCAGGCTTTTCTGTGTTATTGTTTTGGAGGGAGACCTAAACCTTGTCTGTCCTTTGAAATGCATGCAGGTTTTCAACTGTTGATAGTATACAGTTGTTGTAAATGGGTGGCTGCCCCCCACAGCCAAGTGGCAGCAGAAGCCATCCCCAGATACCACGTCAAATGCACTTTTCTCACCCTAAGTGCATATTTTATACAGTGTGATAGTCCTAAATTGTTACAATCCTTCAACATAGGCCATTTTTACACGGACGCCCTTCCCCCCCCCCCCCCACTCAGTGTTTGGGCGGGTGTGCTGAGGGGGCGTGTCTGTGTATACGGTGTGGGGGGGATGTCTGCTCAGTGTTCGCCCATGTGAACACTGAGCAGGATGGGTGGGGTGCATGCGCGTTCTCATTCAACACCCACCTCGACCCACGGAACCCTTTGGAAAACTGAAGGAGGCTCTGTGGGTTGAGGAGAGTGTGTGTCCATGTAAACAGACACACACACACCTCCACCCACTGCGGCAAAACACCCGTCCCCCACACACCCCTCCATCTGTGTACAAAGGCCCATAGTCTAATTCTGCAGCAGTTCACACTTGAGGACTCCTGTTGATGCAGGTCCCTGGTTTCCCTTAAGTGCTTTGGGTGCCTGTTAGCACAGGCCCCTTGACCTCCTTGCCAGCCGGTTCATGGGGCTAGGGTAGGTTCACTGCCCTCCTTCAATGGGCCCTCTTGGTAACCTCTTGTCCCAGAGGCAGAGCTCTTTTGCTACTCTTTGGCTAAATCCAGAATACCTTCTCTCAACCTGGGTTTAAAAGTCTATGTAAAAACATAATCCTACTTTAAAATATCTAGGTTAAGGTTGAACTCCAATTTATTTAACCCTCCTTTTCAAGGATTTATTTAACCTGGGCTCAAATAAACCCAGGTTAACATCTGTGCAAACTATAAATCCAAATTGAGCATAGAGAGAGAGCAAACATCCTCTCTGCCCAGGAACGTTTCTATGGTTGTTGGCACTTTCTGGGGCTCTGGTGAGGAAATCAGCGTTTTGATTTCTTTCCCCCCAAACCTGGTACATAGATTAGCTGTGGGATCATTCAAAGACATGTCTAAAGCTGAACAAAAATCATAGCGGAAGAAAGCAATGGACTTCAGCAGCAAAGCCCCATAAGGATTTTTCAGTCATCTGTGTTAGTCTAAACCTGTCTCAACCATGTACACTGTGATCCCAGAGTTATGATTATTCTGAGTTGTAAAATGTCTGTGGAATCAGGAACCCAAGATTAAGAATCCGGGATTTTAAATACGGCTTAGTATCCACGTAAAAACAGCCTTTGTGTCTTCTGGTAGTCTGTCTTGTGAACTTCTCAGTTGAGCCTTATGTAGCTGAGGCTCAGCTGGTTTGCAGAGCCATGGACAGCTGGAGCCCCTCGGCTAATCTTAATTGGCTTCCTAGCCACTTGGTCACTTAAAGGGCCAGATACTTGCTGTAGCCCACCGTACTCCTTTGGTGACTGCATCCCTCAGAGACTTCCCGAGCCCCATGGGCCTAGTCTTGTGGGCACCTAGCATGTCCTTTTACAGTTGTCTATTCCATTGTTTCATTGTAATGTAGCTTGCTCATTTGTTACGCTTTGGTCTGTGGTAAGATACACTTTGGTATGTCCCAGTTGTCATCTTGCTTCCAACCTGCAGTGTGTACACATGAATGTAAGTAAAATTGTATTGTTTGGCCATAGGCTGTAACAAATAACAGAATAGTGTCACATTGTATCAATGTTGCAGTTTAAATAAAAAGATACTATATAAAACAAAAACAAAATTAAAATAGGCACGGAGATTACCATAACCTAATTAAAAATTTAAACATACACAAAAAGTCAATTGAAATAGTATGTTACATCCAAATAGCCATATTCTAATATTGACCACACATAACCCCTGTCACAAGCATCCGTAGCATGGGAACTGCTAGGGTTGATTACTCTTAAACGAGGCAGAATCATTACAAAAACTCCTGTAATAAAATAGGAGTAACCACCTAGAGGGCAGCAATCTGAGGCAATTAAACTAAGGCAGTGATATACACATTAATGTGAGATCCTGCCTCCTCCCATCTGCTGGACTGTTGTAACGCACTCTACGTGGGGCTACCTGTGGTGACGGTTCGGAGGCTGCAGCCGGTGCAGAACACAGCAGCCCGCCTCCTTACGGAGACAGGTTGCCGTGAACACATACACCAGTGCTCCGTTCTTTGCACTGGCTGCCTATAGCCTTCTGGGCCTGATTCAAGGTGTTAGTGGTTACTTATAAAGTCCTATACGATTTGATCCCTACCTATATGCGGGACCGCCTCACTCCCCGGGCTCTGGGTCAGCCCCTGCAGTCCACTGGGGGAGCCTATCTCAAAGCCCCCCAGGTAGTGTGGGGGGCGACTGTGGAGAGGACGTTCTCGGTGGCTGTGCTGAGGCTGTGGAACTTCCTTCCAGCAGAGGCCCATGTGGCCCCAGCCCTCTCCTTTTGATGAGTGTGTAAGACCTGGCTGTTCCGCCAGGCTTTCGGCGAGGGAGATGGGTAGGGGGTGCGGGGTTGAGGGTTAGGGTGGGGCTCGTTTTTGTTTTTGTGGCACCCCATATTGTGTTTTATACTGTTTTGTAATATTATTGTTATTGTTTTATATTTTAATTGTATGTTGTATTTTCTTAACTGGATTTGTTAGCCACCCCGAGCTGCTATTGGCAGGAGGGTGTGGGATAAAAATTTGATTAAATAAATAAATCTATGCCACCCAAACAAGAGAAACATCCAAGACTATCCCTTTTAATCAATTTCT
Organism: Sphenodon punctatus; assembly: GCA_003113815.1. Taxonomy (NCBI): domain Eukaryota; kingdom Metazoa; phylum Chordata; class Lepidosauria; order Sphenodontia; family Sphenodontidae; genus Sphenodon; species Sphenodon punctatus. The sequence continues at coordinate 1,295,675 of QEPC01001257.1, forward strand.
AGAGGGAATTTTCCACTTGGGAATTCTTCTAACCAGCACTTTGTGTGACCCTTTCTGGAGGTTGCTTACTCATTTGGCATTTGAATAGTTTGTTGCTGTTTTGTTTGTTTTTCATCTTTCCCTCCTTCCCAAACAGCACCCTTTCCTCCCAGAGCTCCTTATATTCCAATGTCAGATGTCCCCCTTTTCCAAAACTAACTATCTTATTGCAGTTATCTACTTTTTCCTTAATGTGGATGGACCTCCAACCTGTGTTACTTTCTCATAACCAGTAATGTCTTTGTTTCATAACATAAGAGAATTTGGCCATGGCGAAAGCTAGAGCCTTAATAAATCTTATATATATATATATAATTAAAAAAAATGAGAATCTTTATTGAAAATTACAAATTCGACCTTTTATTGCCTATAAAGAAATTTCTGAATACTGTTGTAGTTAGTGGAGGGATAAAGATTTTGGGATGCTGTCTCAGTCAATCAACATATATTTAGCACTGGCTTTCGCCATGCTCCAGAACACAAAATAAACAACCAATTACAATAAAGCTTTAAAAGAAAAAATCAGCAAGCATATATATACACAAAAAGATAAAAGGCTATAAAATCCAATTAAACAGCATCGGTATTACCAACCCTTACAAATTTCTACCTACACTGCTTTGCCAAATAAGTGAAAGTGGCAACGCTCAATATAACCGGCTCATCCTTTTGTTGTAATAAGCAGATCACTTTTTCCTGATTCGTAAAATGTTTCACCTTCCCAAGAACTGTCCCCAGCCAAGTGGCTCGTAAATCAGCATAAAAGACACACTCGAAAACATAATGTGCAGTGTCTTCAACCACTCCGGTGGTTATCTCTGTTAATGGAAAACAAAGGAGGTGTAAATAACAGATATTTAAAGGTGTGTAAACAAAGGGTTATTGACACGTTAAGTAGAGAGGGCAAAAAGCTGCCACAGGCTACAAAAGCGCAATGGATAAGAGTTCTGTTTCTTCCTTGGATCTTTTCAAAAACTGTCTGGACAAGGATCTGGCTGATGCTATAGGAAGGAGGGTCTCTGGTTTTGAAGTAGGGGGTTGGACTAGATTAGTGGTTCTCAACCTTTTTGTGAGCAGGACCCACCAAAACATTATTATTTTTTTTACAAATCCAGGGCCCATTTGAATAAAAGCTGTGTTTTAAATAAGGGTGTGGGGAAAATGAAAGAAGTATTAAAGTCTTTCCTTTTTAATGGGAACATTGCACCTAGCACTGAGAAATCGCAGAGGTGATGGTGGGTCAGTAAAAAGGATCAGGAATATGGGGACAGGAATGATAGTTCAGGAAGCGGGAACTGGGGGAACAATCTGGGGAAGCGGGAGCCAAAGGAAACGAGATGGGGAAAGAATGGTAGGACCCGGGGGAATGAGGAAGTTAGAGCCAGGGAACAAGCTTGGGGACAGGAAAGTGGAAGCTGAGAGGAGAAGTTGGATGGTGGGGAAGCAGGAGACAAGCCAGGAGGGAGGGGGAGGGGGTATGACTAGAACAGAAATGGATCCTTAGTACAGGTAATACCTGCATTTTTGGGTACCACATTGGGTACTCAACCAGCTTACCCAGTACCAATCAGGTGCCCAGATATCCAAAAAATCAGTAACTTCCAGTACCAATTTTTTAATTTACTGTCTCCCAATTAGCCCCCGCATACCTGGAACTCCCTCCCTGCCAACATCCGCCTTGCCTCCTCCCTCCGCTGCTTCAAATCCCTCCTCAAGACGCACCTTTTCCATGCTGCCTTTCCCAATGCCCGCTAGTCTTTCCCCTTACTCTTANCTTACTGTCTGCCCTCCTCTGCAGACTGCTGCAACCAACCTGATTGTAACCAAGCCAAGCACACGCACCTGAGACTTCGCATCCGCCTGAATGTTTGTTTGTCTTCTCCCCTGTCTCTCCCACTGTCCCCTCTCCCTGTCTCCCCCCCACCCCTTCGTCTTTGTCTTTTAGATGGTAAGCCACAGGCAGGGACCGCGTCTAATTCTATGTTCTGTACAGCACCAGGTCATACGACTGGCGCTATATAAATGTCTAATAATAATAATAATATATCGGTAAACCAATCAGTATACTGAATCAGAAAACTGAGAAATCCGCAAGAGATTTAAAAAAAAAAATTATTTATTTTTTTAAAGTAGCCAAAAGGAGTCTTTTCCAGGATGGAAAAGCAATAAAAGGCATTAGAGGTTGATGAATGGAAATAAATAAATACAAATTTGGGGCCGAAAGTCAGTTTTCCTTCTTGAAAAATGGGTGTTTGGAATCAGTATATTGACATAAAAGTCAAGAAATCAGTACTGGAAGTCAACATTTCGGGACAATGGGTACCTGAATTGGGTCTCAGGTGGGTATTTATTAGTACCCAACGATTGTTGGGTTAATTCAGTACAGGAGTTACCCGTTTTTGCAGGTACCCTCTTTCAGCTTTAGGCATGACCCACTTAAGACGCTTCCGGGACCAATTGTTGGATCATGAACAGGGACCTGTGTTTAACGTGTTTTTCCTCTTAGTGGCAATGAGGAAAACACAGTGAAAACAGGCAATGGAGAAAACACTGAACGCAGGTCCCTGATCACAAAATTCAGTATGCTTATAGGAGGGTGAATAACAAATAAAATGACTACAGTAAGATTTAACTTTAAAAGGGGGAACTATGCAAAAATAAGGAAACTAGCTAGAGGGAAACTAAAAGGAGCAGTTATGAGGATTAAATGTTTGCAAGAGGCATGGAGACTATTTAAAAACTAGGGCTGCACTGACTAGTAAAAAAAAAAAAATTGCGAGTACTTCCGAGTTTCCAAGGATTGGCTCTGTGTGTTTAGCATTTTCTCAGTAACTTGGCCGAATACTAGGTACTAAATAAAACCAAGTATTTTTTTAATGCCAAGTACTAAGTTCCCTTATTTAGGGCCAGGAAAAGGCTTGTATGTTGCCGATCCGAGGATTTACCCAAATACCGAGTACTGGACCAAGTACCGGGCTGATTCCTTGGTTACTCAGTAAAACACCAAGCTACTCAATAAAACAGAGTCATTTCAATTACTGAGTTTCAGCACTATTAAAAACACCATCTTGGAAGCCCAGAATAAATGTATTCCACAAGTTAAAAAAAGATAGAAAGAGGACCAAATGTCTGTCCTAAATGGTGAGGTGGGAGAAGCTATTAGATGTCCTTTAAAAATGGAAAGCTAGTCCTAAGCACTGCAATAAGCATTGCCAAATTAGAAATAAAGCGATAATAAGGCAGGCAAAGAAGGAATTTGAAAAGCAACTTTCTAAAGATGCAAAAACTAACAATAAAAACTTTTTCAAGTACATCAGAAGCAAGAAGCCTGCCATTAGATGACCACGGGCTGACAAGTGCAGTCAAGGAGGATGAGGTCATTGTGGGGAAGCTGAATTAATTCCTTGCTTTGGTCTTCACTGCAGAGGATGTTGAGGAGTTACCCATGCTGGAACTATTCTTTGTAGGTGATGAATTGAAAGAACTGTCACAAATCAACATGACTCCTGAAGAGATTCTAGAGCAAACTGAAAAACTAAATAGTAACAAATCACCAGGGCCAGGTGGTATTCACCCCAGAGTTCTGAAGAAACTCAAGTATGAAATTGCAGACCTACTACTGGTAATTTGTAACCTAACACTAAAAACTGCCATAGTACCTGAGGATTAAAGGGTAGCAAACGTTAACAGCAGTATTTAAAAAGAACTCCAGAGGAGATCCTGGAAACTACAGACCGGTGAGCCCGACATCGGTGCTAGACAAACTGGTGAAAACGCTTGTTAAGAACAGAATTACTGGGTATAGTGATAAACATGACATAATGGGGAAGAGTGAACATGGATTTAGCAAAGGGAAGTTGTGCCTCACTAATCTATTGGCATTTTTTGAGCTTGTAAATAAGCATGTGGATAAGGGTGAACCAGTCGACATAGTGTATCTGGATTTTCAGAAAACGTTTTAAGGTCCCACACGAGAGACTCTTGGGATCGGAGGCAGTGTCCTCTCGTGGATCTGTAATTGGTTAAAGGATAGGAAAGGCCTGCTTCCAAGAGTGCCTTATTTTCACAGACATCTGGACCTTTCTTGTTGCAGGAGTCCATGCAGTCGGCTGGTTCCACAGAGATTGTTTGCTGGGTGTAAGGGACAAAGGCACCTGTACTTGTAGTCTGTAAATTTCCAGTGGGGAGGAAAAGTAGTAATTCCTCACCATTAGTATACTGTTTACCCATGAATGTAAATGGGAAGGCACAGAGGCAGTTATCTTCAACTAAGTAAGTACAGTGCAGGCCCGCAGCTGTGTCATTACTGACAGTTGAGGTCTCTTCAAAACAGAGAGCAGTATCAGCACCATGTTTGTAATGGCTTGCTATGGCCCTGAGCTTCCCCTATAACATGCCCACAGCACAACTTCTGGAAAACAAAGAAATGATTCAACAATGTGTCCTTGAGAAAGCAGTCTTAGCAGCAAAGAGAGGGACAGAGAGATGAGTTAAATGCTTTGAGAAACTGTAGTTCATGCCAGTGGAAAGTTATGAGGGAAATTATGACAGAGACTCAAATCTGCTATAGAAAGGATGCTAGCCTTTATTGTAGAGGGCTAGGATCGTCTTATTAAGGTTGGAATGAAATACACTGCAGAGTATCTCTGCTAATGTACAAAATACCCACCATGATGAATTGCAAGTGTTTGCAAAATAAGATTTGGTGTGTCTTACAATTGAGCTGATTGGGGACCACTAATGGGCGGATAATTAACATACAGGGTGGTGCTACACAGTACACTTAACTATGAGGGAAATCAACCCCATGATACTCACTGCAATATCATCCCATGATAGAGCAGCATAAACAAATGTTTGTTCTGTTCTGTGTTTAAGCTGCCAGCCTATGGACTGACCAGCAGAGTGAACCCATCAGATGACAGCATAAATAGATAAAGCCTAAAAAGCCCTGCTTATGAAAGTGAGCAGGCAAAACTCCCCAGTAGTTAAACCGACCAGATTCTATGGGGTGTTTGGGGCTGCTGAGGAGTTCCTTGGAGAACAAACCTACACAAATCCATATTCCCTCCAGGGGTTCTGCAACCAGACTTAACACCCCAGTGTTAGGCAGCTAGAATTTATTTATGTATTTATTTATTTATCAATTTATAACCCTCCCCTCCTGAAAACAGCTCGGGGCGGCTAACCATTTTTAAAATATAAAAAAGATACAAACATATAAAAATTAAACAATCATAATATTAGAAACCATTAAACCAGCTAGGACAACAGTAAAACAATAGATAAGAGTGGGAAGGAGACAAAAACTCCAGGCGGAGATCAGCATCCAATGTCACCCCCAGGCTCCGAACCTGCTGAGCTATAGGAGGGCGAACCCCCCCAATCAGGGGGGCTGACACCTCCCTCGCTCTCCCCACCACCATCACCTCCATCTTATCGGGGTTGAGCTTCATTCTGCTCTGCCACATCCATTCCGCCACGGCCTCCAAACACTGGGATAGCAACGAGACAGCAAGGTCTGGGTCAGCTGAAAAAGAGAGGTACAGCTGAGTATCATCAGCATATTGGTGACAACGCACCCCGAACACTCTCACGACCTCCCCCAAGGGCTGCATATATACATTAAATAATAATGGAGACAGAATAGAACCCTGCGGAATACCGCAGGACAAAGCACGGGGGCAAGATGTTTCAGCTCCCAACAGTACCCCCTGGCTTCTCCCCGAGAGGAATGAGCAGAACCATTCAAGAACAGTCCCGTCCAGACCCCCCAGGTCATGCAGCCGCCTCAACAACAGCCCATGGTCCACAGTGTCAAAAGCGGCTGAGAGATCTAACAGGATGAGAAATGTCGAACATCCTGCGTCCATCTCCCGGCGGAGATCATCGACCAAGACCACCAATGCCATCTCAGTACCGTAGCCAGGATGGAACCCAGATTGAAAAGGGTTCAGGAAACCAATGCTATCTAGATGCACCTGGAGCTGGATCGCCACTGCCCGCTCAGTAACCTTCCCTAAAAAGGGAAGGTTAGAGATAGGCCGGTAGCTGGCGAGTGCGTCCACATTCAGTGATGGTTTCTTCAGCAGGGGGCGCACCACAGCCTCCTTGAGGCTCAGCGACAGCCTCCCCTGCTGCAGGAACACGTTAACCACCCTCGCTAGCACCGTCCCCGTCTCCCTGGAGGCTTTCACCAACCAGGACGGGCACGGATCAAGTTCACAACTGGTGGCTCTCACAGACCCCAAGATATCCACCGCATCGGCTGGCATCGCTTCCTGAAACTCCCCCCACAAAGCTGGACCAGACAGGGCCTCCATCACCTCACGCTCTCTACCCAGTGCCCCCAACCCAGAATGGTGGCAAATGTTTTGTCTAGAGACAGCCACAGATGTTCACTCACTAATGGGCGTTTCTTCCAGTGGAAGGGGGACAAAAACCTCTGTTACTGGCCAGGTGATTGACTTGAATTTGCTGGCAAGAGAGATTGCATTCTGCTTAACCTCCCCTAGCCATCAGGGACCCCAGATGGGGGCTGAAATGAGATTTCAGCAAAATGGGAAATCTCATCAAAGTCCTGGTTCTCAGTACTGTCTTGGTAGAATCAAGAATGTCTCAGTACTTGGCAATGTCTCTTGATCAACACTTTGTTTCTAGATTTACTAACTTTCCATTTACTGCTTTGCTGTAATTTTCAAATCCCGAGAGGCAATACCAACAATACACTACTGCATTTCTTGACCTCCATTTTCTCTTGCACTTCCTTCTCACTCATTGGGTAATTTCAAACATGACGAAATCGCCGTTCACCACAGTGAATCCTGTGTGGTGGCAGCAAGTTCGTGAACATCGGTTTGCTCCCAGCCAGATGTTCACCACAGTGAACACCCAGCCGGGATCAAATTGACCAGGGTTCTGGACCTCCGACCGGCCCGAGGTCCAGAACCGTGATTAGATTGGCCACACGCAAGCCAAGGCTTACTTGCTGTGATTGTCAGTTGGGCCGACATCCCTCTCCCCAGCCTGGCTTGCTCAGTAACTGTGAGCATGCTGGGCTGATGAGCTGGAGGATAGAAGAAGCATTGGCTTCTACCCTCACAGACTGGGTGAGTTGGGACTCCAGGAGGGAGAAGGGGCAGAGGGGCCCAAGCGGGCTGGGGAGGGTGGAGAGGGAGGCAACCCCAAGCACCGCCCACCCAGTCCATGGGGAGGAGGGAATCCCAGGGGAGGAGGGAGGGACTCACCCAGCTGGTCATGCAGATTCACTTCCCAGTCCTGCCCAACGGGTCCTCCCAAGGTGGGCTCACGGGCTAATTGCATCATCCACCTTGTGAGGCCCTGTCAGGCAGAGCCAGGAAGCGGCCAGCGGGAGAGCCAGCAGGAAAGCTGCTGGTTGAGTTACTGGCCTGGAGGGGCAGAGGCCCCACTCAGCCCAGCCCACTCGGCAGGAGCCCCAGTGTTGCCACTGCCCTCACTCTCACCCAACCTAATCAGAAACTCTGCCAGCCAGGCTAAGGAGAGGGAGGCAACCCCCCATCCAGCACAGCGAGGGTGGGAGACGGGGACAGGGGCCGCAGAATTGCACCAGGAGGCCTGTAGACGGTCATCTGGGGTCGGGGAACAATGATGAAGAGGGAGTTCTTGGTAACCACACCAAGGCTGTGGAACTCCCTCCCGGCAGAGGCCCGAATGGCCCCTGACCTTCCCTCCTCCCGATGGAGGTGTAAGACCTGGCTGTTTTGCCAGGCTTTGGGTGAGGTAGATGGGTATGGGGGGGAGAGTGAGTTAGGGTGGGCTGTAGGTTTTGAGTTTTACACCCTCCAATTTTTTATGATGTTTTATAATATTTTATATTTATTATTGTCACATTGTATTGTTTTTTATTAATTGTAACATGCCCCAAACTGCCTTGGCAGGGGGACAGAGTATACAATTATTAAAATAAATAAAGTCAGCAGTTTCAAACCAGAGAATTACAATAATTCATTTAAGAGGTTGCGCAGGCACTCTGGTTCGGCTCAAATTCAGTGTGAGAAGTATTCTTTCCATCTATTAATGAGGAAGGACACTTTTTAAAGTGCCACAGCTATAGAGCTGAGAAAAGAACAGAAATACCTACCTTCTGGGAGCGCTTGTGACTGTTTGTCAGTATTTCCAGACCAGCCATTGAATCCGTACTTCCACTGTTGTCAAGATTGGTACCTTTGAGTTTCTGCCATTTTTTGGTATTTTGGGGTAATTTTTGGTATTTTCTGCCAGTTCATTTCTGGTATTTTTGTTCATTTCCAGCATTTTACAAGCGTCCTCAGAATGCAGAAAACAGTGGCTAACCCTTGAAATACACCCATCAAATACAATTTACAAGGAGCCAAAACAAGGGCCAATAAGGAAAATGATAGAAGTTATATTGCAATCATACACAAGCAAGCATAAGCAGCATGTAAGGAAAGTTACGTGGTGTGTGCTTGCTCCTGCCTAGGAAGAAATGCCAGAAATACCGAGCAATGTCAATTACTGACCGGGAACTAGCAAAATATAGTGAAAAAGCCAGTAAGTTTCCTCACAGCACAAGCACAGGCAAATGGTCTGTTTCTGATGGAAACCGCTTTTGCTGCAATTATTATTATTATTATTATTATTATTTATTTTATTTTTAACAAACATGTATATAGCACCAGCAGTACCTGGCACTTTACAAAGAAATAAAATAGACGCTGTCTCTGCCCCTAGGGCTTACAATCTGAGAGACAGGAGCTGGGGGAGAGACATAGGAAGGGGAACAGAGGGAGAGACAAGGGGTCTAACATTCATGAAGATGTGAGGTCTCAGGTGCACGTACTTGGCTTGGTTACAATTGCTTGATTCAGCACTACACAGCTATTTGTGTAGCTAGAAGCTGAGGGAAGTCCAAGCAAACACCAAAACTTCGGACTATACTAATTAGAGCATATGCATCTACAGATGAAAGTGATGTTATGGAGATGGTGAGGTCTACAAGAAGCCTTCCTTTCTCATCCTTTCCATGATTCAGTTAGATGCTGATCTCTGCGCTAGAATTAAGGAAACTAACTTAATTGTGATTCTTGGTGCAGTCTGGGAGAAATTATTGAAGGTATTTTGTGTACTTCCATGAACTCCTACCACAACTCCAAGGTGGGACAGCAGAATTCCATAGCTGACTATCAAATAGTGCCAAGAAATTCAGAAGAATTTTGCTCCTTTATCGTGTGCTTTCTTTTTCATGTTCTGAACTGATTGCTGATGTTGGAGGATTTTTGTAGCTTGTAGGGAAATTGGAGGAAGAATTTGGCCAGCTTCTTTTCTAGAGTTCTTGATGCAAGGCATTGTCCACATGGATGTTGAAGTCTTCAAGGGCAAGTCTTTAAAATTCCATCAGCACCCCACTCAGCACCTCTCGGAAAACTTTGCTTTTCAGACGTTTATACAGGCTTGTTCTTAGGCCTACTGAAGTCAGTGGTAACACTTTCATTGGCGCCAAGGATGCAGCATCGGGTATTTCCTCTGCAAGATATATATGTTGAATCTCTCTTGATACAAAAAGTAGCCTCAAATTATTTTGTTTCAGGATAGTATCTGTTATATTTAAGACTTGGCTGAAATAGTGCCAGAGAAGATTTTTTCCCAGATAAACAGTCAAGTCCCCAGTTCAGGTCACATACTGAATAGGAAGAAACAGGATAACATTGATTTTAAATTTGCACACTTGATAGGATTTGCAATAAGATTTTGCTGGTTGGTACTGTGAACTCATGTAACACAGGGGGGAAAGACCTGAAAACAATAAGAACTTCCCTTCCACCATAACTATGCTTGTCTGCTAGAGAGCTGGTTTCTCTTGGGAGAATGTGTCTATATGTCTATGAAATGCCCTTAATTATAATACTCGCTGCCTTTTTGATGTGAAGGCATTTGTATTAACAAAACATATTTATTTCCCTAGAGTTGTGTAAAAAATACGTATTAGCTTTCATCCCAGTGATACACGCTCTCATGAATACGCAAAAGTGTAGTTTCTGTCTTTCCTGTTACCCAGCATCTATTGATTTTCCTTTTAAAATGCTTCTTTTGGGATAGGTGATCTTTCTTTGCGTTTCCCTGGTGTTCTGTTTAAACAGGTGGATAAATGAGGCCTTTCATTGTCTCATTTATCCACCTGTAAACAGAGCACCAAGAAATGCCTAACCTACATTACTGAAAATCCTCTGCATATTTTCTAACTGCCACTCTATATCTGGTCTTTGTACTTGGACAGAGAGTTGGTAACACCTTTAATGAGGAACCTTAACTTGCCAAATGAAGAGCTCTCATTTCCTTCAGGAATTCAGTGTGAGCAGCCAGTTTCATGCAAGTAATTACATTGATGAATTGGGGTTTGGGATTAAAAATGAATTGTAAATGGTGGATATAATTTATTTATTTTTTAAAGGGACAGGTTTGTCATAACTTACCATATCATGCATTCACAATAGTATCAAAGTCCCACCTCTTTTCCCCACCCAAAATCTGATTGATTATGCATAGTTTTGGCAGAAGTCATAAATAAACCATTCAAAATACTTACGTACAAAATATAAACCTAAAAAATGCTGCTGCATAGTGAAGGAGACAAAGACAAAGATTTTCAATAACCACAATTCTTTGTTTTTCATTCACAAAAACAGTCTGGGGAGCCAAATTCTAGGTCTAGAAGTGTCACAAACTGAAAAAAGAGCATCTGGACTTGCAGCGTATCACTCTGCCATGTGTCCCTAGCCTGGGTCTAACTCAGCTCTGCTTGGCCCAAGGACATTGCAAGTCACTGTGGGTCCCCATGCTAGACTTTTTAATCGGGTAAGAGAAAGGAGAAGGATGCTGACGCTTCCCTTCGGCCACCCCAGTCATGTTGGGTGAAGCTGCAGCCCAGCCGTCAGGAGTGACATCAGTGAACCATCAGTGGCTACATCCCTTTCCTGTATATCATAAAGGAATGTTCCCATTATTCTCATTATTACATCTCCGTTATTAGTACATTATTTGACTTCTCTTATTTGATTGGGACATTATTTGACTTCTCCCCATTACTTAACTTCTCTTTCCTGGATCTTCTTTGCCTAAAGAGACATGACACTAGTAATGCCTGCTTTATGCACCATCCCCAAACTCAAATGCACCTCCGGTTGTTCAACTAGCACACAACTTAAGTGAAGGCACTGTGGGGAAGGCAAAAAACAAATGCCCAATCCATAGTTCAGCTGGCCAGTTTTGGCTAATGGGGAGAAAACCCTTCCTAGGCTCAATCCTGGTGACCTGCCCGAACCCACCTGGTGGCTCTACACATTACGCCAACCACAGGGGAAACCTACTGTGAGATACTGCATCAGGGCGGCCTTGGACTACAGAGTTTGGCAGGGTCATAGTGACCAACACCTCCAAGTTCCCAACTAGTTTACACTGCCATGTGCAAGTTCATTTACAGGGCAAATGTCCAAACATAGTAAAATCCCAACTGTAGCAGGCCAGAGTGCCAGCAGGACTATTGGCCCTTTAAGGGAAGTAGCAATGGCATGGGAGACGGAGTTGCTACTGAGGCCCAGGTGCCTGAGGGAAGCAGGATAGCACCTGGATGCCTCACACCTGGGCTTGGGCGTGACTAGGTCAGCCCAGTGCAAAGGAACTGAGCTGGGCTTAGTTGGGGGAGACAAGGGAGAGACCTGGAGGAAGCAGGAGCTGAGTGGGAGTTCTGCTTGAGGAACTCAGCAGCCTTGGAGTGAGAGCTGGAACTCTGGGATAGATTACGAAGCCCTGATATGTTGAGGTGTGGGACTGTATTGTATCTGGGCTGTTGATACGCACTGTATAATAAAGAGCACTGAGTGAAGATCCCGCTCTGGACTGGCTTCTTAGGCAGTTGGATCCAAGCAAGAATCTAACCCCTATGGGTCACCCTGTTACACCAACATCCAGTCCTCCAGATTCTTACTATTCAGTACCTTGGCCAGCTTCCATCTGCAGAGCTCTTCCTCCAGCACCAGACACAGACTGCACTTACTACAGAGCCTTCTGCGTTTATATCACCAGGAGGGATGTGGCTTGTTGAGGCAGCTCACTCCCACTCCTGACACTAGATGTGATAGGGCAGCCTTGAGCTACAGAGTTTGTCAGGGTCAGGGCCCTGAATGAGCCACACCTGTTACTGCAACATTATCCTGTAGTGGAGTAGCATGTGCAAACATTTATGCTGTTCCTATTTGTGATCCCACCTTATGGACTCTGGACTTATGGACTCTGACTGAAAGGACCCATCAGGTGGCAGCATAAATATATATTTTAAAAATCCCTTAAACTCTTGCGCTGGTTAAACTTATCATAGATTCTCTCCGTCCTGGTGAAATTGTCACTAGAACCACATCTGCTGGTCTGGCTGTCCACCATCAGGTGGCAGGAGGGTGGCAGTGACCAGATGCTTCCATAGCATGTCGCCGGTTTTCCCACAGATTTTCTGAGGAGTTCCCTAGATTAGTTCCAGGGAACAAATCTCTGCAAACCCATGTTCAGTTCATGGTTTGCTCCTGGGTTTGAGTAGCTAAACATAACACTTGCCCCTCTATATTGCAGATGGTGGCAAGCTTTGTGTGCATACATGCCCGTAGTGCCAGTTCAAGGGGGGTGGAGTGGGTGCACTCTTGCCTACTTTCCTCCATACCGCAGGAAGAGGTTTGCTCAGCAAGAGGTTGAGTAGGTTAAATACCCCATCTTTCCTTGCCCTGAAAGGGGAATGGCAGTGACAAAAGAGCCTGTCTGCTTATGGTGGTTGGGCAGGTGGTTTTATATGTAATAAGTGTGTGTATACATACGTATGGACAAATTATATGAGAATATGTTAAATATTGTACAATTAGAACTGGTGTAGAGAGAAGTCTCTTCTGTTTCGTTAAAATTGGAACTTAAGGTTAGACCAGATATATTACAGATATATTGATGGCTATAGAGGATGGAGCAAGTCCGCTCATAATGTATGTAGGAAAGGCCGCCCGGGGGTGGGGGTGGGATAGCCATTTTTGTGTCATCAAACTAAAATTGGACTGCCTATGTCTGGATTCGGCCTCCAAAAATGTTATGGTTCTTCCCATGACATGAACCAAAACCTGCTTGTAGTTAATGTTTATATGCCCCCTCTGGTTCAATATATGCAAAGGGAAAGGACTGGGAAGTTTGGTGCAATGTGATGACTTCATTAATTCATAGATACCCAGAAGATCAGCTCCTTATTCTGGACAATTTTAATGCTTGTATGCTTTGGGGCAAACAAGATGATGCTTCAGATCTTTAACCTCCTGAGTATGGGGGAAGGTGGAATGACAATTCTGTTCGAGTCTCTAAAGATGTATGGGTGAATAAGGCTAGATCGGTTCTTTATAGTCTTTTCTTAGACCACAACCTCAGAATTTTAAATAGGAATCACCAAGGCAATAGACCTGGAAATTTTACATTTATTAACCAACGGGGAAGGTAGTGTTATTGACTATGGTCTGGCCTCTATACTCCTTAGCGACCAAATAAATTCTTTTAAGGTTGACAGTGACCATTTCCCCATTATTCTTGAGATCATTTTGGAAAAGGGGCATTCAGCTAAAGGATGTTGGAACCCTTGGGAAGCATCGAACTGCAAGGCGAGAGGTGAGTCCGATGTCAGCTGAGTTGGGTAACAGCATAGAAGCAGTCCTCAATTCAGATTCCTGCTTGTCCCAAAGGTTACAATTATTAGAAGCTTTAGATGTGGACTCAGCTTTTAGGGGGCTGGAATTGATATTGAGTCACCTTAGGCCCTGGTTGGTCTCAAGGACCACAAGGCGTGCATTAATTGCTAAAAAAGAAAAAGGCTGGTATGATAATGAATGTGTTGTCGCAAAGCAGGCTCTTGGAAGAGCTTCACGACAGCATGCCTGGGAAAAGATTTCCATTACCTTATACTTGGAGCTGCACAGAGCTTATAAAAAACTGTTAGAAAAAAACATACCTGTGTAAAAGATATGTGGAATTTGCTCCAGTTAGCCCTAATGGATAATGATCCCAATAAAGTTTGGACCATTATGGATAGAAGCTAAAATTGTCCAGTCAGTTTGGGAGAAGCATTTTATGTGCTCTTTAATGCCTCAAAACCTGGGCCTTATGCTCAAGACCCAGTGGATTTGAGGGAAGTACCTGCCTGGGAGCCGATATCAGGAAGAGCAGTGAGGGGACTAATCAATAGTTTGAACAATGGGAAAGCCCCACGGGTAGATCAGGTCCAAGAGGAGGTTTTGAAGCAGTTCTGTGAATGGTGGGTGTCACGGGTTTGGGGGTCCGCACCCCCACTTTACCGGGTTTGAGGAGCTTACCATTAACTATAGAAAGACCAAGGTGATCATGTTTGCACCTCTATACCGGAGCCATTCCTGGTTTCTGAATAACTATAGAATAGAGCAGGTTAAATATTGTAAATACTTAGGAAAAGTTTTGTCTGCAACAGGATCCTGGGGCTTGCATGTGAAATATGCTAGGCAGACTGCTACCACCTTGGTTCATGGTCTGGCCAGACTTTCCAATTCAAAGGGGGACAGTCTGGTCAAGCTGGCTCAGAGGGTGTTTGAAGGTAAAGTGACTGCATATATTTATTATGAAGCACAGATCTGGGGAGGGCCTTTTTATGTCACACTTGAGGCAGTCCAAAATATTTGGTTGAGAAGGATTTTAGGTGCCCCGCCCCTCTCAAGATGAGGGCTTCAGTTTTGCATTTAGAAACGGGGGCAAAATTGATAACATCTATGAGTATCTAGTTGTTACTCTCCATTTGGTTGAAGATATTGCATTCCCCTCCGACATCATTCCTTCAGCTTTGTCTGAAGGAAAAAATAGGCTCGGGCTATTGTAGTAAGAGTTCCTGGATAGGTTGCGTATGTGATAATATCAGAGGAGTTGGACTAGGGTTTTCCTGGGAATATCTGGCGCTTCTCTCACTGTGGGAAGCTAGGCGTCAGATTAAGCAGCGCATTAGTGATGCAGATGTTCAAATATCAAGGGCCTCAGCTGTCGAGACGAGCGTTTTGCCCTGGTATAGGTTTTGGATTCCGGGGCCAAATGGCCCTCGATATCTCTCAGCCGTAATACTTCCGGTGCATAGGAAAGCCTTTACAGCCCTATGTTTTCAAACTATGCAGTCAGCAGTGGTCCAGGGTCATTACAATAGGACTGGGTATGTTGAAAGGGTTTGCATTTGTGGGGAAGAAAAAGTAGAGGATCTTGTACACTATCTACTCTTCTGTCTTATTTATGACCAGATACATGCAGAGATGTTTGAGGCTCTCAATGTAAACGTGGGGATGTTGAGTTTGCCTTCACGATTAAGTTTTCTATTAAATGACTCCAGGGGTTATGTTACGAAGGCGGTTGTATCTTTTGCG
The DNA here is from genome assembly GCA_003113815.1 of Sphenodon punctatus. Lineage (NCBI taxonomy): Eukaryota > Metazoa > Chordata > Lepidosauria > Sphenodontia > Sphenodontidae > Sphenodon > Sphenodon punctatus. The sequence goes on from QEPC01001257.1 coordinate 1,311,157, forward strand.
ATATCTGCAGCAAAACTGAGGACATGGTGGGCTAAGACCAACCTTTCGGGAACTTTGTAAGTTAACAGGAGACTGCCTTCATTTAGAATGACTTTCTTGGCCTTGCATCTTGTTCTGATGTTTGTTTCTTATTTTAGCTATTTTATGTAAGATTTTTTTACTATTGACATGGCCTGATGATGGCTAGATCAGTCAAATAAATAATAATAATAATTAATTAATTACAGAAGTGGAGGATTAATGGACAAAGAACAGGGGACCCAGTCAAATGTGGATGATACATTTTATAATCTGCTTCTCTAAATTATTACATGACTACACTGATACTCTTTTTGGAATCCTACTATATACATAATGTTACAAGGTGTTCATCTCCTGAAAACTGACTCCAGTCGCTTAATAATGCATAAGGAATGTTTACCAATTTTATGTCAAGCAGTACTTCATTTATTTTAAACATTAACAAAAGTGCAATTTTGGGGTCAAAAGTTTGCCTCGCTGTACTTCTTTTTGTAGCATATTCATGAGTTTTCCAATAACACCAAACCAGAGCTGCTATATAGATTAGAACAGGATTTGTTCACTTTTCAGCTAATGAAAAAAAAAGCTTTTCACTTTTTCTCTTTTGTTCTTGCACTAGATCGTAGATTTATCAGTGTTACAACTGTGTTCTCCCATGTGAAGGTCAGGGTCATGGGTTGGAGGTCCGCACCCCCACTTTACCAGGTTTGAGTGACTCAGTTTCCCTCGCGTACAGCCCACTTGAACCAGATTTCTCTCTCTGGCTGATTCAAGCCTGCCGCAGGGACAACCCCTTTGTCACTCAAGGGCCCGATCCTTCCCGTTTACAGACTCTTTAATCTCTGGGTTCGCAAGAGCTTGAGAACTCTTGTTGCTCACTTGTGTTCCAATGTTAGACACAGACACTTCTTCATAAAGATAAGAAGTAAGTTTATTGATTACATAAGCAAGTTAGTTGCTACAGAGTGGTTACTAGAAATCAAAGGTAAATATAACGCATTCCTAACGTATACTGGTTGAGTTCCTAAATAAGCATCTTACCCTACAAAGGTCCATAAGTTCCTTTCAGTCCTTGATGTAAGTGACTGGGCCTTCTGCCTTAGAGTTGCTAGAGAGCGAAGTCCTGTCTCTCAGTTAATGGTTTCCAGCCTAGCTTGCTGGCAAGATGTAGATGAGAGTGCTCAAGGTGGCTCTGGGCAAGTGATAGCAAAGCTGGCTTAATGGCCCTTGCTTAAGTATCTGTCATGGTCCCTTTGTCTCAGGTTTCCCGCCCTGGAGAAATGTGTGTCCTGTCACATAGGCAACCCAGGTAAACATGACGATCCATTTGCATTTCCATAGGGTTCCACCTGGCAAGGGTTTTGCCAATACACAATCTTTTAACTGTCCCTACTTCCTGGAGTTTGGTCACGTGTCACAGTCCTGATCTGGGTTTTACTGTTCTCAGTTGTAACATTACATACATGTGGAACCTTTTGCTTTGCATATTTACCAGACTTGTAGTCTACATGTAGGCCCGTATCACACAGTGTGAGCCTATGTTCCTCCGTGACAGTCAGTCTGCAAAATAGACTTATGAAGAACTGTCTCGTAAGGCCTGGTGAGGGGATGTGCATGCTTTTGTGTACTCTGCATTCCAAATATTAGAGGGCAAAAGTTTATGTACATGCTCTTACGGATGATATCTAGGTCAGAATTGGTGATTTTTCTTTTTTTCTTTTTGTTTTCTTTTTTTATCATGCACTTTTGATTGGCTCTCCTCTACCCATTTATCCAGAGATGATCAAACTGTGAGTCAGGACCCCAATTGGGGTTGTGCCATCTGCACATGGTTCTCTGTTCTCATTGATATTTGATATATTCTGTTTGCCTCTGCTGCCTGGAGTCACAGGATTATACTTATGTCTCAAATGGGGCATACAGGCAAAAAGGTTGGGAATCACTGCAGTAATCCGCCTGTCTGCAGCACTCTATGGCAAAAAGAGCTTTACAGCACTGCAAAGAAAAGACCAGACTTCCAGTGGGACAAGCAGTACTTTTTCTTAGTCTTCAAAGTTTTGCACTTGATTGAAAAATATTTGTAGGCCATTTAAAAAATAATTATGCTCTTTTCCATGCGTCACTGGGACAGGCTCGCCCCAGGGGAGGGGCGGGGAGCAAGTACACCCTTCTGGTCTCATTGCACCCCAATGAACCCCACACACGCCCGGGCCCCTTGCTCGGCCAGGAACAAATGGGGAGGGAATGCCCATCAGGATAGTGGGTGAATCTCGAGGCCTCCAAGAGACCAGATCCCTATCATCATAGGATGCCTAGTGTTTGTAGGGAGTCTCGGGCCGAACACCAGGCGCACCACTCGTATAGCCCACCGTTCATTGGCCCACAGGCACGCTGAATGTTGCACCGGGGGTGTGGCCCCCCCCAGCTGCGTCAGATGGCCGTGCGTCCGGCAGAACTGCCGGCACAACCTGCGGTGGGAGAGGAGTCTCAGGTACCGCCATGGCGGCGCACGGGGGAGGGGGGGGAGACATGGCGGTGGTCTGCACCCAATGGCCGCAGACCCACCCCCGGGGCTGGCCTCGGCGGGCAGGGATGACAGTTAGTTCCATGCAGTTGGACTTGAGATAATGACATAACCTAGCTTTGTAGGTGACGAGATGCAAATAGATGAGTTTTTTGTATCTGTATCTCTCTTTAAAGAATTCACCGGGGCCTCGCACCCTGATGTATCTTTGTCCTGTCCCGGGCAGTGCTTCCTTCTGTCCCGGTGCCCCAACCAAGTACCTGGAGTTTATATGGGTAGAGCATGCTGGAACATAAGGGGGCATGCCCTGGCAACCTGAAGGAGTGCTGAGTAGATGGATGGCCTACCCACAGAGCCCTCGGGCAAGCTTGCCAGGCCTCACCTCTCCACCCTAGAATGTCTTGACACCTTACTGCTTGGCTCACGTAAGTGTGCCCCCCTCCCTAGGCAACCCCTACTCTGCAGGCAGATGGAGGGGGGGTTGTACATCTTCTGCACAGGGCCCATCCCAACCTATCTATGCCCTGATACATCACCCTTGTATCCAAGGACCTCTACTAGTACATACTTCAGTGCGTATTTCCTGTCCACACCCCACCTTGTGAACAAAAAGTGAAAGTGCTAGAGTGAGATGAGTGAAAAGAAAGGAAGCAATTAGTCACTGGAATTGTCCGTGACAGAAATGTTTCAAGATTCTGTCACACTAACCCATGTGAAGTTCAGTCTGCAAAATAAACTTATGAAGAACTGTCTCTTATTAAATTACTGAAAGTGTGAACAGCCAAGAAGTAAATGAAAAGCTGATTTGTTAGTGCTGAAGTGGAGCAATAATGTAGAAATATCTTTGGACTACAGTATTTGTCCTATTTGCATTGAGACCATAACCTTAATTAAAGTTGCTTCAATAAATTTAGACAAATCAACAACATCTGTAGGCAGCAGCACACCATAATGAAAGTAATCATTAACTGAATAATGAGAGTTTTCAGAGGACTAAATATACATATGAAATTCATGCATTTCACTGCAAAGGTGTATTGTTGCATTTACTTATCGTGCATTTCCTTCTTCAAATAACACCTGGTTACTATTGAAGGGACATGGGTAACTTTTAATTGCATTTTGCACTACTATAATTAAGGACTTGTCGATGTTTCCATTACAACCCCCTGTGTTAGTGGTACATGTTAGCTATAAAGATATGAGTTTAGCTACCCTTTGACATGTCAGAGTTCTGTGAAAGAGCAAATTAGATATTATAGACTTAGGCTGGTTTTACCACTTAGAAAATATCAGTTAGCTATGAACATGAAAGAAAAAAGTCGATGTCAACAGTCTTATGCTGCTTTGTGTACTTATATTAAAATGATCATAATTTTTCTTTTTTTAAGTTCTACTTTGACAAGCAGCTAGTCTATAAAATACTCTTGGTCCAGGAATTTAAAGCCAGGCTGTACCACTATTAAAGCCTGGGAAAGCCACATCACCCCAGCGTAGGCTCTTGGAGGACATCATAATCAGAACTTAAGGATGCAGAATACCCCAAAGTTCCTAGGGAATTATTATTATTATAAACATTTATATAGCGCCAGTCATGTGGCCTGGTGTTGAACAGAACATAGAAATAGACGCAGTCCCTGCCTGCGGCTTACAATCTAAAAGACAAGGAGGGGGAGACAGGGAGAGGGGACAGTGGGAGAGACAGGGGAGAAGACAGACAAACATTCAAGCGGATGCGAAGATTCAGGTGCGTGCAAGAGAGTCAAGGGTCGAGGAGAGAGAGGTGTTGAGAGCGGAGATGGCAGAGTCAGGGGAGGAGGAGGAGAAAACGGAGGGGAGGAGGCAAACCCCATGGGGGAAAAGCTTGCATATTGCGGAAGGGGAGGGGGAGGAGGAGGAGGGGGGGGTTGGTGGGAGAGGCTGAAGGAGGCAAGGAAGTGATCAGAATTAGGGCAGGGATCAAAGGAGAGGTCAGCAAGAGAGCAGTTTCGTGAGAAGATGAGGTCGAGGGAGTGACCGTCGGTATGGGTTGGGGAACCGGTCCAGAGACGGAGATCAAAGGAGGAGGTAAGGGAGAGAAAGCGGGAGATAGAGGGCGTGGAAGGTGAGTCGACGTGAATGTTGAAGTCACCAAGAATGAGAGTGGGGGTGTCATCAGAGAGGAAGAAGGTGAGCCAGGATTCAAAGTCTGGTAGGAAAGAGGAGAGGAAACCTGGGGGGGCGGGGGCGGTAGATGACAGCAACACGAAGGTGTAGAGGGGAGTATAAACACACAGAGTGGGCCTCAAAGGAAGGGAAGGAGAGGGAGGGAGGGAGGAGGGGAAAGGGTTTTGAATTGACAGGACTTGGCAAGGAGGAAACCCACGCCACCCCCCTGGCCCTCAGGGCGGGGTCGGTGAGAGAACGAAAGGCCCCCGGAGCATAGAGTGGCTGGGGTAACAGAGTTGGAGGGTGAATACATCTACTGTTTCGTCTCTTACAATAAACTATACTTCTTCCTATCTCTGCTAGTTGCTTCAGCTGCTACACGCTGGGCCTGTCCCTTCTGGATAGGGTAGTACTTGGACATGTAGGAGCAATAGTCCTCAGCAGACTTTGTGATCAAGAATGTGCAAAGGCTGCAGTAGTAGTCAGTTCCTGGAAGGATGCAAAGGAGAAAAAGTTCCTTTTGCCTGTTTTAACACACGTTGCAGTAGCCAATCATCTTCTAGCCAGCCCCGAGGAAACAAAAATCTGAGATGACTGAAATAGTGAGTAGCCAGCTGCAATGGCTTGATTAATAAAAGTCACAGCAGCTTTGGAGGGTGTAGTTGCAGCTCAGTAGTTAAGGGTGAGTCATGCATGTATAGTCAGTGCATGAATTCAACCTCTTTGTTACACAAGAAAGGTATCTTCCCCAAAACTACTGCAATTTACATACAGAATAAATATTTTGGGAATTTACAAATACATCTGTTAGTCTGCAGTAAAATTCATTTTAAAATGAGATCTTTAAGAAACTTGGCACTGAATATGAGATCAGAATGTTATTTATAAAACAGACTAAAAATCCTGCCTGCAAGCATATTTATTGAGCTGCTGTGATGTCACAGAACGTTCAGAAACATTCTGACTACTCTAAAGAAAGGGAAGCATTCAGAATTATTCCAAATGTTTTGTCGAAAGAGAATGATCACACACAGGTCACATCATTTATCGAGTATTTATGTACTTGACGGTTTGCCTTTAATTAATTTATTAATTTAATTTTAGCATATTACAGATTTTATTTTCAAATTTTCAACCAACCTAATCTTTGGCTGTAGATGACTAGCACAAGAATTTTTTTTTAATTTATTGGCTGGCTTTGCATCAATTTACATTAATTGACATATTCAAATTGGTACAAATTTTCATTAGCTGCCCATAGGCATTGCAGATTTCTCTGAAATTAATTTTCAAATGTTCAGTATGGTGCACAGTTATTTGTAGGCATGTAATTCTAAAATAGACGCTGATCATGCAAACCAAAGAATAAAATAGGAGTCCATGGATGCAGCTTACATAGTCTAGTCTCTGGTCCCAGTTTATGGAGGTGAGGAAGGTAGGTACGTACGTAGGTAGGTAGGCAGGTAAACATTTTATTGTTGGCTGTAGGCCATAACAATACAATAGCATAAAAATAACAACAACATATAATAAGTAAGTCAAGATGGAAAAACAATATCAGGATTAACCTTACAAAAGATATGAATAACAAACAGGACATGGCAGTAAGATCGATCGATAATCAATATAAATTTTTCCCAGCCCTTTGTTTATACATCATCATGCATAGACACAAGGATGCCACGACCCTAGAGCGTGGTATGTCACCCCCACCCAGCAAAATCGGCAATTTAGTGTCATCAGACGCCCCAGCAGGTAAATTGTTAATGAAAGCCCAATATACTTCTCCCTCAGACAGTGATAAGCTGGGCAATCCAAAATTACATGATTAACTGTTTCAGGAACCATTTGGTCATAAAATGAACACAATCTATCCTCTTTAGGAATATTGGCATATCTGCCATCCAAAACAGCAGAAGGAAACACATTTAGGCGCATTTAGGGCCCTTCTATGTGCCTAAGATGACCAATTTATTAGGTACTGTGCAGGAAATACAGAAGGACCAGTAAAGGCATAGCCCGGCACGACCTTCTGTGTAGACAATGGTGTATTTTTATTCTGCACTTCTTGATCCCCAATCCTCTGTTTTATTAGCCTCTTGGCCCCTTTTGGGCCCACCGCTATTAGATGCTCTCTTGACAAGCCCAATTTGGAAAGTTCCACCCGTATAGAGCGGCACCAGCTATCTTCCTTACTTATACCATGCAAGTGAGCCAAGAGGGAATTTGGATCAGGAGGAAAGATGGCCACCTTCAACCAAAGATTAAAAATAGCCACCAACGCTTGGGACCTAATCGTTCTCATTGCGGTTTTGGCCCTCAGGGCCACCTGGGTTACACATTTAGGAACCCCCAAGATTGCATGCAAAAAGGAGTTCTGAATCCCTTCTAACCTGTCCAATACAGCAAGGCCCCAAATTACCACTGCATACAAAAAATGTGAAACTACTTTTGCCTTGAAAAGTCAAAGGGCAGGGGCCACCAGTCTCCCTCCCTGGGTATGATAGAAATTAATTATTGAGCCTGAGGTCTTTTGGGCCTGAAGCGTGGCTGCAGCAACATGGGGTGCCCATCCCCCAGAGGATGAGAAAACTACCCCAAGATACCTGAAAGCCCAGATCTGTTCGAGTAGAAGATTATTCACCTGCCACCTAAGTTGTTGTCGCTTGTGGCCTACCACCAGGACCTTAGTTTTAGAATGGTTGATAGTCAAATTTTCTTGCGCGCAGTATAAAGCAGAGTGCTGAATACTCCAGCGTAGGCCCACTTGTGTTAGAGATAACAAGACTGTGTCATCCGCATAGAGTAAAAAGGAAAGCCTTCGGTCTCCCAACTTAGGGGCATGAGTCTCACAGTCCACCATAAAGGGACTTAGATTGTTTACATAAAAGTTAAATAAAGTTGGGGCTAGGATGCAGCCCTGCCTCACCCCTCGTTCCAGCAGAATATCATTTGAAAGAGGCTGATCCAAAGCAGGGCAGACTTGAAGGGTATTAGCATGGTGCAGTTTGATTATTAAATAAAGCAAACGGCCATCCATAGAAGAGCTGCAAAGTTTTAACAACAGCCGTTCTCTCTCTATGGAATCAAACGCAGCCTTCAGGTCCACAAAATAACAGTATAGAGGGTTACCAGGTCGGGATAAGGCATATTTATAAGGCAATAAGGCAACTTTTATGTAAGGCATCTACTCCCGCTGCCTTGACTTCCTATCCTCCAACTCCTCCCTTGACCCCCTCCAATCTGGCTTCCGCCCCCTTCATTCTACTGAAACTGCTCTCGCTAAGATCACCAATGATCTTCTGGTGGCTAAATCTAAACGTCTCTATTCCATTCTTGTCCTCCTTGATCTCTCTGCTGCCTTCGATACTGTTGACCACTCACTCTTGCTGGATTCCCTTCACTCCCTTGGCTTTTGTGGCTCTGTCCATAACTGGTTCTCCTCCTACCTCTCTGACCGCTCCTTTAATGTGTCTCTCTCCAACTCCGCCTCCTCCTCCTTCCCCCTCTCAGTTGGTGTTCCTCAAGGCTCTGTTCTCGGCCCTCTCCTCTTCTCGATCTATACCTCATCCTTAGGCAAACTCATTGCCTCCCATGGCTTCCGATACCACCTCTATGCTGATGACACTCAACTCTATCTCTCCACTCCTTCTCTCTCTCCCTCTGTTCAAGCTCGTCTCATCAACTGTCTCTCTGACATCTCTACCTGGATGTCTCAACGTCAGCTCAAACTCAACATGGCTAAAACTGAACTCCTTATCTTCCCCCCTCATTCTTCCTCTCCTTCCTCACTGTCAGTAACTATTGATGGAGTCACCATCCTGCCTGTCCCCCAAGCCCGTAGCCTAGGCTTCATCTTTGACTCAGCCCTTTCTTTTAAACCCTACATTGACTCTGTTGCTAAATCCTGTCGCTTCTCCCTCCATAACATTGCTAAGATTCGCCCTTTTCTCTCTGTCTCGTCTGCCAAAACTCTTGTTCATGCTCTGGTCATCTCTCGCCTCGATTACTGTAACCTCCTTCTCACTGGCCTTCCCCGGTCTCACCTTTCTCCCCTCATCTCTGTCCAAAATTCTGCTGCCAGGGTCATCTACCTCGCCAGTCGCTTCGACCATGTGCAGCCCCTCCTCTCTTCGCTTCACTGACTTCCCCTTCCTGAACGAATCCTGCACAAGCTCCTAGTCTTCACCTATAAAGCTCTTCACAACCTTGCTCCCCCCTACCTCTCTGCACTTATCGCCCTCCATACTCCAGCCCGTGCACTTCGCTCCTCCTCTGTCCCCTCTCTCACCCTTCCACGCCTTCCCTGCTCCCCTAAGCGCCTTCGTCCCTTCTCACTTGCTGCCCCCCCTGCCTGGAACTCCCTCCCTGTCCACATCCGCCTTGCCCCCTCCCTTCATACCTTCAAATCTCTCCTTAAAACTCACCTCTTTCGCTCTGCTCTGTCTGACTCTTTATCCTGCTGAGCCCACTATTCCTATACCTACGATCGGTTTACCCTTATCCTTGCCACATGGACCTGCCTGCTGTCATTCTCATCGTAACCAAGCCAAGTACATGCACTTGAGACCTCGCATCTTCATGAATGTTAGACCCCTTGTCTCTCCCTCTGTTCCCCTTCCTAAGTCTCTCCCCCAGCTCCTGTCTCTCATCTCTCAGATTGTAAGCCCTAGGGCAGGGACCCTGTCTATTTTATTACTTTGTAAAGTGCCAGGTACACTGCTTGCGCTATATAAATGTTTGTTAATAATAATAATAATAATTTAGTTATTAAATGCTTAACGACCAAAGCATGGTCTACTGTAGAGTGACCTGACCTAAATCCCGCCTGTTCTGTCTGGAGAAAGAACTTCATTCTCCTCTAACCGTTTCTGAAATTTACCAAGAAGGTATCTTGCATAAAACTTCCCTAACACTAACAGGAGGCTAATTGGCCTATAATTCGAGGGATCACTCACGTCCCCCTTCTTAAAAATCGGCACCACTTATGGCGGTGAGGATGCATGTGGAATGAAACGGCTTTGGTTTTTTGTAGTTGTCATTCAACAATAGGTGAAAACAGATGTGCAGGCAGCATAGCACCTACCCAGCCTGGGACAGGGAATCACAGCCTATTCGGCCCAGGCCGGGTCATTGAATAAACATGCCCACAACCAGAGAGCCATCTCTCCACCTGAATTGCCTGGGCAGGGCAGGGCGCTCAACAAGTGTGAAGGCTGCTGACCCTGCTTCTGCCCTCCCGCCATGACGGCTGGCTATGGTGCCCTCTGACCCATGGCAGGTAAGGCAGGATTAGAACAGACATGTTGGCCTGTTGTGGCCAATGTTGGCCTGCTGAAGCAGACATGCCGGTGGCTCCCAGGCCAAAGTGGGCCACTGTCACATCTGTTTTTACGTAACACCACTATATTTTCTACCAAAAGTGGAAAGCAAAAGTGCTTAAGCCTAAATTATAGATATTGTGACTAAGATATCTTAGCACACAGATTTAGTATAGCAGGTGAAATGTCCCAAAAGACAGGAGCCACTCCTGTGAGGCATTTAGATATTGATAGTACAGTAATCCATGAACCAAGAGACACGTATTTGATAGACCACAGGGACCATTACTGTCTATAGACACAACCTTCTTTTCAAATAGTATCTCCATTTGAATTTACGGAATGAGGTTATAGTAGTAGTCCTTTTTCAAAGACCATAATAACTTACGTCTGTTTTATCATCTCTTGCAACACCCATTATTGTAGTTTTTCTTTTTAGCAGAACTAAATGAATGCATGTTTATAACACTATTTTTTAATGTTTTCTGTGTGGCTTGTATCCCACAACACCTGAATTAGATTGGTTAAAAGGCATGTAATTCTTTGGAAATTTTAGGATAAATATATTACAAAAGACAGGAAATTGACTTTTATTCATTGGTGATTGGTTAGGTTTAGCTGATCACTGAAGTAACATGCATTCATTGCTCTGCCATTTAAATGATCTGTCCAAGAAACCATAAGTTTAAAGACCCAACCCCTTCTAAATAACTGCCTTCATTGGGCATGTTGCTGGTGGACTCTTACTCAAGAGAGGCTGCCTTTCATGCAGTGTGATAGATAACTGATCTCCATATGGGCAGTCCTCTAATCATTGCCCCATTTTCCAACTTCACCCAATGATGAAATACAGCATCTTTTTTCTATTCACTGCCATGCATAGGCTCCATAAATACTCTTTTTATAATAGGCTTTGAGGGATATCTCGTACCACAAAGAGACTTATAAATTCAATAATGTGAACTTGACACGTCAACAGGCTAATGACTCCTTCTTAAAGGAGTTGTTAGATGACTCTCTAATAATATACCAGCAGCTAGTGTATACTACCACTCTGACCATAGCTACCACCAGTGGTAGTGCAATGCAATATTTCCCAAAGTTTCCAGCAGTCCTACAGTCTTCCTCCAACTACTGCTCGTATGAAAGCTTTTTTATTCTCTTATAATTTGCTAGATGAGCGTGGCTTTCAATCATGTGAGAAGTTAAAAATTAGAACTGATACCCTATAACTGACTTGCACTATTGTGCAAGAATAAAAGCAAAGGTTACAGGTTAAGAACAGTATTTTAACTTAATATATATATATTTTTAAAATTTTTTATTTTATTTTAATTTGGTTTTAAGCCCGACACAGATTTTCTTTTCTGTAAATGCATTTTTTTGTCTAATTAAACATATTTAGTCTTCTTCCCTGTTGTACTCAAACAATCTTTCCTGTTTCAGCACCTTAATCAATATTCCATTTGCACATTTTAGTTTTTTAATTAGAATTATGTACAGAGATACATGCTTTGTATATTTGATGCTGTTTATAGAGCCAGAAATCTGTGATAAGCAATATATTTCCAGCAACCCATTCAGGAAACATTTGCTCTAAAAGCAATGAAAGCTTCAAGTTAAAGTATTCATCCACTGTGAGCGTACAGTGTATGGCTGGAGCAAGCATTTAATTTTTAACAAAGGCATGGGGAAAGAATGGTAATCAAAATTCAGATCATATATTTTTCTTTGTGTCTAATTTTTCTCAGAAGATAAATGATAATGCCATGATCTTGATTTGGTTTACTTACAATTTACTACTAACGTACATTTGGTCACTTTGGTGTTTTTTCCCCCCTCATAAGATGCTTGAAAGCAGCACTGATTTTAAAAGTCCAAATTATCATATTATCAGAGTTTGTCTACATAAGCCGATTTACTACAATCCTGTTTCTGTGACCTTTCCCCTCCACTCCCTCATGGTTCATCATGTAAGGCTCTTAACTTGCAAACATTTACGCACTTGCTTAGCTTAATCATACATGCAGTCACTGATCTCCAGTGTTAGTCATATGAGTAAAGTTGGGCATGTGCTATGAAGTGTGTCAAGCTCCAGTAATGTCCTTCTACCTATATTATTATTTATTATATAAATTTATAACCTGCACCCTCCTGCTAATAACAGCTCGGGGCAGCTAACAATAAAGATTTAAAAACATAATATACAAATTACAAATAGAAAAATATAAAAAGCTATAAAACACAATAAAATCCATATGGAGGAACATCCAACTATAATAAAAATGTAAAGAAAAACCCACCTCCCTAACCCACAACCCATCTCCTTCACTGAAAGCCTGGAAGAACAGCCAGGTCTTACATTGTTGTTGGAAGGAGGAGATGTTTGGAGTCACACGGATCTCTGCTGGAAGGGAGTTCCACAACCTTAGTTCAGCCACCGAGAACACCCTCTCTATAACTGCACCACCCCCACCACCCCCAATGTACTCGGGGGACTTCGAGAAGGGCACTCCCGGCTGACCGCAGGGGTCAATCCACAACCCGGGGGGTGAGGCAGTCCTGCAGATAGGCAGGTCCAAGGCCATATAGGGCTTTATAGGTAAACACCAACACCTTGAATTGGATCTGGAAGATTTTGGCAGCCAGTGCAAAGAATGGAGCACTGGTGTAATGTGCTCACGTCGGTCCGTCCCCATAAGGAGGTGGGCTGCCACGTTCTGCACCAGCTGCAGCCTTTGAACAGTCACCATGGGTAGCCCCACATAGACCACGTTACAATAGTCCAGTCTGAGGTGATGAAAGCATGGATGACCGTGATCAGGTCGGAGTCTGAGACGTACGGCCAAAGCCGCCACACCAGATGTAGTTGTCAAAACGCGTTCCTTGCCACAGCCCTCACCTAGACATGCAGGCAGAGCTGGGAATCGAGGAGCACTCCCAGACTATGAACCTGAAGGACTAGTGGGGGGCGAACCCCATCAGTGATGTGAGATGCCAACCCCACCTCCCTTCCCACTAACATCACCTCCGGCTCCGTCTTGTCGGGATTCAGCTTCAGACAGCTTGCCCTCATCCAGTCCCCCACATGCTATACATGCTAATACTCACCTCCTTTCTGACAAGAACATGTTCTAGAGGCTGCTGCATCTATAGTGGCAGTGGGATAAAATGAATGTATGGTGGCTCCAGAGAAAGGCTTGACTTCTTCTGTGTAAGGCTTCATTTCTTCATTGGCCCAGAGGAGTGGTTGATTTGGCCCCACCTCTTTCAGGTACAAACAGTGTGTTCCATGTGAGAGGGTTGGAGCTGAGACCCACCTAGAGGAGATATCACAGAGGAAGAAAGTAGAAGGGAATTGAATATACCCACTTTTCTCCCACCAAACCTCTGCTTGGGGGCTACTGAGACAATGACAAGAGCATCTTGTCACCCATCCATACTCTAGCCCAACAGGGACTCTAGATACAAACAGGAAGCATGACCTGTTTCTCCTCCCACTGTTCTCATTTTATTACAATGTTGTAACTGACTTATACCCCCCCAAAGTGTACTAAGCCCTTCACAAACACCAATTTCTGGCCCTGTGGTGCCCTAGGATCCTCAAAGGTGGAAGAGGATTTGAAATATTGGAGCCAGGTTTTGTGCACATTTTAATTTGTTTGTTTATTTGAATTTCTTATCGAAAGGGAGTCCGGCTTCAGCACCACATCACTCTCTGCTGACTTTATAGAAAGCTGTTAGGAGAAAAAAGAGTGTACGTTTTTGCCAGAACAGCTTATGACAATTGAAAATGCAAGAAATAGTCAAACTACCTTGAGTTATGGCTGTATAATAACATAGACTTATTTTATTTATTAATTCATTTACATTTATTATGCTCCACGGGGGACAAGGCCACATTGGAAGGGGCTGTGACTTTCCCCTCCCACCTTCAACATTGTATCTTCGTCCCCCCCATGAAAGCCTGGAGAGGGAAGTTGTTGTGACCATAATTACAAATGCTGTTCTTCCCATAGTAGTTAGTTAGACTAGCTACTCACGACAGACAAAACAATTTAGCTTCAACAACTTGAATGGGCTAAATGTAAGAATTTGAATATCCTGGTTTTGAGTAGGAATTTATTACCATAATTTCAGCTCAGACCAAATCACAAGTTTTCCAATAAACCATCAGAACAAATGGGATACTGTTGTGTGTAACTAAAAAATTAAATTAATGAATTAAGCCTGCAAAAAAAGTCTTTTTTTTCCCTGAGAGTTATTGATACAGTTTTTGTGCAGATCTGCCAAATAATATTACTTTTAAAAGATTCAGCTTGGCTCTGCTGAAGTGCGAGTATGTGAAATAATTCTTGTAGCAGGAGTTTTTGATGTAATTCCTTCCTACTGCCATTATCTTTCTTTATAGCTTGGTAAACGGATGGAGAAGTGTAGGAAATGTACAATAAAATGTCTGATTGGGTGTCTATTGCCAGTTTAATGTAAGCCTGTTTTCTTATTGATACAATAATTCAAAATTGAATGTGCCTATCAAGTAACTGCTAAAAAGATGTACTAATAGCCTATTCTATATTATGCAAACACCACAAGATATATTTCTTTTTTGTCTGGGGAGGGCCTAACAGTATGAAGAAGTAGTACATACTAGGTTTTTGCAAATAACACAGCACATATCAAATATGGAAAAATGGTGATCCTTTTAAATTAAAAAGGCTGTTTTGTCATAGTTATGCATATTTTACATGGGGCATTTTTCTTCTGAAATGGAAGGAAATTAGCTATTGCTTAGTCAGTTCACAGTGAAACTCTTTTCCCTCCTCACTTAAATGCTTGTAGGAATGGCTAGAATGCCTTAAAAATTGGAGGCAAAATAGCAGGTATCTGTCTATGCAATGATTTCAGATAAAAGAATCACTCTGCCTTCTGGAGTGTTTACCCATACAAACAGCCCAGAGACAGAAGTGTCTTAGTGTGAATTGAAAACCATCATATGTGTAGGTTATCTTTGGAAGTAGCTTATCAGTCTGCAGGGTCATTTCCTGTTAAATAACTCTTCTGTTCATGGTGCAGAACCATAGCATGTTAAGGTTGAAAGGAATCCTAAAGGGTTCTTTGGCCTGCTTCCCTGCTCTTAAGCAAGATCATCTCTGATGGATTTTTAGCTAACTTATTTAAAATTTCCAATATGGGGACTTGACAACTCCCCTTAATTTGCTAAACAGCCTAATCATATAATTAGAAAATTCCTTCTTCCTTTAACCTAAATCTTTCCTTCTTCAGTATAGGCCTATGTAATTTCCATTTTATTCCATTCTCCGTGGCAAAAGAGAACAATTGATTACAAGTGTACTTACAGCAGCCACTTTCATATTTGAGAAAACAGTTATGTTGTTTTCAGCCACCTTAGTATTTCATGGTACTTCTTGATAATGCAATTAAAGCCTGGTGGTGAATTAATTATAGTACATGTAAGTGAAAGAACCTTACACAAAAAACTTTTGCATAAATAATTTCCTCTGTATAATATTGTATGTATTCATTCTGTATAATATTACTAAAATCCAGCCCTGCTTTACCATTGCCACTGCAAAAGCTGTAGTCCGTAATTTAGTAATCTCTCACCTTGACTGCTGCAACTTCCTCCTTACTGGCCTCCCCTGCTCCCTCTACGGAAACGGATTCAGCAGAAGCTCCTGGTCTTTACCTTCAAGGCTGTTTCATAGCCTTGCTCCCCCATATCTCTCCGCTCTTGTATCCCACCACACTCCTGCCTGGGAGCTTTGCTCCTCTTCTGCCCCCACCCTTGCCTCCTCTCAACCCCCTTGCTTCTCTTTGCCCCTTCTCCCTTGTTGCTCCATATGCCTGGAACTCCCTCCCTGGATATACTGGCTCTGCTTCCTCCCTTCCGAACTTTCAGATCCCTCCTGAAAACCCACCTCTTCCATCTGACCTTTCCTAACTTGTCATGAGTGAAACTGTGTCCTTTCCTCCCCTCATTCAGAATCTAGTTCCCTGTAACTAAGTGAAGCATGTGAGCCTGCAACTTCTCGATGTATCCATACTATCCTTGTCTCTCCTGATGTTCACCTCTTCCTTGTCTCCCCCTCCCTAGTCTCTTAGATTGTAGGCTCCTTAGTGGTAAGAACCCATCCATAACTATTGCTTGTACAGTGCCAGGTACATCACTGGTGCTATAATAATAATAATTAATAATAATACATTAAAAAAATTAATTTATTATTATTATATCATTAATATATACCTTTATTTTTTAAAAATATTTTAAATATAATGCCTTTCATTAAGGCATTGTATATTAATACTGTATATACTACACCATCCTAAAAGAAAAGCATATGGAAGTTGCTGATCATCCATATGAAGTCTCATTAAGCTTGCTTTATGTTCTGTAGTTTAAAGATGTTACTGTTAGCAAGATAACCTAAACCAAAGATGTTTTTGTTGATTTCTTTTCCTTTTTATCTCCACGCAGTTACCAATTACAATAATGTGGTAGAAACAAATTCAGATTCAGATGATGAAGACAAATTGCACATTGTGGAAGAAGAAAGTGTAACAGATGCAGCAGATTGTGATAATAGTGTGCCAGAAGACGACTTGCCAACAGACAATACAGTATTACCAGAAAGCACTGAAAGAGAAGGAAGTGCAAACAGTTGCTGGGAAGATGAAGGTGGGTTTCAATGTGGTGAGCACTGCAGTGCTTTAACTTTAGTTAGAGTGATTTTTCCTAAAATGGAAATAAGTTATCTTTAAAGTATCATTTATCACTGCATCAAACTGAATAGGAAGCAGTGTTACTTCACCGGTTGTTTGGATACAAGTTGATATTGCATGGGGTTTTGATGGAGATTTTAAAATTTTCTCTACTGCCATTCTAATACTCCCTCTCAAGGAGGAGACAACACATGTCAGTGTCTCTGAAACAGATCTTACCATGTCCTTTTGCATTTAAGGCTTAAATTTCAAAGATGTGTTGACTCTTGAACATTGTAAAGTAAGAAACTGGAAATCTGTGGAAACCATTTACTCAAGTATGGGTGGAAAGGAGTGCCTCCCATCCATTAGCGTCTCCAAGCCCTCTTGCGTGTCTGGCATGCCACATGAAAATCCCTCTGCCATGTTTGCCAATCAGAGTCTAATTCCTACCCTCCTACACCTTTGGCAGTAGGCAATGAGCCATCAGAACTAGCCAAAGCAGCACTCATTTATAAAGCGCTATTGCTAGGCTGTTGCTGCTTAACTTGCAAAAGCCAGTGCCAGAAAACATAAATGCCAGCTGAGAGAAGTGAGGGAAAGGAAAGGCACAAAATGAAAAAATCGGAAAAAGCAGTATGGGCGGGAAGAGTGAAAGAAGGATAGCAGACAGACATAACTAGCAAAGCTGGAGCATAGTCAGGGAGACTGAGGAACACTGCCCAGAAATTAGTCCTTTTGACCCATACACTTTTCCAAACTATTGGAACACCATTTAGAGTTGAATAGTAAAAAAAAACAAAAAAACCTCTCGTTTATTAAAATACAAATGGGTGTGCAGAGGAGATGGTTCACCTCGGCTAGAAAATTAATATATTTGTAGAACAGGGGTGGACATCTTTATTTTTCTAACCCTCCCTTCCTGCCCTTCACCCAACTTACCAGTACTCTCCTAAATGTTTACATACTTCTGCTCTTGACACTCTAATACTTACAGCACCTTTTTTTTAAAAATGAATCTCGATGGAAAGTTTTACCCTGCACTACTCATCTGTAATGTTTCTATATGTTCAGAAAAGCACATGTTGGACGTTCTTGTGGGATCCCATTCAGTAGAAAATGAAATGTTCCGTTTAGCATGGAGTGAGAGCTTGCCTTCATGAACAGTTCTCATTCCCTTATTTTGCATTTTTAATTCTTTTTTTGGATGACTAATTGTATCTTTTCCCCCCAGTGCTGAATCTGTATTTTATGAGCATTAGGAAGAGAGCCACTGTACAGAGAATGCTATTTATGTATTTATGTAGCACCAATAATGTACACGATGGCACAATCATTAGAGACAGATTCCTGCCTTGTGCTGCTTACAGTCTAGGGGAGACACGAGAGAGGGGAACATAATGCAAAGATGAAAGAGGGAGAGAGAGCCAGTGAAGTGAGCAGAGATGGTTTAACATTATCAAAGTGGCAGTGAGATGGATCACCTTGACGTCAGAGTGTAACAGAAGTGAGAGCATCAAGGTGAGAGCAGGAGAGTCCGGTAAGAAGGAAGCTGTAGTCATCAAGGTGAGAGAGGACTAGAGTATGGACTAGAGTTTTGGCAACAGAAGCAGTAAGGAAGGGTCAGATATTAGCAGTGTTATGCACAGAGAAGTTACGAGTCTTAGCAACAGATTGGATCCACGGGGCAAAGGAGAGGGAGGAGTCAAAGATATTCCCCAGGCTATGTGCCTGATGAACAGGCTGGATGGTGACACCATCAATGGAACATTGTGGCTCTAGAAGGAAGTTGAGCTTGAGGCACATAGGAACTGGAATGAATATTTTTCCATTGACCATGCTGCTGAATGCATAATATATTACATATGTAGTCTCTTGCATTGAAGGGTTTAAGGGTTGCTGCAGTACACACACAACAAACAAGGTAGACACCACACTCTCAGGATTGGGTCACTAGGCTTTATTGCTTAGGGGCTGGAACCGGGACAGTGGAACCAGATCTGCCCCTGGAACTAGCAACATAGACCTTCTTAGCTAGAAAATAAATAATTCCATATGAGTTAGGTTTGAAAGAATCAGTCTAGAAGAAAGAAAATGACCTGCTAGGAAGGACTTGCCTAACATCTCCATTTACATTTCTAGCTAGTCCTACATGCACTTCTAGTCCTAGTAATAAGGATTAGGGTGGCCCTTCCACAGTTGTGTGTTTTGGATATGCTTTTGAGAAGAGATTTATATATACAGAATACCTTGTCATTAAGAATGTGGCTACTGGTGTTTTACAAGCAACCTAACTTGTGATTTGCTTTCTTACATGTATTTGATAAAAAAGAATATGCAAATATTTTGAAGCCTAACAAATGTTGAATGCTGTTTGTTTTTCTTAATTTATTTCCCTACTTGTTAAAAAGTCTTTAAGAAATAAAGGGAGCCATATTTCAGTGTATAATGAAGAGAAAACCTCCATTACAGCAAGATGCGTTTAGCACTCTTTACAGAAAATGAGCTCAAATAGTATAGGCGCACCATTGGTACAGCATGAGGGGGACTGGAGACCCAGCTGTAGGCACCCCAGTTAGGGTAAGGCTGCCCAAGGCAGGACAACTCATGGACACAGGCTGCACTTGCCCCTCCATGTGGGGAGTTCTGTTGTGGGTCCTTGAGCAGTGGGCGCTGTCGCCCATCACGCACAGCTATGTCACAGCCGGGGGCAGGGTCTCAGTTGGGCCAGGAGAGGGAACAGTGTCGGGCGCCCGTTCATATGGACGGCGGCGGCCCCACAGTCCAGGCCGGTAGTAGCGGGCAGCTCCAGTAGCGACTGACCCTCCCGGATTCCCTGCACCCATCTGCCTGGCTCCATGCACTGGCCCCATAGCATGGCGGTGGCAATTGCCTGCCACAGGGCCATGCAGGGATCGGGCCCTCACAACTCGTGTTACTGCACCCCAAGTGTGTGTGGGGGTGCCCCAGGCTCATTGCCTCTAATGCAGCTTCACATGCTATCATAGCTATACTCCTGGAGATAAATGGTCTCTATCCCTCGCCCCCCCCCCCCCCCNCCCCTCCATGTGGGGAGTTCTGTTGTGGGTCCTTGAGCAGTGGGCGCTGTCGCCCATCACGCACAGCTATGTCACAGCCGGGGGCAGGGTCTCAGTGGATACTCACATTTTAATTTTTTTTTGGTATTATGTTTCCATTTTCTCCCCCCCCCCCCCCCCCCCCCCGCTATTTTAATTTTAAAAAAAGATTTCACTTAGAGTAGCTGCAGTCATATAAACTTGCACGAAAATACAACTTTACATTGTGTTCAAATACTAACTTCACTCTAAAGTTAATTTTCACATTCTTTATAAATGATATTAAATAAGCATCAAATTGGGTTTTCTTTCCTATTTTAGGCATTAGATGCCAGTAGCTACAAACAGTTCAGAGTATATTGTGTACGTGCTAATATAAAGCTGTAACATTCATAAGAAAAAAATGTGCATACTCCAGAACCTTCTAATAGTATGGCAAAGCCCTATTTCTTCACTACCTATCATTCTTGCTTGTCTAGTTATTAACTAAATGAGATAAAGGAAGATGGAATCCATTGGTTTCCAGGACTGTTCTCGACTGGTTCTCTTTGTATCTTTTGAACCACTCCTTCAGTGGTTCTACCTTCTTGCTGGTACCTCCTCAACATCGCTACCCCTCCACATGGGAGTTAACAAGGCTCTGTCCTGGGTTGCCTTCTCTTCTCCCTTGGCACTCTTTCTCTGAGTAAACTCTATGTCATCAGTATGCTGATGACATAGAGCATACAGGTAATATTCTCTCTCTCTACTCCCATGCTCTCTCTCTCTATACAGTCTCATATTGCTGACTGTCTTTCTGAGATCTCTGCCTGAATGTCTTGCCACCAACTCATGCTTAATATGGCCAAGACTAAATTCCATATCTTCCCCCCAAAAGATTCCCCTCCTACTTCCTTCTCAATTTCCATTGAGGGAGTCACCATCCAGCCAATCCCCCAGATGCGTAGCCTGGGATTCATCTTCGACTCCTCCCTGTCCTTTAAGCCTCAGATCCAGGCTGTTGCTAAATCCTGTCGCTTCGCTCTGTATAATATTGCTAAAATCCGGCCCTACCTTACTGTTGCCAGCACAAAAATCCTAGTCAATCAATACTCTAGTCATCTCTCACCTTGACTACTGTAACTTTCTCCTTACTGGCCTCCCCTGCTCTGATCTCACCCCCTCATCTCTCTTCAATGCTCTGTGGCCAAAATCATCCACCTTGCCTGTTGCTTTGACCACGTTCAGCCCCTCCTCTACGCCCTACACTGGATCCCTGAACATGAACGTATTCAGCACAAACTCCTGGTCTTCACCTTCAAGGCTCTTCATGGCCTTGCTCCTCCATATCTCTCCACTCTTGCATCCTGCCACACTCCTGCCTGGGAGCTTCGCTTCTCTTCTGCCCCCACCCTCACCTGCTCGCGATCCCCTTGTTCTTTTAAACGTCTTTACCCCTTCTCTCTTGCTGCGCCTCATGCCAGGAGCTCCCGCCCTGGATACGTTCATTGTGCTCCCTCCCAACTTTCAGGTCCCTCCTGAAAACCCACCTCTTCAGTCAGGCCTTCCCTAGCTTGTCATGAGTGAAACTGCGCCCTCTTCCCCCTCACTCAGAATCTAGTTCCCTGTAACTCAGTGAAGCAAGTGCACCTGTAATTTCTCAGCCTCATGAATTTCTCACTACTATGCCTCCCACATTGAGTCCTGTTCTCGGGACCCTCGCCACCTGTTCTCTACCTTTGACTCTCTCCTCAAGCCTCCCTGTCCTCCCCCTCCTTCTTCCCTTTCTGCTCAGGATCTTGCCTCCTTCTTCACCTCCCAGATAGACAAGATCCGCCTCGACATCGACTCCCACTCCTCTCTTCCCACTCCCTCCTCCCCCTCCTTCTC
>QEPC01001257.1:1334581-1349397 GCA_003113815.1 Sphenodon punctatus
GTTTACCCTTATCCTTGCAACATGGACCTGCCTGCTGTCATTCTCATCGTAACCAAGCCAAGTACGTGCACTTGAGACCTCGCATCTTCATGAATGTTAGACCCCTTGTCTCTCCCTCTGTTCCCCTTCCTAAGTCTCTCCCGCAGCTCCTGTCTCTCAGATTGTAAGCCCTAGGGGCAGGGACCGTGTCTATTTTATTACTTTGTAAAGTGCCAGGTACACTGCTTGCGCTATATAAAAGTTTGTTAATAATAATAATAATAATAATGAATGTGCTCTTGTCTCTCCCGATATTCTCCTCTCCCTTGTCTCACCCTCCCTTGCCTCTTAGATTGTAAGCTCCTTGGGTGTAGGGACCTGTTTATGACTATCAATTCTACAGCACCAGGTACATTGTTGGAGCTATGTAAATAATAATAATAATTAATAATAATAATAATGAAGAAATGCTTACAAAGCTGTACCCTGCAATGAGGAAGTTCATATATATATATTTATTACATCTGTAGGAAAAAAGTTGTTAGGTCATGGATATTTTGGTGCTCTTGGTTGTACAGAGATGTTTATGGAAAGGACTGTGTGCATTGAACGGAAAGGCTACAGGATTCTTGATCCTGATACACTGAAACATCCCTGAAAGACTTTTGCACACGTTTAGAATACCTGTGTAACAGCAAGTGTAGAAGGTTGTATTTTCATCACTTAAAACTGTACTGAAAGTCTACTGTACTTATGATTGTTATAAGTGATAACTCAGAAAAACACAAGAGTAGGTGCAACATCATTATCAGATCAGTTTCTTCCGTTTCCAGAGATTCTAACTGAAGTTCTAAAAGACCTTGAGAACAGGTGTCTCAAATACAAGGTGTAGATCTCAAGAGGTTTAACTGAAATACACATACATGTCTGAAAGTGTGAACCTAACCACATTTATCCCATACAAGCTGATGGCAGTGTTCCAACACTGGTGTTTGTTACAATTTTAGATAGTCTCTTTTCTTTGAACTAAAATCTACATTAAGTTAAAGAAATATAGATGTATAAAACTAAGCTTTCTCGGGAAAAATATAGTCATACCAAACTAGGAAACATTCCATCTCCAATTTAAATTTATAAGCAACATAGAAGACGTTGTATTTGCTTAATTTTATAAATAGCTTCTTTCAGACTTTTAAAAACTTGATTGCAATATTCATCCCATAATTCAAAAGAATGGGTCCTAAGCACCAAAACAAGCTTCTTTTTTATCTTTCCACGTTTTGAAAAAAAAAAGTGTATATTTAAATAATCCAACTAAATGTGTTTGAATTATTGCTCAACTCTATATTTGTGCTTATGTAACTTAAATTATGCATAAAATAGTATTTGACAACTAGTTAATCCATAAAATGGGGTAATCTTTTTGAAAAGATAATTCCGAAAGATAACAAAATATTCCAGCTTTTAAAAGTATCTAGTATAAAATTCACCCAGGTGAATAAGGCCTTATGCAACACCCATAAACGCCATGTTACAAAATACCTAATGAGAAGAGTTTGCAATCTAATGTATTCGAAGGATTATTATTTTTTATTTCAGTGAAATTAAATCCTGTCAGCACTGAATGCCATAAATCCCTGAGTTGGAGACCAAGTCTTTCAGATACCTTTTATTAGACCAAAAGTAATTGAACCAAAATCATCTGAACTACTTTGTCTCCATCTCTTACATTTGGGACCAACACAGCAACTACCCTGTTCTCTACCTTTGACTCCCTCCTCAAGCCTCCCTGTCCTCCCCCTCCTTCTTCCCTTTCTGCTCAGGATCTTGCCTCCTTTTTCACCTCCAAGATAGACAAGATCCGCCTCGACATCGCTTCCCACTCCTCTCTTCCCACTCCCATCCCTCTCCCTCCTCCCCCTCCTTCTCTCATGTCCTCCTTCTCCCCTGCCTCCCTTAAGGAAATCTCCTCTCTGCTCTCCTCCTCCAACCCTTCCACTTGCCCCCTTGATCCCATTCCTTCCCGCCTCCTCACCTCCATTACTCCCACTGTCACCCCTTCCTTCCTGCACATCATCAACCTCTCCCTCTCTACTGGCTCTTTCCCTTCTGCCTTCAAACATGCCACAGTCTCTCCTATTCTCAAAAAGTCCACTCTTGACCCCTCTGACCCTTCTAGCTATCGTCCTGTCTCACTCCTTCCTTTTGCTTCCAAGCTGCTTGAACGTGTTGTCTACTCCCGCTGCCTTGACTTCCTATCCTCCAACTCCTCCCTTGACCCCCTCCAATCTGGCTTCCGCCCCCTTCATTCTACTGAAACTGCTCTCGCTAAGATCACCAACGATCTTCTGGTGGCTAAATCTAAACGTCTCTATTCCATTCTTGTCCTCCTTGATCTCTCTGCTGCCTTCGATACTGTTGACCACTCACTCTTGCTGGATTCCCTTCACTCCCTTGGCTTTTGTGGCTCTGTCCATAACTGGTTCTCCTCCTACCTCTCTGACCGCTCCTTTAATGTGTCTCTCTCCAACTCCGCCTCCTCCTCCTTCCCCCTCTCAGTTGGTGTTCCTCAAGGCTCTGTTCTTGGCCCTCTCCTCTTCTCGATCTATACCTCATCCTTAGGCAAACTCATTGCCTCCCATGGCTTCCAATACCACCTCTATGCTGATGACACTCAACTCTATCTCTCTACTCCCTCTCTCTCTCCCTCTGTTCAAGCTCGTCTCATCAACTGTCTCTCTGACATCTCTACCTGGATGTCTCAACGTCAACTCAAACTCAACATGGCTAAAACTGAACTCCTTATCTTCCCCCCTCATCCTTCCTCTCCTTCCTCACTGTCAATAACTATTGATGGAGTCACCATCCTGCCTGTCCCCCAAGCCCGTAGCCTAGGCTTCATCTTTGACTCAGCCCTTTCTTTTAAACCCTACATTGACTCTGTTGCTAAATCCTGTCGCTTCTCCCTCCATAACATTGCTAAGATTCGCCCTTTTCTCTCTGTCTCGTCTGCCAAAACTCTTGTTCATGCTCTGGTCATCTCTCGCCTCGATTACTGTAACCTCCTTCTCACTGGCCTTCCCCGGTCTCACCTTTCTCCCCTCATCTCTGTCCAAAACTCTGCTGCCAGGGTCATCTACCTCGCCAGTCGCTTCGACCATGTGCAGCCCCTCCTCTCTTCGCTTCACTGGCTTCCCCTTCCTGAACGAATCCTGCACAAGCTCCTAGTCTTCACCTATAAAGCTCTTCACAACCTTGCTCCCCCCTACCTCTCTGCACTTATCGCCCTCCATACTCCAGCCCGTGCACTTCGCTCCTCCTCTGTCCCTTCTCTCACCCTTCCATGCCTTCCCTGCTCCCCTAAGCGCCTTCGTCCCTTCTCACTTGCTGCCCCCCATGCCTGGAACTCCCTCCCTGTCCACATCCGCCTTGCCCCCTCCCTTCATACCTTCAAATCTCTCCTTAAAACTCACCTCTTTCGCTCTGCTCTGTCTGACTCTTTATCCTGCTGAGCCACTATTCCTATACCTACGATCGGTTTACCCTTATCCTTGCAACATGGACCTGCCTGCTGTCATTCTCATCGTAACCAAGCCAAGTACGTGCACTTGAGACCTCGCATCTTCATGAATGTTAGACCCCTTGTCTCTCCCTCTGTTCCCCTTCCTAAGTCTCTCCCCCAGCTCCTGTCTCTCAGATTGTAAGCCCTAGGTGCAGGGACCATGTCTATTTGATTACTTTGTAAAGTGCCAGGTACACTGCTGGCGCTATATAAATGTTTGTTAATAATTAATAATAATACCCCCTCTATATATTCCTAAGGACCACATTTGTTAATATTATTCTCATGTCCTGCTATATTCTGAAGAGCTTGCTGTAAATATTATTTGCATTTCTGTGGTCAGTAAATTAATATTGATTATGATCTAAAGGCCACTTACTCCCATTGAAGCTGGTTTCAGTGGGGCTACTCCAGAGTAAGTAGTTTTGGACTGTGGCCATTGCTTTTTCCACTGACTGCAGTTCCCACTGTAAAATGGAGGATACTCACAAATTCTACTTATAGACCACAGTAATATGTTGCATTTGAATATTTTAAGAGATTTTAATGTTTGGTTTTGTTATGAATATTATAAGTGGGTCCAAAAGAGAATTCCACAAATTACCAGGACCAGATGGTTTACACCTCAGAGTTCTGAAGGAACTCAAATATGAAATTGCAGACCTACTATTGGTAATTTGTAACCTATTGCTAAAATCTGCCACTGTACCTGAGGTCTGGAGGGTAAAGAATAGAACGCTGATATTTAAAAAGGGCTCCAGAGGTGATCCTGGAAACTACAGGCCAGTGAGCCTGACGTCTGTGCCAGGTAGAATGGTGGAAAGTATTATTAAAAACGGAATCATGGAGCATATTGATAAACATGGGTTAATGGGGAAGAGTCAACATGGATTTAGCAAAGAAAAGTCTAATCTATTGGAATTTTTGAGGATGTGAACAAGCATGTGGATAAGGGGGAGCTGGCTGATATAGTGTATCTGGATTTTCAGAAAGCATTTGATAAGGTCCCTCATGAGAGACTCTTAAGGAAATTAAAAAGTCATGGGAAAGAAGGCAGTGTCTTGTTGTGGACTGGTAAGTGGCTGAAGGATGGGAAGCAGAGAGTAGGACTAAATTATCAGTTTTCACAATGGAGAGAAGTAAATAGTGGGGTGCCCCAGGAATCTGTACTGGGACC
The DNA here is from genome assembly GCA_003113815.1 of Sphenodon punctatus. Classification (NCBI taxonomy): domain Eukaryota; kingdom Metazoa; phylum Chordata; class Lepidosauria; order Sphenodontia; family Sphenodontidae; genus Sphenodon; species Sphenodon punctatus. Next base: position 1,339,300 of record QEPC01001257.1, read on the forward strand.
GATGTTGTTTAATGTATTCATTAATGATCTGGAAAGAGGAGTGAGGTGATCAAATTAACAAATGATACCAAGTTATTCAAGGTAGTTAAAACATGAGCCGACTGAAGAACTGCAAGAGGATCTTGCGAGACTGGGTGATTGGGCATCTAAATGGCAGACGAAATTTAATGTGGACAAGTGCAAAGTGATGCATATAGGGAAAAGCAATCTAAACTTTATGTACATAATGCTAGGTTGTAAATTAGGAGTTACCACTCAGGAAAATGACCTTGGAGTCATTTTGGACAATACATTGAAATCCTCAGCTCAGTGTGCGGTGGCCATCAAAAAAGCAAACAGAATGTGAGGAATTATTCATAAAGAGAGAGAATAAAACGGAAAATATCTTAATGCCACTATAGAAGTCTATGGTGTGACCACACCTCGAATATTGTGTGCAGTTCTGGTCGCCCCGTCTCAAAAAAATAGCTGAAATAGAAAAGGTACAGAGAAGGGCAACAAAAACGACATGGGGTATGGAATGAACAGCTCCCCCATGAAGAGAGGGTGGATCGGTTGGGGCTCTTCAGCTTGGAGAAGAAACAACTGAGAGGGGATAAGATAGAAGTTTATAAAATTATCAGTGGTGTGGAACACATTAATAGGGAATGGTTATTTACCCTCTCAAATAGTACTAGGACTAGTGGACACTCCATGAAATGAACTGGTAGCAGATTTAAAACAAATAAAAACGTATTTTCTCACTCAATGCCCAATTAAGTTGTGGTATTTGTTGCCAGAAGATGTGGTCAAGGCCAGTCGTGTAACTGGGTTTAAGAAAGGATTGGACAAGTTTCTGTAGGATAGATCCATTAGCAGCTCTTAGCCAGGTAGGTCTGGGGAATGTAACCTCTTACTGCTGGGAGGTGGGAGTGAACAGCAGGGAATGGATTGCCCCATAGTGACCTGTTGGGTACTTCTCCAAGCGACTGAGATTGGCCTCTGTCGGAGACAGGTGCTAGGTTCGGTGGACCATTAGTCTGACCCAGTATGGCACTTCTTATGTTCTTATTTAAATTACCAAAGATATCTTAGTATCAATAAGGGCAGGCTTTTGTTTGTGGTGGAGTGTCAGTTACAATGGAAAGGAAAGCAGTTGGTTAACACTGAAATATATGGTTCAGTTCAGTATTACCTGGTTCCTCATTTCAGTAATCAGACTGAGCAGGAACTCTCCTCAGAATTTTTTGTTAGCTGTGGATTCTCTTTAATAAATGTACAGTATTATACGATAGTACATTGCAAATATTTTTTGAGTAATTGATGTATGGAATACAGCAGATTAAATTGTCACATTTATTAATGTTAAAATTTGCTGGTCTGAGAGAGAGAAATATCTTTCTGAATCTGACATTAATAGCACAATACCTACATTTAATTTAAAGCAGCACTTTGTACTTGCCAGATTTGTGTTACAAAAATGCCATATTTGGATATGTTGCAGCAGCTCTTTCCCTATTTTCACTTGTAGTCTGCTTGCCACCTTTTTAACATGGTAGCTTTCATTTTAAAAGTTGTGTGACTGGAGAAATTCTGTTCTCTTGAACCCATGAGGATTGATATATCTTGCTGCAAATGTATGCAGCTTTTCCCAAAGAGTAGAAAATTCTGGAAACTTTAAGAAACAAAAGGGAGCATTTGGAATATATTAAGAAAGCTGTGATGTTTCAGTACACTAATCCTTCCTCTTGTGCAATATTATTTTTCAGCTGGAAAAGAAGCAAAGGAAATCCTGGGGCCTGAAGCTCAAGCAGATGAAGCGGGATGTACAGGTAATAGTCATTAAATTCTTCGGTTTGTCTGTCTTATCCTGGGATATTCTTGGAGCTTAGATGAGGACATAGTAGTTCAGATGATATCTTTTATTGGAAGATATCATCTGAAATACATTGTCTCCTATTACTTTTGGGACCAACCAGCCACACTCACTGTCTAGACTTGGAGTTAAGGTAATTCTGTATCCATGTGAAAGCCCAAGGGTTTCCCCCTTCCTTTTTTCCCCACAACCTCCATCTCCCACACTTGAGTTCTTAAATAGTAAACACTGTTCAGGCTGAAGAGGACTAGAGCTTAGGCCCCCTTTACAGCTCTTCAGTCTTGAGGAGTTACTAACAAATAATGCAAAGAACTCCTTTCCCCCAAGGGATTAACTGCAGTGTTGCTGAAGCAGATTGTCTGCTACAGATGTAAGGAGAGAGAGCCAAGGATGAAGAATCCATCTCTGGTCTTTTGCATGTTTATAACAGAGCAGTGTGATGGGTTGCTACATAGTCAAACTCCACAGAGGATGTATCGTTGAAATAAACTGGAAGTAATACCTTATTTTTATAAGATCTCTTCTAGATCTAGTGCCGTAAACAAAATGTGTATCCACTTTAGTAGTAATTTACAGCACACAGAGCCCCTATTTCCGCTATACAGATTCTTTACTTCAGTAGTATTTGAAAATAATCGTTGCATAGGCATTTTTAAGTTGTCATATGTAATACTGTGACTTATGCCTTATCTCTTAGTACTTAGATACTATGGCACTAGGCAATATAAAAATATTTAGGTGTATTGTTTGGAAAGATGAATTACCTTTTTCTTTTTCTTTTCTCTTTTTGTCTGTCTGGGTATTTGTATCTTAAGATTCATAGCAATGAACCCAAAAGGACAGAGACTATATTATAAAAATACTTTCCCAATATGTATGGTGAAAACTAATAAATAAAATTTAGAACCTGGGGTGTAGAGCAGGGGATGCAATGCATGAGACAATTATCCCTTCGCCTACCCTGCCTGCCCCAGGGGTAGCGGTGAAGGGCACTTTGTCGCATTTCCCATTTGAAAGGATGAACAAGGAGGGAGGCTGCACTCAGCACTGTGCTGCAGGAAGCAGCTTGTGCAGGGGTTTCCTAGGCAATATCTGCAAGGTGCGAAGGCAAAGCGAACCTGGAAGGGCACAAACAGGGTCTTGTGAGGCAGGACCTGCGACCAACTCTCAGTGCCAGGCCAGAGCTCCAGCTCTGTGGATACGGGAAGCAGAGCAGCAGCACCCACCCACCCATATTATTAAGCACTGTGAGCATATGCAGGTTGCCTCTTGGAGCCGGGAAGAAATTTTTACAGAAACCCTGTATAGCCTGTAGGGATTTCTGGTTCTCACCTTCCCCAGTGTTATCAAATTGATTGGATTGTTAGAGCTTTCATGGCTGGGTGTTTTTTCAGTTATATTCTTGTCACACTCTTGCGGGATTCCGTAGTTCTTGCTACAGTTGTTTATACCCAGTTACAGAAATTTTGGAGACATCTCCTTATGAAATGGGGAATCGTGACCTGGCGCAGAAGCTGGGTGTGACAAGCACTACGGTCATGTCTCTGGGAAAAGTAAACTTGAAAGGCATCAAATGGGGCATTGTGTGACCCAAGGCCTTTGGCAAGCTACTCCTTACTCCGGTCCTTTGGGGGACATGTTTTCCCTCCTTCACCCACACTGTGCATGATGGGATGAAGGGGGAGGCCTAGTTGATAAGTTTGCGGGGCTGGTACTTGAGGGTACCTCAGGATCAGTTACCACCCTTACTGTTAAATGTTACCAGTTCAATGTTTTCTTGCTACTGGACCCATATTGCCTTTGGAAATTTACCCTCACCCAGATATGTTATGATTGAATAAAGATTGCAGCCATTAGAACCCAATATAATTGTGTTGTTGTCTCATTCGGGATGCGTCAACAAATAGTAAATTTTTGGTTTCTTATTAAATAAATGGTGCGCATTACTAACTGAAGATGAAGTATATGATAGTAATTTACAGCACCACGTTTTGGAAGGATAGCACATGCACTAGCAGTGAGTGCAAGCATGAGACTCGTTGAAGGGAATACAACTCATACCCACCCTAGCTGCTGGTCCAACATGCTGCAGGATCATGCTCCCCCTGTTCCTACACTTAAAGTTCCAAAGAATGCATTTCACGGCAGTATGTGTAAACTGCATGAATAATATATTCCAGGAAATACTCGCTAGCAAATATTTGTCATGCAACAGCTAATGTCAAATATTTAAACTGGGTATTTGTTATTAGTAAAATATGATTTTAATGAAAAACAAATGTTTAAACCTAGGAAAATCAGTAGTAAATGGAGATGATTTAGAAAGTTATTAACCTGAACTGAAGCAAACTGTGTGATCCCCAAGCCACAACATGGTGAACAAGCCACTCACACTCTTAAGCTTACTGCATTACACCCAGCAAGCTTGTTATTCAGTGCAAGCCTGGATGTGTCCTTTGGGCTTGCAGTAATGAACAAGTCTTAGATAATGCTGAAAATCATGTCTTGAAGGCAACTGACATTCAGCCTTGAAAGTGCAGGAGCAAAAGGAGCTGCAGAAAGGTAACCTTCAGAACAAAATTCTTCAATCATGTTAAAGGTTCTATTCTTTGACCCATGATTTTGGGAAAGGTAGTGTAAACAAGTAAGCCTGTGGAGGAGAGATTAGGATACTCTTTTTTAAAAAAAAATTACTTTCAAAATTTCTTATTTATTTTTGTATTATGATGTATCATATTTTCTCCATACTGAACTAGAGATAGGGGAAGTTAAAACACAGTGCTGCTATGTACTGCTTTGAGAGGAAATCCTAATAATCTCTACCAGTCAGTAATTTTTTTTCAGATCATGAGCTTTGTGAGACAAAACCTCAATCCAGTAACTGAGCTTTGGAGACTAAGAGGCTGTTGGGGACTGTTGTTTCTTGCTCTCGGTGGTCAGGTTTTAAGCTGGTTCTGTTGAATGAGGCTATGTATTTCCATCCCCACTTGAATTTTCATCGTACAAATAGAATAAGCCTGTGAAGATAGGAGCACAAGGCATAGGGCAGAGGATCAGTAGAGCTGGCTACTGCATCTGCTACAGACCTTAAAGACACCTGGTGAAACTGAAGCACTAGGCCATAATAAGTTTAAAATACAAGGTGTAACACAACTTCCCCTGACTTCCCCTGCTAATGTTTGTGGTTTCACAAATCTGTTTTTATATCTTTTATTATCTTTTATTTCACCCACCTCATTTCTATATAAAAAGTCAAACGAACAACAACAGAAATGACTAATAACTTGTAGTACAGAAAAAATTAAATTAGTAAGTAGACAGTGTTGTCATACACATAGGAAACCTACTGACTTAAACTAAAAATACTGTAATTGAAGGTGAGTATAGAACAACAGATGCTTTAAGTGCTATTTGTAACAAAAGTGGGTACAATTCTCATACAGAAGTGTGGGTTTTTTAAAAAAAAAACCACAAAAAAACCACACAAAAACTGGTTTCCTAGCTACCGATAGCTGGGAGTGGTTAGCAGGAGATGGGTCATGCTTCTGTGACCTGTACTTGACTTCTCTCAACATACTGTAGCTGGCCACTGTCAGAGACTGGATGCTGGGCTCGATGGACCATGGGTTTTGCCCAGTATGGCATTTCTTATGTTTCTATAGAAAGAAGACTTGTGCAATTACCCTGTCTTGCATGCATGTGTGCCCACCTAACTTTTTATTATTATTATTATTATTATTAACAAACATTTATATAGCGCCAGCAGTGTACATGGCACTTTACAAAGTAATAAAATAGACATGGTCCCTGCCCCTAGGGCTTACAATCTGAGAGACAGGAGCTGGGGGAGAGACTTAGGAAGGGGAACAGAGGGAGAGACAAGGGGTCTAACATTCATGAAGATGCGAGGTCTCAAGTGCACGTACTTGGCTTGGTTACGATGAGAATGACAGCAGGCAGGTCCATGTTGCAAGGATAAGGGTAAACCGATCGTAGGTATAGGAATAGTGGCTCAGCAGGATAAAGAGTCAGACAGAGCAGAGCGAAAGAGGTGAGTTTTAAGGAGAGATTTGAAGGTATGAAGGGAGGGGGCAAGGCGGATGTGGACAGGGAGGGAGTTCCAGGCATGGGGGGCAGCAAGTGAGAAGGGACGAAGGCGCTTAGGGGAGCAGGGAAGGCGTGGAAGGGTGAGAGAAGGGACAGAGGAGGAGCGAAGTGCACGGGCTGGAGTATGGAGGGCGATAAGTGCAGAGAGGTAGGGGGGAGCAAGGTTGTGAAGAGCTTTATAGGTGAAGACTAGGAGCTTGTGCAGGATTCGTTCAGGAAGGGGAAGCCAGTGAAGCGAAGAGAGGAGGGGCTGCACATGGTTGAAGCGACTGGCGAGGTAGATGACCCTGGCAGCAGAGTTTTCATCCAGTTAGCCAGTTTTAACCAAATTTAGTAGAGGGGAAGAAGTTCTGAAGGCAAACAGGGATCCAAAATTTTGTAGCTGTCAGTACACCTGAAGGAAAGATGTCTACCCTTTTTAGCCAAATCATCCCATAGACTCACATAGAGCACAGTTCTCCCATCCCTCCCCAGAAAACCAGGCTTCATTTATTTGGGGCTTGCATGGAACTACTTGGGTTTTTATAAGTTGTTGGTTTCATTTTATCATCGTTATCATGGTCTCACACTCCGTGCATTTGGGATCATATTTCCTTATCTCTCAGGGCTTGATTTAAGGCTTTAATTCATTGATGTTTGTAAAGTATCTTTTACTTCTAGTAAAAGAAGATGGGAGTGATTCTGATGCAGAAAATGAACAAAATCATGACCCTAATGTTGAAGAATTCCTTCAACAAGAAGATACAGCCGTTATTTACCCAGAAGCACCTGAGGAGGACCAGAGGCAAGGCACACCAGAAGCCAGTGGTCAAGATGAAAATGGTAATTATTTCACTATTTAGAAACTTCTAAGAAAGAAGCGCATTTAAGATTAGTGCTGTTAGAAGATTCCTTCTACATTAGAATATAAAAAGTATACACTTAATATTTGAGACTGTATACTTTTAGAAGTAAATGGAAGTTCAAACCACATCATTATGAGGTGAGAGTATCTTGCAAAATTAATGATTTAAATTTATTTAAAACATAAATGGATTTTTTTGGCGTAGGACCCGCTGTTTACCCTTAGTTTCACTGAAGTCAACCTCTACATTCTGCTTTTCTGTTTTCTCTTATGTGAATGTTTTGGGTTATACATGCTATAATACAAACATTTGATTTGTGGGTACTTATCAATATTTGGAACTATATAAACGTATTGCCGTCCCGAGCTGGTTCAGGAGGGGTGGGGTATAAATGTAATAAATGAATAAACGGGACTACAAATACCTATTTTTCTAGAATTGCAGCCTACAATTTCTCCTTTGGTATGAGAATGTAAGGAACAACACAATGATGTCATAATTTTACATAAATGTATACACTCCAGCCAGCACACTTTCTACAAGAATAAATTGTCTTTCTAATATTTTAGTTGCTTTGGGGAGGAAGTCAAAGTAGAAGACCGCAATCTTCCAAGAACCTGCAAGCTCATAAGTAGCTTTAGGATTGCATAATTGACAAAGAAAATGATAGCTAAAAGTTATTTAAAATTCCAGGAACTTTTGACAAGTTTCCTGACAAAGGTTGATTAAATGCTAGCTTAACCATAAAATCCTTTGATAGGATAACAATTAACTGAGCAATAAGAAAGAGTAGCAATTGATGGTTGCTTCTCAAAATAGAGGTATGCTTACAGTGAATCATTTTTCAGAGCATTGATGTAGCATCTGGGAGCCTGTGTGCGTACACGATGCTGGGTACTAAGCTAGGAGTTACCACTCAGGAAAAGGATCTGGGAGTGGTAGTGGACAATGCAATGAAATCCACAGTGCAGTGCGCAGCAGCAGTCAAAAAAGCAAACAGAATGTTAGGAATTATTTGGAAGGGGATAGAGAATAAAACTGAGGAGGTCATAATGCGTCTACACAAATCAGTGGTGCGACCACCCCTCAGATATTGTGTGCAGTTCTGGTTGCCCCATCTCAAAAAAGACATAGCTGAACTAGAAAAGGTACAGAGAAGGGCAACAAAAATGATGAAGGGCATGGAAGGGCTCCCGTATGAGGAGAGGCTTGGTAGGTTGAGGCTAGGGATGTGCGAACAGAACCAGGTTCGGATGTTCAGCCGTTCGGGTCAAACTTTGAGTTCGGATTCAGTATTCGGTTCGGTCAGGCTCGGTTCAGTCTTTAGTTCGGTGCAATCGGGAACTGAAAATGACATTTGGTTTTTGAAATAAAGGGAATAAACCGAAAAACATATTTCCCACTATAACATTTTTGTTTCTTATTTGATTTTGGTGTAATGTGGGGAGATTGTATCCCCAATGGAGAGCACTACATGTACCAAAATTCGAAACGATTAGATAAAGGGAACTGATTTCAGAAGCAATTGAATGTTGTGATTTTAAGAAAAGCTCCGTACACATTCATGGCTACAACTTATTTATCTTTCATCCGATGTTCATGAAACTTGTGCATATTACGTCCCTCCATATGCTTAATACTTCTGCCAATTTTCAGAAAGAGTGGATAAAGGGTCCCAAGGGTATAAGACATTAACCTGAAAATATATTTCCAGCTGTAACATTTTGATATTCCATTCTGTTTACAGGATATTTGGCAAGAATGTATCAAATACATTTCCTGCCATTTCAGCAAGTGTACAGGAGATTTTGATAAAGGGACCCAATTATATAAGCAATTCATGTTGTCCCTGTGAAGATCATCATTCAGATGAATATCAGCATATTCAGTGCCAGTCAGAGGCAGGCACCCTGCATGGCAGGGGGAGAGAGACTGTAGGTGGAAGGATGTGGAGCAACCTCAAAGACCGACAGACACATTCAATGGCCAAACACATTACTGCAAGCTTCTAGCTTTACAGGACCAATTGGTAGTGGCTTCGAGGTGGGCATAGGGGGCGGCCCTGAGGCGGGCATAAGCAACATAACTGGGACTTCTAAGATAGCATCCCAGCAGTCGGGAGATGTAGTTTAAACACATCCAGGCTGGCCAATTATCATCACAATCACATCCTGCAGCACTGAGACAGAGGACATAAGAGAATCTCTATTGACTCTTTCCTAAACAGATGCTTCTGACTTCCCAGAAACAAATGGGGGAGATACATTGGAATGGTCCCAGCACAGAATGAGGATATTTGGTTGAAATTTCTGTTGGCCAATTCACATGACAAACCAATCTTATACCACAGTGACATAAGAGAATCCCAGGCATAGGCCCTTCTCTACATATGTTGTCCAGGCATATAAAATTGAGACCCTTTATAAAATCTTTCTGATATTTGGCAGAGATGATCATGAAAGTGTAATATATAGCCCTGCCGAATTTCATGTAAACTGGTTGGACTACAAAGATGTTATAGTCAGACATACATTTATATGTTAATTGCTTATACCACCAAGACCCTTTCTCCAATCAGTCTGAAATTTGGCAAAGATAGTAAATATGGGAAGGGGTATAAACTGGACAAGTTTCACCTACATTACATGTGAGGCAAAGAAGTTACAGCTAAGAATGTATATGTAGAATATTGCAAAGTACAATACTTCAACTGCGTCTATAATCGGATTCCTTTATCCGATCGTTTTGGAATTTGGTACACATAATGCTTTCTATTGGAGGTATAGGCACTCCAATTTCCAGCCACATAGCATAAAAAACAAAAATGTTACAGCCGATAATGTGTTTTCCATTGAACCCAATGGAAATCCAATTCTGAACTCACCGAACGCATCCGAACTGAACGTTTGAATTCGAGTTCAGTTCGCACGTTCGGTTCAGTTGACCGAACTATTTGAATTCGGTACGAACTCCGAACTTCCGAACCGCATTCGCCCATCCCTAGTTGAGGCTCTTCAGTTTGGAGAAGAGACAACTGAGAGGAGATATGATAGAGCTCTATAAAATGATGAGTGATGTGGAACTAATAAACAAGAAGCAGTTACTTACCCTCAGCTAGTACTAGAACTAGGGGACACTCCATGAAACTCATGGGTGGCAAGTTTAAAACAAAAGAAAATATTTTTTCACTCAACGTATAATTGGGCTGTGGAATCTACTGCCAGAGGCTGTGGTAAGGGCCAATACTATAGCTGAGTTTAAAAGAGGTTTGGACAAGTTTCTGGAAGATAG